>CM041779.1:313645502-314215692 GCA_023374045.1 Limonium bicolor
CCATTATCCTAAATATTATTACAGAAAGCCATGGCACTTTTGTTTCTAATCACAAACTGTTTCACAATGTAGTTATATGCCAGAAAGTGGTCAAATTTAACAGCAGAAGTAGCTTTCTCCTGGGTGCACTTTTAAGATCGACATTCATAAATCTTTTAACTCTGTTGATTGGGCTTTTCTTGAAGATATGCTTACAAGATTGAGATTTCGTTATAAATTCATTGGTTGGATCATGAATTGTGGCAGCACTCCCACATAATCCTTCTTTGTAATGGTGTTAAGTATGGTTTTTCCAAGGAAAAAAGGCTTAAGACAAGGGATCCTCTTTCTCGTATTATCTTTGTCTTTTGTATGGACTATTTGAGCATAATTCTTTTGGATTTGGACAAAAATAAGGAATTCAAGTATCACTCCAAGTACAAGAAAATGAAGCTCACTCATCTCTTGTTTGTGGATGAGCTTCTACTTTTCTGTCATGGTGATATTCAGTCTGTTAGTTTTCTGAAAACAAAGCTGGATAATTTCTTCGCTACCTTAGTTTGACTACCAACCCATCTAAATATGCTGCATTTTTTTGGGGAGAGGGGTTAGGACTGATCTCAAGATGCAGATTATGGAGGAGTTAGGATTTAATGAGGGTCATCTACCAGTTAGATACCTTGGCCCCCTCTTTCATCATCTGGATTAACTTTGGATGATTGTGCCCTCTTATTGCTAACATTACCTAGAGGATCAGCTCTTGGGGGGCGAGATGGCTCTCTTATGCGGGTAGAATCCAACTAATCCAATCAGTTTATTGGGGTGGAAGAATTTCTGGTGCCATCTTTTTCTTATACATATGGATGTTGTATGTTGGATTGAATGCTTATGTAGAAACTTCCTTTGTTGTGGAAATGAGAATAGCGGGAAGTTGCCCTGTTGCCTGGTCTGATATTTTCCATCCAAAACAAAATGATGGGCTGGAATTCAAAGAGCTTCTTAGCTGAAACAAAGTTGCTACCATTAAAAGAATTATTCATATTCACAAAAGTTATGAATCTGATTGGATTAGATGGCTTACAACTTATATTCTTATGGTAATCAAATGTGGAGCAGCAACTTGAAGAGTTATGATTCTTGGTGCTGGAAGAATATCATCAAGGTGAGAGACGAGATTATCAAAGCTGGCCTTAAAGATCGAAATGCTGAGATGCACAATGATTATAAGTTAGGTCACCTTTACAACTTGTTTCATACTACTCCCACCCCCTAAAGTTGCTTGGTTCCCTCTTGTTTGGAACCCAATCAAAATTCCAAGAACGCATTTACATGGTGGCTTGTGGTCAAACACAGGGCTTGTAACTAAAGAGAGACTAAGATTTATAGGAATTGTTTCTAATCAAAATTGTTGGGCATGTAACAACAGTGAATCTAGAAATCATCTATTCTTCCAGTGTCAATTTTCTGCTGCTGTCCTTGATGTTGTGAAGGATTGATGGGATCTTAAAGCCCTCATGATTTTGAGTGTTGCATGAAACTCTTTACCGATGCCTAAAGGAAAATGGAGATTATATTAGTTGTTGTGATAGCATGTTACATCTATCAAATTTGGTTTGCCCGTAATTGTTTCACTTTCAACAAGCATGTCTTGTCCATTTGAACTTCAATTTCTCATATTGTGTCGGATATCAAATTTTGAGTTCCTAGATTTCTTAAGGGTAGTAATAGAAAAATAGCTTTTGTAAACTTGCCAAAACAGTTGTTTGGGCTCTTAGTGTAATTCATTTCTTTAATATCATAATCTCTTACCTTTTTTAAAAAATTAATTACGGAAAATTTCATGAAATGCCAGAGAGGAGAGATTTACCTAAATTACTTGTGCCGCCCATGGCCCCTCACATTTGGCGATGCCAATCGCAAGGACCGTGTTGTTAATACCCAGACAGATAATGCCCATCCCCGAGGCTTCTTGGTTAGTACTTCCATCAACGAAGATCCTAATTGCTGCATCCGATGAGTCTTCATCGTCGATGGATAATTGTGAACCAATCGAGCTAACTTATAGGGCCGTGTTAAGGAAGGATTCCTCCTGATTAATTCCTTACTCAAAATACTGGACATTCTGAACACCCCATCTCAATCCAATCGTGGTTATCGCGAACTTAACAACATATATACAAGCGTGTTGCAGCGGAATTAATTACACTCCAGGACCTTGCCACGGTCTGACTAACAGAATATACCGAACATTAGTATACTAAATCTTAACCATTACATACTCGCAGTACAAATTCTTCTTATCCCATTACATCGTACACAACTTACTAACATCTCGTGTCAAACACTAAACGAGTGTACATGCACAACTCGTACAACTAAAAGACGACAACCCGAAGTAAATTCTACCCGTTCCTACTCTCAGGACTGTCGCCTTCTTGTCGTTCACCTGCGAAATAAAAACAGCCCCAAAGGGGATCAGCAAAATTGCTGGTACGATCCTCTCATGGCCCCCAAGCTAACGTGGCTACGACGACTAATTGTCGATAGCATGGAGGTTGATTAGATGCACAACATAATAGAAAGTGCAATAAACAACAAGCCAAATATGAACAATAAAAGTTCAAACACAATGAACGACTTAAATGCGTTCCCTTAATTAGTGAGTCAATTATTTAACTCCTTAAGTTATGTTTCCTTTTAATCTCAGTCCAACCTTATCTTACCTCAATCTTAACCCTTATCTTAGTCTTAGAAAACAAAACCATTCTTAAATAGAAATGGTTGTAGCTTATCTCAGTCTTGTCTCAATCTTATCTCAGATCTTATCTCAATTAAGTCAACCGTTCTTAATTAGAATGGTTGTTCCTTAATTCATTGTTTATCTGTCGGGTCACGTAACCCTAACCAATGAGTTATCAACTCTATTGGTTTACATAAACAACATTTGTTAGAATTAGTTGGGATTTAGGTAGATCCCACCACACCTCCTCAGTAGTGCCTCCCACCTTGAACAGAAATCAAGGTGGCCGAGTCTTTATGTCAACTCTAGGCGACGAGTCCAAAGACAAGTCATATTTGGAAGTCGGTACCTGATAAGGATACCGACCTCCCCTAAAACACATGTGCCGGAATGATTCCGGATTCCTCACTCCCCCCAAGTTCGAGTTAGTGGAAGCCTTAAAGTCAATGTTTGTTAGTTAGCCTCTTTCGGTTACTAATAAGATAATTTGGGAGTGTTCCTTAATCTCACACCATTGTTTACTAAACATTAGTTAGTAAGCTCTCAAGGTAAGTTGTGTTAGTGCATCACATTCACACAACAAACATAATAATCCGGTTGCATGCTTTATCTTGTTTAGTCGGCGCACATAAACAAATAGCACACAAGCCGAGGGACACCTCGTTAGCAAGCAGGTCACAAGAAGACTGTACCGTTCACCGTTGGTCGTTTCGGTTGCTTACTCTCCTCCGGAGTCCAAATTCCCAAGTCCTAAAACATCATCGAATTTGGTGGTAATTACTTTTAATTAACCTAGCTTACTTAATCACTAATGATTTCCAACTAAATTTACTTAAGTTCTTAAAACTTAACCTTAAACACTTAATTCATTTCTTAACTTAATCCCTTAAGTCCTTATATTCTTATCTTTCTGATCATCATTACCCTCTTAAAGGTTTAATACCTATACCATTTAACATCCTTAAGATTTCTTTATTTTTTTATAACCTAAGGGTCGACCGACCCACTGACCGACCCAATCCATGGGTTGGTCCATTCCAGTAACTTTCTGGCTCGAAAAATTCCTTTAGACCGACCCACGACCGACCCAAGGCCCTCTGGGTCGGTCCATTCCAGAAACATTTTGTTCGTGATTTTTTTTCCGACCGACCCACCGACGGACCCAGCCTCTAGGTAGGTCAAAGTCAGAAACTCAATTTTGCAGATTTTAGCCCGACCGACCCACCGACCGACCCAGCGCCCTGGGTAGGTCGAAGTCAGAAACGCTCTATTTGACTCGTTTCAACTCCGTTCTTCTTCCCGTTTCTTTCCCTAATCTTTTCACATGTTTTCTTAACATGTTTAACCACCTTAAACACTCTTAAAACCTATTTTAAATCATTGGTTAAACTCATCATCCAAATCCTTGTTCAATTCCACCAAATTTAATTCCATTTTCAACACTTATGCATACTAGTGCATCTTCAACCTCTATATCTTATCCCATCTTTCCTAACCTTTCCACATGTGTTATGACATGTTTCACCCTCATTTTAACACTTTAAAACTTCCAAATCCATCCACTAAACTCATACTCAATCCTTGATCATTCACTCAAACTCTTATAAAATTCCTAACACTTATAACTTAATTTCCTACATTCCAACATGTAGATTTTACCTAAAACCTCAACTCACCAAAGCGTTTCCTTTCAACCAATATAAACTACTCCTCAAACATCATTATTCAACCATCTTTCCTTTGCTCAACTTACTCACCATTCTCATTATCATACACTCTTATACATTCCTAGCCATCCCCTTGACAACTTACTACATTCTCTTATAGTTTTCACCTCCATCACCCAAGTCCACTCATTACCATCAAAACTAGAACCTTATTAATCCACCACTAGCATCTTCACCACTCACACAAGCTATCCAAACTTCTCATTGTTTTATTCTCTAGTTCATACCTAAATCATCTCAAAACATTATACATCATTTCCTCCAGATTTTTGCTCAAGTCTTAACATTCCTCCCCATGATTTTGGTGTGTTTAATACACCCACCAATCCTCTAATTCCTCCTAGACATCCCTAGGCCATACTAAACCTCAAGAACTCCTTAATTAACTCATTTCCTCTCAAATTCCTATTTAATGTCTCCTAGTAAACCCTAGGTCATATCAATTCATAACCATCACTTAAACACTTGTTTTCTACTCAAATTTCGCCATAGCTTCTCTAGTATATTATCATACCCAAATGCATTGTTTTTCTCATTCAATCATCCACACACATCAAATCCTTTCTCATCATATTTTCTCACCCAAATCAACTCATTCATAATAAACTCAATATAATGCAATAATCTTAAATTGCATAGCACTAAGGCTCTTAAATGACAAGGCTCTTAGGCCCTTAAATGACTTAAACTTAAACACTAAATTTCCCACATATAAAAGCTTTCAACCTGCAAATACACACAACAATGCTCCCATAGCAATATAAGTGTTCTCTTAATTCACCTTATACTTATCCTACTAACTCATTCCCATTGGCTCATTAGTCACAAGTTCACAAGCTTGTTTAAATTCTTTTTCCTAGGTTATATAACCCATTACATAATGTAAGCTTTAAGCTACATTAGTACTTATCTAAATCTCATCCCTTAGAACTTAAACCACCACTAGGTAAAACATTTACCTTGTTTTTCCAAGCTTATCTTAACTTCCTCCTTAGGGCTTCCTTGGTTGGATTTCGGCAAGGACTTCAATCCTCTTGCCAATGTTCTAATCCACATTCAAATAGTCTAATGAGCACTAAGCAACATGCCTAAACTCATAGAATTCAATCTTAGGTTAAAAATGTGTTTTAAAGCTTAAAAGTGTATATTTACCTTTGAATTTTGGAATGGCTTTCATAATGAAGCAAAGCAAGACATCATCAAATATTTGGAGAATATAATCAAGCTAAAACAAGGGATAAACAAGGTCCCATGAGAAGGTAATTTTCGGACATGTAGAAAAAAATGAGGGAAAGTTGATTTTTCTTTCACTTTCATTACCTTGGATGAATGGAGAACCAAAAGAGCTCTTCAAACTTGATTTTCCCCCATCAATGGAGTTTTCCCTTGGCACCAAAATGAAGCTTTGAAGGATTTGAAAATATAGAAAGGTAGGTCTTGCTCCAACTAAGAATAATCTATGCTTATTTTTTGATTTGGAGCTAAAATGAACATTTGGTGGACAAATGAAGATGGTGGTGCCATGGGTGCTGCTTGGAAGGCTTTAGAACAGAGAAGAAGAAGAAGAAAACGTTGGTGAAGAAGAGAAATGAAGAAGAGAGGAGAGAGGTAGACTAGTAAAAGATATTTTGCTTTTAAAAAGGTAATAGTACTATTCTCTCTTTTACTCTTCTTTTCCCTTAATTTGCTGGCTCCTCATGGTGAGTCACCACTCAAAACCGTTCCCCCCTTATTAATAAGAGACTTTTGGTCTTTGTTGACCAATTATTGACTTATGTTGACTAAAGGCTTAAACTAGGCACTATTCACAAATTAGTGCACAAATTTGTGAAATTTTTGGTTTCCGTTGATTTAGGCTTCCTAATGTGATAATAATTAGTAAACATGTTGATTAAGGTGTAATAATGGGCATTTAGCCACTCAAAGCTCATTTCTAAGACAATTTCTCAAAAAGGTGCTTTAAGGAGTCTTAAAGCACATTTTGTGTTTAAGCTTGTTTTTGAGCTTGTTTTTCTTTTGTAATTGATTTAACCTGTCCATTAGCATGTTAATAAAGTCTTATAATGATATTTGGGTGCTAATCAAAGTCACTCCAAGCTTAGAGCACATTTTTGCTTAAATTGCCCTTATGGCGTTTTCTTGTGTTTTCCTTGGTTTAAATTGTCTACCAAAGTTTCTAAGGAATGTTTTAGCCTTATTACATCATAACGTGATGTTTACTTAACATACTTAGGTTTGGGGTATTTCAATCTACCCCCCTTAAAAGAACTTTGTCCCCAAAGTTCCCATGCATCTTCTTTATTAGAATACATCGCTTACCTCATTCCATAGATCATATAGACCATGCTTATATGTACTTAATCTTATTGACTCATTAGGTCTGTCATATACCTATACTCAAATATCACCCAACATGCTTAAGCATGTATAGCACTCAAATTCCCTTTGTTCCTTTTATGATTAAAACAATCACATAATTTTCATCATATTCTCCCATGTCACCGTTCCGTAGACAAAGGCTCATTCGTCCTCACCACCATGGGCCAGAATACAACACAACTCTGCTCTCCCCATGTCACCGGTCCGAAGACAAAGGCTCGTGCGTCCTCGACTTCATGGGGTGAGACACAGTAAAAAGGAAATCCTTTTTACAAGGTCGTGTGAGGAATAATTCCTCTAATTGAAAATACAATCAACTCCAATTTTTTTATCCTAAAGCCTCTATCCTTAGCGTGATTCAATTGTGACCACTGGTAGGGAGTTTCAGGAATCATCCAACCCTGATGTGATCAGCATCAGTGTTGAACTATCCTTCCACCCCAATTTGTGTTCGGTTTCCCTTGATCCTTAGAAAATCAAGTTCCACCTCCCACGTCATTTTCAACATCAAATAATTCACTCATTTCCAATTTTCTATCTTTTAAGTATTTCTAATCGTAATCAATACATCTCCAAGGTGTGGGCTCAGTCCATCAATCATTCCCTATTCATCTCTTAGTAATTACCTCAAGGCTGTCATTCCTACTAAGTTCTAAATCAGTCTCATACCAATTCTCACCATCTTATACCTCATGACTACTATTTCCTACCTCATACTCATATCGAATAATATCTCATATATTCCATATTCCTTAAGTCTCCTTAATCCTCTTCACTAATTCTCTTAACTTGTACTCACCGGGTTAACAAGATAGGTACTAAATATGTATGGTATTCGCATCTTCTGTGCGCAATAACCATAATTAATCTCAAAATGTTTATGTAAAAACAAATTCTCAAATTCTTTTGTGCTATGCACACCGTAGTTTACGTACTTAGTACATAAACATACGCTAAGCGGTTTTCGCTCTACCCCCCTTAAAATGGATTACGCCCACGTAATAAACATTATATCATACTTGAACATAGGTCAAGATGTCTAATTCTCACCAAGCCTTCTAGCTTCCAAGTCATCTATCTCACTTATAATTCGATTAGAGGGTCATAACTATGTTAATGGCTTAGTCTCTGTATCGAGGATTCTTAACGGTACTTATACCATTTTCTTAACTTAGTTTGGTCTAATCTCAAAGGTACTGATCTGCTAGCTTCCGCTGCGCGACTCTGATAATCTTAGGCCTAACCGCCTTTCTTATCCTCTTCATAGTATTGTATATCCTCATCCTGCATGCTTATAATTTAGTACTAAAGATCTCTTAACGGACACGTGTTATCTTTATATATACACGGCCTTAATGAGTTGTAACTCGTCTATCCATTCTCCCTGGAGATCTAACGTTCATACTCTTAGTGTTCTCTCAAGTGTTTAAATCGTTCTTTCCAACTGACCTTTGGTCTGAGGATGATTCTTAATCTGAAACTACTGTTTAGTGCTTATTGCGCTTTACAGTTTAATCTCTAACGTCTTAAGACATGTCCAATGTCTGTACTTAATGATTCGTGCTCTTCGCACTTCATAATTTTTACTTATTTGTTCTCTGATTCCTTGGGTTGTTGGTTCAACTGAATTTCTTCTCTTCGACTGTTTGTGGTAGTAGCTGCTCTCGTATGATCTTGCATCGTTTCTTGTGGTACGGAGTCGACTACTTCCCGTGTTCCTTACACCACTCGTCTGCATGCATGGGGTACCTTACTGGTACATTACTACTTACCCGATAACTCATAAATGAGTCTGTCAGGCCTGCAAGCCCCTATGGGGTGCAGTCGTCCCACGTCTCGTTTTAGTAAACTTGTAGTGTTCGTCACACGTTTAGCTATTGCTAACTATGAAGTATTCTGATGTCGATCTCCTCTTTCATCGTTCCATAATAACACTTATTGTTCTTCTTGAACTTAATCAAGGAAAATCCATTTATTGTGTTCTTGGGTATGGTATGCTCTAGCTCCTTTCTGTATTCCGTACTGACTTGGTCTCTTAGTAATTAGGTCTCTTTCCATAGAGCCTCTTATCTTGTTTCTCATGTTTGTTTTACTATGTTTCCTATGAAATCTTACCTCTCACCATCTAGACTACTGGCGTCAATGCACAGTTCGTCTACCATCTTATTCCCTTACTTATATCGGTCTTAGCTCATAAATCTAATTGCCTCAGTGTCAATATTTGACGGGTTGTACATAATGGTCGCTTTACTACTCACCATGACTTAATCCACTTATATAGGTATTGTCCTCACGACCCCTGCTACCGTGGTAGTTGGCCTTCAATCTGTTGCCCATTGGTGGTGCAACTACTTAATCATTTATTCTAACATCTTATCTTATACTAAATTCCTTTTTGGTGTAAACACAGGGGGGTTCTCTAATCTCGGTGTTGGTGGTTGCCATATCGTGTTGTAAAATGGTTGTCTCTTAATATGAAGGTGTTCTGCTCCAATTTCGGGTTCGTATGTAGGTCAGTCTCCCTCAAGTTCTTCCATCCCTCATGATGTTATTTACCATGTAATTTAACCGGTCACTGAAGAAGTCATCACTTGAATCACAAGCTCCTCTGAGCGTTGGTCACTTGACGTGCCATACTGTGCACTCACAATGTTTATCTCTGACGATTACTGATTCTTAAATCCTGGGTGCTGGATATGAGGTCTGTCTCCACAGCCTCCCTTATTACTCAAGTGTATCTTGTACGTTCTAAGGTAATCTCAAGGTTTACGGTTTCCATTCTCTAATAGAGAGTATTCTATCTCTAAGAAGTGAAAGCCCTTTCTGAGGGGGTTTATTCCCACTCATGGCCACACAACAAGGAGAGGTATCCTCATCCTAAAAGGAATGGTTCGTTCTCAGCCCCTGTCAATAGCATTATCTCAATATTCTCATTGGTGCCCATTCGGCAATATCTCCCACAATTGACTTATAGGTTTGCTACCGTTCATATCTACGAATTGTAATTCCTTCATGGCTTAAATAAGTCTTCTTATGCCTTCCTGCGCCTCAGAGCTCGATGTGGTTAACATCATTGGCTCGTAGGCTCTTAGTGCTTAATGTCATTGGGTGAGAGCTGGTGCTCGATTCACTCCTTGTACTATTACTCATCTGTAGGTTATCCTCATAAGATTCTAGCTCTTTGAATTCTCTCAACCGTTAGATTACATGTTAAATGTAGTTTCGGGTGTCATGGTAAGTTGCTGCATCCCGTTTCCTGCTATGGAAGTTCGCATTAGGCGTTTGCCTTACGGTGGCTAAGTCGAATATCATCCTGTCATCTTATGCTTCCATCTCAACGCTTCGTTCAACATTTGTTGACTACACCACCCGTCAATGATTAATCATACTTGGGTGTTAATGAGGTAGGCAACCAATACTAACCGTCGTTCACCAGTTTGTTCGGCTCGACTATGCTCGCTTTGTGGGTTGTCGTCTGAGCTTTCCTCTTTCGGGGTTGTATGTCTTTAATCCTTGGTAGATTACTGCTCAAGTTTATTCCCTCTATCCCTGTTTCTGGGGTTTACTAAAATATTCAACGGAGATGGTTATTTTTGGTATTTCTTCTCTTCGACTGTTTGTGGTAGTAGCTGCTCTCATCTGATCTTGTGTCGTTTCTTGTGGTACGGAGTCGACTACTTCCCGTGTTCCTTACACCACTCGTCTACATGCATGGGGTACCTTACCAGTACATTACTACTTACCCGATTAACTCATAAATGAGTCTGTCAGGCCTGCAAGCCCCTATGGGGTGTAGTCGTCGCACGTCTCGTTTTAGTAAACTCGTAGTGTTCGTCACACGTTTACCTATTGCTAACTATGAAGTATTTTGTTGTCGATCTCCTCTTTCAGCGTTCCATAATAACACTTATTGTTCTTCTTGAACTTAATCAAGGAAAATCCATTTATTGTGTTCTTGGGTATGGTATGCTCTAGCTCCTTTCTGTATTCCGTACTGACTTGGTCTCTTAGTAACTAAGGTCTCTTTCCATAGAGCCTCTTATCTTGTTTCTCATCTTTGTTTTACTATCTTTCCTATGAAATCTTACCTCTCACCATCTAGACTGCTGGCGTCAATGCACAGTTCGTCTACCATCTTATTCCCTTACTTATATCGGTCTTAGCTCATAAATCTAATTGCATCAGTGTCAATATTGACGGGTTGTACATAATGGTCGCTTTACTACGCACCATGACTTAATCCACTTATATAGGTATTGTCCTCACGACCCCTGCTACCGAGGTAGCTGGCCATCAATCTGTTGCCCATTGGTGGTGCAACTACTTAATCATTTATTCTAACATCTTATCTTATACTAAATCCTTTTTGGTGTAAACACACTAGGGGTTCTCTAATCTCAGTGTTGGCGGTTGCCGTATCGTGTTGTAAAATGGTTATCTCATAATATGAAGGTGTTCTGCTCCAATTTCGGGTTCGTATGTAGGTCAGTCTCCCTCAAGTTCTTCCATCCCTCATGATGTTATTTACCATGTAATTTAACCGGTCACTGAAGAAGTCATCTGTTGAATCACAAGCTCCTCTGAGCGTTGGTCACTTGACGTGCCATACTGTGCACTCATAATGTTTATCTCTGACGATTACTGATTCTTAAATCTCGGGTGCTGGATATGAGGTCTGTCTCTGCAGCCTCCCTTATTACTCAAGTCTATCTTGTATGTTCTAAGGTAATCTCAAGGTTTACGGTTTCCATTCTCTAATAGAGAGTATTCTATCTCTAAGAAGTGAAAGCCCTTTCTGGGGGTTTATTCCCACTCATGGCCTCACAACAAGGAGAGGTATCCCCACACTAAAAGGAATGGTTCGTTCTCCGCCCCTGTCAATAGCATTATCTCAATATTCTCATTGGTGCCCATTCGGCAATATCTCCCACAATTGACTTATAGGTTTGATACCGTTCATATCTACAAATTGTAATTCCTTCATGGCTTAAATAAGTCTTCTTATGCCTTCCTGTGCCTCGAGCTCCGATGTGGTTAACATCATTGGCTCGTAGGCTCTTAGTGCTTAATGTCATTGGGTGAGAGCTGGTGCTCGATTCACTTCTTGTACTATTACTCATCTGTAGGTTATCCTCATAAGATTCTAGCTCTTTGAATTCTCTCAACCGTTAGATTACATGTTAAATGTAGTTTCGGGTGTCATGGTAAGTTGCTGCATCCCGTTTCCTGCTATGGAAGTTCGTATTAGGCGTTTGCTTTACAGTGGCTAAGTCGAATATCATCCTGTCATCTTATGCTTCCATCTCAACGCTTCGTTCAACATTTGTTGACTACGCCACCCGTCAATGATTAATCATACTTGGGTGTTAATGAGGTAGGCAACCAATACTAACCGTCGTTCACCAGTTTGTTCGGCTCGACTATGCCCGCTCTGTGGGGGTAGTCGTCTGAGCTTTCCTCTTTCGGGGTTGTATGTCTTTAATCCTTGGTAGATTACTGCTCAAGTTTATTCCCTCTATCCCTGTTTCTGGGGTTTACTAAAATATTCAACGGAGATGGTTGTTTTGGTATTTCTTCTCTTCGACTGTTTGTGGTAGTAGCTGCTCTCGTCTGATCTTGCGTCGTTTCTTGTGGTACGGAGTCGACAACTTCCCGTGTTCCTTACACCACTCGTCTACATGCATGGGGTACCTTACTGGTACATTACTACTTACCCGATTAACTCATAAATGAGTCTGTCAGGCCTGCAAGCCCCTATGGGGTGCAGTCGTCCCACGTCTCGTTTTAGTAAACTCGTAGTGTTCGTCACATGTTTAGCTATTGCTAACTATGAAGTATTCTGTTGTCGATCTCCTCTTTCATCGTTCCATAATAACACTTATTGTTCTTCTTGAACTTAATCAAGGAAAATCCATTTATTGTGTTCTTGGGTATGGTATGCTCTAGCTCCTTTCTGTATTCCGTACTGACTTGGTCTCTTAGTAATTGAGGTCTCTTTCCATAGAGCCTCTTATCTTGTTTCTCATGTTTGTTTTACTATGTTTCCTATGAAATCTTACCTCTCACCATCTAGACTACTGTCGTCAATGCACAGTTCGTCTACCATCTTATTCCCTTACTTATATCGGTCTTAGCTCATAAATCTAATTGCCTCAGTGTCAATATTTGACGGGTTGTACATAATGGTCGCTTTACTGCGCACCATGACTTAATCCACTTATATAGGTATTGTCCTCACGACCCCTGCTACCGTGGTAGTTGGCCTTCAATCTGTTGCCCATTGGTGGTGCAACTACTTAATCATTTATTCTAACATCTTATCTTATACTAAATTCCTTTTTGGTGTAAACACACTGGGGGTTCTATAATCTCGGTGTTGGCGGTTGCCGTATCGTGTTGTAAAATGGTTATCTCTTAGTATGAAGGTGTTCTGCTCCAATTTCGGGTTCGTATGTAGGTCAGTCTCCCTCAAGTTCTTCCATCCCTAATGATGTTATTTACCATGTAATTTAACCGGTCACTGAAGAAGTCATATGTTGATTCACAAGCTCCTCTGAGCGTTGGTCACTTGACGTGCCATACTGTGCACTCACAATGTTTATCTCTGATGATTACTGATTCTTAAATCCCGGGTGCTGGATATGAGGTCTGTCTCTGCAGTCTCCCTTATTACTCAAGTGTATCATGTATGTTCTAAGGTAATCTCAAGGTTTACGGTTTCCATTCTCTAATAGAGAGTATTCTATCTCTAAGAAGTGAAAGCCCTTTCTGAGGGGTTTATTCCCACTCATGGCCTCACAACAATGAGAGGTATCCCCACCCTAAAAGGAATGGTTCGTTCTCCACCCCTGTCAATAGCATTATCTCAATATTCTCATTGGTGCCCATTTGGCAATATCTCCCACAATTGACTTATAGGTTTGCAACCGTTCATATCTACGAATTGTAATTCCTTCATGGCTTAAATAAGTCTTCTTATGCCTTCCTGCGCCTCGAGCTCCGATGTGGTTAACATCATTGGCTCGTAGGATCTTAGTGCTAATGTCATTGGGTGAGAGCTGGTGCTCGATTCAATCCTTGTACTATTACTCATCTGTAGGTTATCCTCATAAGATTCTAGCTCTTTGAATTCTCTCAACCATTAGATTACATGTTAAATGTAGTTTCGGGTGTCATGGTAAGTTGCTGCATCCCGTTTCCTGCAATGGAAGTTCGTATTAGGCGTTTGCCTTACGGTGGCTAAGTCAAATATCATCCTGTCATCTTATGCTTCCATCTCAATGCTTCGTTCAACATTTGTTGACTACGCCACCCGTCAATGATTAATCATACTTGGGTGTAATGAGGTAGGCAACCAATACTAACCGTCGTTCACCAGTTTGTTCGGCTCGACTATGCCCGCTCTGTGGGGGTAGTCGTCTGAGCTTTCCTCTTTCGGGGTTGTATGTCTTTAATCCTTGGTAGATTACTGCTCAAGTTTATTCCCTCTATCCCTGTTTCTGGGGTTTACTAAAATATTCAACGGAGATGGTTGTTTTTGGTATTCTTAATGGTCATCTCGGGAGTTCCATCACGTTCCTGCTGGAAGTCGTTCTGTCCACTGCCTTCATTGTATATCTTATTACACTCCTTGTATGTTGTTGTAGTAGGTTGTACTGTTGTTAACATTTATAACGTTTAGTATTTCGTCCAAGTTCAGCTCCCTGCTGACTGGTGTGTCGACTCTTCTTATCATGGTCAGGCCGTCAGGCCTTCCCAGGTCTTATCCCTTGGTTCTTATGGATTTACAATCTGGTATTAATATGTATTTCGACTGTAGCATTCTACTATCTCGCCATAATGGCTTTCCATATAACTTAACCGTGGTAGCACTTGCTACGGCAAGTGCGCCATGCAGGATGGGCTACCGGTACTGCGTGCGTCAGTAATGGTATTTCCTCCTAATCTTTTTATATCTTTGGTAGTCCTCGGGACTCCTTCGATGTTCTTTCGTTTTGGATAACTGACCATTTGCAGTTTCCTTGTCATTTTGACAGTACTGTCACTTATCAGGGCGTTCCTCTTTCTGAGGGAACCCCTTGTTATTTCCTTATGTCTTAATCCTCGCTCCCGTTTCCACACATTTGTCGTGGTTACTAAGTAATGGTCCTCCTTCAGGTACTACGTTGTAGTCCTAACTCGGTATACAAATTGTATGCGTTTTATCGTCGTCTGCGCTATGTCGGCCAGGTTTTGTAACCTTTCTCATTGTATGGGGTTTGAAGTTCCCGTTCTAACTAGACTTTCCAGTAATCTTAACTCTCATGCTTTGTATTATCCCACTATTATTCTCATTCGGACCACTGTCCGGTACTCATGTCGCTTCTCTTTTCCTATCCATTGCACTCGTAGCGTTTTTCTTATCATTGGTATAGCGGGCTATTTCGACTGCGTAGCATGTCGACCCACGTTGCCGGAAATTTCTGTTCTCTTACTGATAGAATTCCATTGGTAGCGCCTGTTTCACTGTTGCGCTCCATTAAAACCTCCAAGTTTTTGTAAACTGTTGTACAATAAGATGTTTCTCGTATTGCTTACTGTTAACCAACTGCCAGATCGGGTTTTTCCCGAGTAAGAGAAGGCTTTCTTCTCTCTGGCGTTTGTTCCACGTATTCAAAGTTAGGGATGTGGAGGGCGGGTCTAGGTACTATGGATATCCGGTAAACACGGGAAGTCCTAACTAACGCACCTCTCACTCTATCTCTCGACCCTTAACCCATAACTCAAACTCAGCCTCAGTATTCTCCTATGTTCGGTAATTCTTGTCTTCAGAGCGTAACTACGCTCTGATACCACTTTTTATAACACCCCATCTCAATCCAATCGTGGTTATCGTGAACTTAACAACATATATATATACAAGCGTTGCAGCGGAATTAATTACACTCCAGGACCTTGCCACGGTCTGACTAACAGAATATACCGAACACTAGTATACTAAATCTTAACCATTACATACTCTCATACAAATTCTTCTTATCCCATTACATCATACACAACTTACTAACATCTCGTGTCAATCACTAAACGTGTGTACAGGCACAACTCGTACAACTAAAAGAAGACAACCCGAAGTAAATTCTACCCGTTCCTACTCCCAGGACTGTCGCCTTCTGTCGTTCACCTGCGAAATAAAAACAGCCCCCAAAGGGGGTCAGCAAAATTGCTGGTACGATCCTCTCATGGCCCCCAAGCTAACGTGGCTACGACGACTAATTGTCGATAGCATGGAGGTTGATTAGATGCACAACATAATAGAAAGTGCAATAAACAACAAGCCAAATATGAACAATCAAAGTTCAAACACAATGAACGACTTAAATGCGTTCCCTTAATTAGTGAGTCAATTATTTAACTCCTTAAGTTATGTTTCCTCTTAATCTCAGTCCAATCTTATCTTACCTCTATCTTAACCCTTATCTTAGTCTTAGAAAACAAACCATTCTTTAAATAGAAATGGTTGTAGCTTATCTCAGTCTTGTCTCAATCTTATCTCAGATCTTATCTCAATTAAGTCAACCGTTCTTTAATTAGAATGGTTGTTCCTTAATTCATTGTTTATCTGTCGGGTCACGTAACCCTAACCAATGAGTTATCAGCTCTATTGGTTTACATAAACAATATTTGTTAGAAATAGTTAGGATTTAGGTAGATCCCACCACACCTCCTCAGTAGTGCCTCCCACCTTGAACAGAAATCAAGGTGGCCGAGTCTTTATGTCAACTCTAGGCGACAAGTCCGAAGACAAGTCATATTTGGAAGTCGGTACCTGATAAGGATACCGACCTCCCCTAAAACACATGTGCCAGAACGATTCCGGATTCCTCACTCCCCCCCAAGTTCGAGTTAGTGGAAGCCTTAAAGTCAATGTTTGTTAGTTAGCCTCTTTCGGTTACTAATAAGACAATATTTGGGAGTGTTCCTTAATCTCACACCATTGTTTACTAAACATTAGTTAGTAAGCTCTCAAGGTAAGTTGTGTTAGTGCATCACATTCACACAACAAACATAATAATCCGGTTGCATGCTTTATCTTGTTTAGTCGGCACACATAAACAAATAGCACACAAGCCGAGGGACACCTCGTTAGCAAGCAGGTCACAAGAAGACTGTACCGTTCACCGTTGGTCGTTTCGGTTGCTTACTCTCCTCCGGAGTCCAAATTCCCAAGCCCTAAAACATTCATCGAATTTGGTGGTTAGTTACTTTTAATTAACCTAGCTTACTTAATCACTAATGATTTCCAACTAAATTTACTTAAGTTCTTATAAACTTAACCTTAAACACTTAATTCATTTTCTTAACTTAATCCCTTAAGTCCTTATATTCTTATCTTTCTGATCATCATTACCCTCTTAAAGGTTTAATACCTATACCATTTAACATCCTTAAGATTTCTTTATTTTTTTATAACCAAAGGGTCGACCGACCCACTGACCGACCCAACCCATGGGTTGGTCCATTCCAGTAACTTTCTGGCTCGAAAAATTCCTTTAGACTGACCCACGACCGACCCAAGGCCCTCTGGGTCGGTCCATTCCAGAAACATTTTGTTCGTGAATTTTTTTTCCGACCGACCCACCGACCGACCCAGCCTCTGGGTAGGTCGAAGTCAGAAACTCAATTTTGCAGATTTTAGCCCGACCGACCCACCCGACCGACCCAGCGCCTTGGGTACGTCGAAGTCAGAAGCGCTCTATTTGACTCGTTTCAACTCCGTTCTTCTTCCCGTTTCTTCCCTAATCTTTTCACATGTTTTCTTAACATGTTTAACCACCTTAAACACTCTTAAAACCTATTTAAATCATTGGTTAAACTCATCATCCAAATCCTTGTTCAATTCCACCAATTTTAATTTCCATTTTCAACACTTATGCATACTAGTGCATCATCAACCTCTATTCTTATCCCATCTTTCCCTAACCTTTCCACATGTGTTATGACATGTTTCACCCTCATTTTAACACTTTAAAAACTTCCTAATCCATCCACCAAACTCATACTCAATTCCTTGATATTCACTCAAACTCTTATAAAATTCCTAACACTTATAACTTAATTTCCTACATTCCAACTGATAAGTGAGAAATACATAGACATTTAAGGGTTTAATTTACCTTATACTTACTTACTTTCAGGATAATATTACTCATTTATCGTATGTTTTTCCTAAGATTTATGTCTTGATATGAACTGACACATTTTATGTGTCAAATGCAGTAAAAAGTCTTGGAATCACATAGTTTATTTCACAAGCTTTCCAACGCAACAAACGACGAGTGAAACGGAGTTAAAACGAAGAATCTGGACCCTATCGAATTTTACAAAAGGAAATATACACGTCCTTGTTTGTGACCGGGGGATAAATGGCCGGACACAACAAGGACAGAAACAGAGCTGTCCGTGGATATATGGCCGGACAAAAAAGAAGAGGCCTGTGTGCTGTCCGTGGAAATAAGCAAGGACAAGAGATAAAGAAAAGGCTTGTGAGACGTCCGGGGATAAATGGCCGGACACAAACAAGGACAGAAACAGAGCTGTCCGTGGATATATGGCCGGACAAGAAAGAAGAGGCCTGTGTGCTGTCCGTGGAAATAAGCAAGGACAAGAGATAAAGAAAAGGCTTGTGAGACGTCCGGGGAATAAGCAAGGACAAGAGATACTAGAGACGTCCAGCCAAATAAGCAAGGACAAGAGATAAAGAAAAGGCTTGTGAGACGTCCGAGGAAAAAAAGGAAGGACAAGAGATAAAGAAAAGGCTTGTGAGACGTCCGGGGAAAAAAGGCCGGACACAACCAAGGACATATTAATGTGTCCGCCCATTTATGCAAGGACACAACCAAGACACAAACAAGGAAATGCAACCCAGATCCAGAAATTGACGCGACTAATTTCTGTCGGAGCCGTCTTTCCCATTTTCTTCTTCATTTGCGGCGCCTACAAACACATCTATCTACCCCATCAGCAATATCAGGCGCCGGCCCACTCCTTAAATTCCTTACGCGTGTTCCAGTTCTGTCTTCTTCCTCCTCCTTTCTTCTATAAAAACACACTGCTCTTCATCAGAAAAAAAACTTTCGTTCACCACAACTCAACTCTCCGAATCACTCACGTTCACCTCCAAATCACACTTCCTCCACGAAAATTCCATTTTCCTCCATACATCCACATCGCCACTTCATTTCCATCATTTCCCATCACCAAATAAGCCCGGAAGAGGAAAGAGAGTTCTTTCTTTCCTTAACTCTACTCTGTTAATGTCTATCTTAGTTACGATGTTTGTTTTTATAATTATGCGTGAGTAATAACCTTAGCCTCCCGGTTGGGAAGCAAGCCTATTTTATAAAATCGTGTTACGTAGACTTTCTACTATAATCTGTTTAAGCAATATTTTGATTCTCGTCCTTAACGCGCTTTAATCTCCAGGCCAATTATTAAAGTGATATTTGTAGTTCTCTTGTTAAAATGCGGTGCTAAGACAAGGTTCTAGACAAAAGAAGTCAAAACGGGTTAATGACTAGAAGCGAGTTTCGCCTATAGGTTAATCTGTCTCCAACAGGAATTGTTAATAAAGTGATTAATTTATAATAACTTGGGCAAGGATTGCGGCTTGTTGTTTAAGTTAATCAGGGTTTATTGTACAAGGACCGGTCAATGAACTAATTAAGATTCCTGAGTTTCTTGCTAAAATGGTGGAAGTTTATATTAATATAATTGGATGAAATGGGTGAACAGAACAACCCAGGGTGCTTCCTTAAAAATAAAAGTTTTACAACCGCTATTATTATTCTATTTTGATTAATTGTTCTTTTCACTATTTTGTTTAAGTTAAGTTTTAAACCACAATTTCTCTTAAAAAATGATAAGTTTTTGTTCAGTAGTCTAATTAGAATTCCCAGTCAATTTACTACACTATCAGTTAAACTACAGCAAGGTCCCCAAGAGTTTGACAGCCCCACAATTCCACTATCCCGCAAAACGATAGGTACACTGCCTAAGTGGTAGAAGTAGTCACATATTTCTCCAACACCAACATGTAGATTTTACCTAAAACCTCAACTCACCAAAGCGTTTCCTTTCAACCAATATAACTACTCCTCAAACATCATTATTCAACCATCTTTCCTTTGCTCAACTTACTCACCATTCTCATTATCATACACTCTTATACATTCCTAGCCATCCCCTTGACAACTTACTACATTCTCTTATAGTTTTTCACCCCCATCACCCAAGTCCACTCATTACCATCAAAACTAGAACCTTATTAATCCACCACTAGCATCTTCACCACTTACACAAGCTATCCAAACTTCTCATTGTTTTATTCTCTAGTTCATACCTAAATCATCTCAAAACATTATACATCATTTCCTCCAGATTTTTGCTCAAGTCTTAACATTCCTCATACCATGATTTGGTGTGTTTATACACCCACCAATCCTCTAATTCCTCCTAGACATCCCTAGGCCATACTAAACCTCAAGAACTCCTTAATTAACTCATTTCCTCTCAAATTCCTCTTTAATGTCTCCTAGTAAACCCTAGGTCATATCAATTCATAACCATCACTTAAACACTTGTTTTCTACTCAAATTTCGCCATAGCTTCTCTAGTATATTATCATACCCAAATGCATTGTTTTTCTCATTCAATCATCCCACACACATCAAATCCTTTCTCATCATATTTTCTCACCCAAATCAACTCATTCATAATAAACTCAATATAATGCAATAATCTTAAATTGCATAGCACTAAGGCTCTTAAATGACATGGCTCTTAGGCCCTTAATGACTTAAACTTAAACACTGAATTTCCCACATATAAAAGCTTTCAACCTGCAAATACACACAACAATGCTCCCATAGCAATATAAGTGTTCTCTTAATTCACCTTATACTTATCTTACTAACTCATTCCCATTGGCTCCTTAGTCACAAGTTCACAAGCTTGTTTAAATTCTTTTTTCCTAGGTTATATAACCATTACATAATGTAAGCTTTAAGCTACATTAGTACTTATCTAAATCTCATCCTTTAGAACTTAAACCACCACTAGGTAAAACATTTACCTTGTTTTTCCAAGCTTATCTTAACTTCCTCCTTAGGGCTTCCTTGGTTGGATTTCGGCAAGGACTTCAATCCTCTTGCCAATGTTCTAATCCACATTCAAATAGTCTAATGAGCACTAAGCAACATGCCTAAACTCATAGAATTCAATCTTAGGTTAAAAATGTGTTTTAAAGCTTAAAAACGTATATTTACCTTTGAATTTTGGAATGGCTTTCATAATGAAGCAAAGCAAGACATCCTCAAGTCTTTAGAGATATAATCAAGCTAGAACAAGGGATAAACAAGGTCCCGTGAGAAGGTAATCTTCGGACATGTAGAAAAAAATGAGGTAAAGTTGATTTTTCTTTCACTTTCATTACCTTGGATGAATGGAGAACCAAAAGAGCTCTTCAAACTTGATTTTCCCCCATCAATGGAGTTTTCCCTTGGCACCAAAATGAATCTTTTAAGGATTTGAAAAGATAGAAAGGTAGGTCTTGCTCCAACTAAGAATAATCTATGCTTATTTTTGGATTTGGAGCTAAAATGAACATTTGGTGGACAAATGAAGATGGTGGTGCCATGGGTGCTGCTTGGAAGGCTTTAGAACAGAGAAGAAGAACAAGAAAACGTTGGTGAAGAAGATAAATGAAGAAGAGGAGAGAGGTAGGCTAGTAAAAGATATTTTGCTTTTAAAAAGGTAATAGTACTATTCTCTCTTTTACTCTTCTTTTCCCTTAATTTACTGGATCTTCATGGTGATTCACCACTCAAAACCGTTCCCCCCTTTATTAATAAGAGACTTTTGGTCTTTTTTGACCAATTTATTGACTTATGTTGACTAAAGGCTTAAACTAGGCACTATTTGGCACTATTCACAAATTAGTGCACAAATTTGTGAAATTTTTGGTTTCCCGTTGATTTAGGCTTCGTAATGTGATACTAATTAGTACACATGTTGATTAAGGTGTAATAATGGGCATTTAGCCACTCAAAACTCATTTCTAAGACATTTTTTCAAAAAGGTGCTTTAAGGAGTCTTAAAGCACATTTTGTGTTAAGCTTGTTTTTAAGCTTGGTTTTCTTTTGTAATTGATTTAACCTGTCCATTAGCATGTTAATAAAGTCTTATAATGATATTTGGGTGCTAATCAAAGTCACTCCAAGCTAAGAGCACATTTTTGCTTAAATTGCCCTTATGGCGTTTTCTTGTGTTTTCCTTGGTTTAAATTGTCTACCAAAGTTTCTAAGGCATGTTTTAGCCTTATTACATCATAACTTGATGTTTACTTAACATACTTAGGTTTGGGGTATTTCACATTCCCATGAATTAGTTATCACCCAGAGAACCCCAATTTCCAGAGGAAGGTGACAATCTTCTCCAAGTCGTATCCTCATATCCTCATACAGACAGAAAAGAACCAGTCTCAAAAAGCTGTGTTATCAGATATACCATTTGGGCGCTGAACTCCTTTAATGTGCCAGCATGGTTTAACCTTAGGGCAGAGTATGAAGACATGAACAAGGTTGTCAAATCTCCGCAGATAACACACCTCCCATATTCAGCCATTTGACACCGGTTAGCGACAAGGGCACCACATAGGATAATTCGTTGAAGAAGTTCCCATGCAATAAGCTTAATCCTAGCGGGGAAAGCACCTTTGCGAATGGTCTTCACTGCACAACCTATTTTTCTTTTGTACGAGGTGCAGTTGTTACTTTGCTGGGATAAGGTACACACCATATTGTATGATGATATTACTGTGAAGTCACAATTCTTAGTTCCTCCCCAGCACCAGCCATCATATCGGTTGCTTCTGCATATAACAATCTTTAGAATGAAGGTTACATCTTCTTCTGTAAACCATGCCTTAACCCTTGAAACATCTAAAGTACGATCACTTTCTTTAATTAACCAGGAGACAAATCCGAAATCATGATATAAAGCAGGGAGTTTCCAAATCCATGGTTTTGCCCTCCTGTTTATCAAGCAGCCAGGGGTCGGCGAGTTTGTTAGTGGTCCCATCCCCCATAGCCCTCATAGTGCTAACTCTTAGGAGCGGGCGGGTCATCCAAAGTGATCTTCATACCAGACTTGGGCGCGCACTCAGACCAGCATTCAGAAGGCAACCCTCCATGAAGTACTTACCAGCAAGAATACGTGACACAAGGAGCTAGGGGATTTGGAGGACCCGCCAACATTGTTCAGCCACGAGAGCATCATTGAAAAACCTGAAGTCCCTAAACCAAGACCCCCATCGTCCCAACTTTTGCAGAGAGTCTCCCAGCTTCGCCAGCAAATGCCATGATATTGTAAGGACCCAGTCCGCCCGAACTGTCGGATGATCCCCTGGATTTCACGGACGAGTGATATAGGGATTCGAATAACCCCCATCACGGACGAGTGCCATGAGTTTGATAGTGTAACACCCTGGGTTTTACCTTAAATAAAAGCTTACGAAAATATGATTCTAACGGCGCAAACGGATCTGAAAACAGACTCCAAACGAGTCCTAAAACAGCAAAACAATACTTGTCCGAACTTGTGTCCGGACATGGGAAGTTCGGACACAAGTCGAGAGTTTAGAAAACCGGCAATCAGTAACATCCGAACTTGTGTCCGGACATGGGAAGTTCGGACACAAGTAAAGAGTTTAAACAAAATGAGTCTGAACTTGTGTCCGGACATGGAAGTTCGGACACAAGTCTAGAGTTAAACTCGTGGGTCTCCGAACGTTGGTCCGAGCTTGTAAGTTCGGACATAAGTCGAAACTTACAAGTGGATACGTCCTCGCATGCTGTCCGACCTTTGAAGTCCGGACAGATGTTCGGACACACTCAAATCAGCAAAAACAAATTGAACTCTCGGGCCTGTCCGAACATTGATGTCCGGACAGGTCCTGAAATGCAATTTTCATTACGAAACACAGCTAAGAAAACACCAAAAATATTCACGAAATTGATGTCAATGGGTAGCAAAATGCTTTAGTAATATAGATAGCAGTAAGTTCGATATGAAACACAACAAAACAACACTTAGATCATTTTGTGAGAATCTATAAATGATCAAAGAACGTTATTCTGAACATCATAATCAAAACATAACTTCAAATAGTAGCGGAATTAAATTCTCCAGTGTATTACCACCACACTTAACACCCGTTGAGTGCTCAGGCTTAATTCAACTAAAATCAATCTCAAAATATTTCCTGAACATCATAACTTAAAGAAAAACGTTTTCAAACCAACATAGCTTAACTCAGAATTCAGAACAATAACCATCTTCCCTTGACTATGTGGTATCGCGTTCTCATTTCCCCAAATCAACCATCAGTACCTACGATCAGAAAACAATAGACAAAACTCGAAAAGATCACACAAATCAGAAAAACTGAGTAAACCTACCTCAATATGTAAAATACATTTTGAAGTTCATTTTATCCATTTATCAGTCAGACGAGAGAGAGAGTTGACCAATTGAAATTTTTTCCAGAGACCGTGATAAACAACAACATAGTAGGGAGCTTTCAACAGAAGACAACCACAATTCCAAACACGGGGTCACCTATGGGAACCCAAACAATGATTCCAGGACAGTCACCTATGAGACCGTCAAATACCACCTCACCCTAAGTCATTAAGTGTGCACACCCCCTATGAAACATCAGTCCATAGAGTAGATCATAGAGCTTAACTGCGTTTCACTGTTCGCAGCGCAAAAATATATATAGATAAGATACCAAGTATCAACGATTGATATGGAGCACCTATGGGCTCCATCGACAAAGCAATTATTCCTGTGAAAGGCTCCCAAAATCCTTAATCAAATCACCATCGATAAATTCCAATCAACAATTCACAATATGTGGGGGAGAAACCCCAATTCCCAAATCACTAACCAGGGCTTAATTCATCTTCCAACAATTATAAAATTGGAGTTCCAAACCATTTTCTAGCAATTTGCAAACCACAAAATCAGACAACCATGAGCATAGGGATTTATTTGATTCGTCAAACAACTTCAGGGGAGCAACCAACAGAACTACTGGTAGCGCCTGTCGTCGTAATCGGGGTCTAAATATATACAATCAGCAATAAGGAACTACTAAACACAACCAATTAATTTAGTATACTAACTAAGTAGTAGACTTTACCCGACGTAATCCTAATTGGCACCAGGGAAGAGATTTGATAATGGTAGAGAGAGAGCGTGAATTTGAGAGTTTAGAAGAGAAGGAGCGTAGTGGCGTCGCGTTGAGGCTGAAGAGAAAATGAAGAAGATCGATGATTTAAATAGAATTAATTGTAAAATAAAAGGAATGCAAGTAATTAAATAAGCAATAATCAGTTTAAAGGAGAAAAAAAATAATTAATATTATGAATAATTCAAAAGAGAGTCCAACTAACTAGTGTAGTAGATAATTAAAAGGATATAATTTTTTTTAAACGTTGTGGAAATCCGGAAGAGAAACGAGATCTCTAACAAATACCGGTTTAGAAATAAATAAATAATTCTCAATTCGAAATAATAGGAGGAAAGTAACTCAGCGGTTGTAATGAGTTAAGGAAGGGTGAAATACCCCAAACTTAGATATGGTGTTTAAATGATAAACTAAGATATAAGGAGGCTAAATAATGCCTTAGAAACATTAAGAAACATTTCTAATCAAAGGAAATATAAGGAAACACCAAAAGAGCAGTTTAAGCAAAAACATGCTCTAAGCTTGGAGAGACATGGGAGAGTACCCAAATATTGTTCTAAGACCTTAGTAATGTCCTAATGGTCATTTTAAATCAATTACCAAAGAAAACCAAGCTTGAAAACAAGTTAAAACACAAAATGTGCTTTAAGGAGTCTTAAAGCACGTTTTTGAAAAATTGTCTTGTAAATGAGTTTTGAATGGCTAAATGTCCATCATTACTCTTTAATTAACATGTGTACTATATATTATCACATTTGGAAGTCTATATCAATGAGAAATCAAAATTTCACAACAATGTGCCTTGTTTTGGTGAATAGTGAATTAATTAAGCTAGTTTATAACATAAGTCTATATAAGTGAGACATTTGGTCAACAAAGACTTAAGTACCCTCATTATATAAAGGGGGCCGGTTTCTTAGGAGGTGAGTCACCACCTTCATGAGTTATTAAGCAATTAAGAAAGCAAATAAGACTTATAAAGCAAAAGTACTATTTACCTTTTAACATAAATATCACATTTTACTTACCTCTCTCCTCATCTTCTCATTTCTTCTTGTTTCACACGGTTTCTTCAAGCTCTCTCCCTTCTCCATTAACGTGAAGAACAACTCCATGCTAGCTCCATCTAGCTTTGCCCACATCTTGCTCATTTTAGCTCCAAATCCAAAACAAAATACATATTCTTCTTAATTAGCTCAAGCTCCTTCTTTCTATCTTTTCAAAACTTCAAGAGCTTCATTTTGGTGCCAAGTCAAACCACCATTAGAGGAGGAAATTCAAGTTTGGAGACTCCATTGGCATCTCCATTCTCTTAAGGTAAAGAAAGTGTAAGAAAATCTAGGTTTCCACCATTTTCTTCACATGTCCGAAAATATATACTCATGGAACTCCATGTTTATGCCTTGTTTTAGCTTGTTTCTACTCTTCAAAGGAGAGAGGAGGTCCTTCTTGCTTCATACCCAAGTTGTGTCTTGAGAAACCAAGGTAAAACAATTACCTTAATACCTTAAAGCATATTTTTAACCTAGGTTTGTGCCTTAGGGTTAATGTGTTATCTAGTACTCATTGGAGTCATTGGATATTGGTTAGAACATTGGCAAGGAGATACACATTGGTGACCGAGATTGAACAAAGAAAAAAACCTAAGGAAGAAAGCTTTTTAAGCTTGTAAAAGAACAAGGTAAATTACTTACCTTAAGATGTCTTGTTGTTTAAGGGAATGGGATTTAGGTATATGATGAGTTTAGTGTAGAGTTTATATTGGGAAGTTATAAAACCTAGAAGAAACAATGACTATACTTGTGAACTTGTGACTAAAGAGCAAATGAGAAGAAGAGATAGTTAAAACAATGTGGAGTGAAATACAAGAAGCATTTTATTTCAATGAGAGCCCTGTTGTGTGTATTCGCAGGTTGAAGGCAAATATATGTGGAAATTCAGTGGTTAAGATTATTGTCATTTAAGGGCCTAAGTGCCAAGCATTTTGAGTTTAAGCAATATATGATGATGTGGTGAAGTTTTAGTGTAAATTGTGTGTTAAGGTGTTGTGATGAGAATTTGTGTGGTATTGGTTGTTTGATGGAGAAAACCATGTGTTAGGAGGTACTATATACTAGAGAACCCATGGCAAAATTTAAAGGAGAGCTTAAGTTTTTGATATTCTAAGGGATTTAATGACTAAGGAAGTACTAGGATGTTCTATAGGTTGTCTTGATGAAAGGGTGAAGTTAAGGTGTTCTGATGACTTATAATGACTTAGGTATCACCATGGAGGATTTAGGAATCAAGAGAATGTATTTGATTATTTAGGACTTAGGCAAATGTTGGTAAACAACTAGGAAGGAAATAATGTGTTGATGGATGGAAGTTTAAGTTGTGAAGGAACATTAAGTAAATGCATAAGAGAGTTTTAGATAGTGAAAGATGCTTGGGAGATGATGTTATAGTGGTGAGGAAAACATTTGGCATAGTGGTACATTAGGTATGAACCACCACCTAGAAACCTAGAGGACAGCATTACAAGTGTTAGCATTATTACAAGGAAAAATGTATAATGATTAAGGTGAAACTTGGTGAATGATTCAAGGTGTTTGGAGGATGCTCTAAGGTGGGTTTAAGGGTCTGGGTCCGACCCAAGTTTGGGTCGGACGGCCGGCCTCTGTTAATGCCAGGGAAAGGTTCTAGAATGGTCCGACCCAGAGGTCTGGGTCGGACATGGGTCGGACGGGAGAGTTTTAGAGAGGGCAAATAAGTTTCTGGAATGGTCCGACCCAGAAGGTTGGGTCACGTGGGTCGGACATAGGAGGTTTTAGAAGACGGAAAGTTTCTGGAATGGTCCGACCCAGTTGGTTGGGTCGGACATGGGTCGGACATGTAGGGTTTTTCAAACCCGAAAGTTACTGGAATGGTCCGACCCAGAGGGGGGTCGGACGGTGGGTCGGACGGCCCTTAACACTTAGAAAAAAAAAGAAATTTTGAATTCTAAGAATGGTAATAGGTAATAAGGTATACCTTGGGTAGGGTGGTAATGATTGTGACCCTAAGAACTTAAGGGCTTAAGTTAAGATAAGCTAAGTATAAATATTAATGTTTAAAGTTAAGCTTGTAAGCTAAGTGGCAAAGACTTGAGATGTTATTGAATGGGAATCCTTAGGAACTAAGTGAGTTAAGTAAGGTGCAAACAACTAATGACCTAAAAATGAATGAATGTTTTAGGTTTGTGAATTGGGACCCCGAAGAAGATTAATCAAACAACGATCGACGGTGAACGGTACAATCCTTCTTGTGACCTGCTTGCTAACGAGGTGTCCCTCGGCTTGTGTGCTATCTGTTTATTTGCTATGACTAAAACAAGATAAAGCATGCAACCGGTTATATTTATTCTCGTTGTGTTGTGTTATCTTTACACTAACCCGCGAGACTTGAGATGGTTACTAACCAAGTTTAGTACTTACTGAGTTAAGAATAAGAGTTGAGTTTGGTGGTTGTTGGCTAATGCCCGTTAAGGCTTAGCTAGCACATGATGATTAAGATTTCTACAAACTGGAACTTGAGTGAGGAAACCCGGGACCGATCTCCGGTCATGCATGCTAAGGAAAAAGGGGGACGGTATCTGAATCAGATCCGCCCTCCACTTAAGGACTTGTCTTCGGACTTGTAGCCTAGGGCCGGTTGCCGGCTCAGCTACGCTGGACTCCCGTCCAGAGTAGGTGGCATTAAGATGGTGCGGTGGGATCACCTAAATCCCAGGTTCGAATTAAGTTACAACCAATCCCTTCCAGGAAAGGTTTGTATACTAAGATTAAGATTAAGATTAAGATTAAGGCAAGGTAAGGAACTGAGATTAAGGAAATGAGGACTAAGGAGGGGGTTACTAACCCACTTGATAAGGGAACGCTTGAGTCGTTCACTGTTTGTGAACTATATATGTTCATCTGTGGTTATTGTTATTGCACTTCATATTATGTTTGTGTATGTAATCAATTTCCATGCTATCGACAATTAGTCGTCGTATCCCCGTTAGCTTAGGGGCCATGAGAGGGTGTACCAGCATTCGTGCTGACCCCCTCGGGGGCTATTTTTACACTTGCAGGTAAGAGACCCATGAGGACGCACTACGAGAGTAGGAGCGGTTAGACTTAGGGTGGGATGTTTATTTTGAGTTCGGGTTGCGCGTGTGCACCCGACTGTTTATATTAAACTGATGTAAGTTTGAGATTATGCTTAAGATACTAGTACTCGGTTGGTTGTGGTATTGTGAATGTTGATGTTTTTGAGTTGGATAAGTATTTTGGATAAGTATTGTAAACGTTAAAGCTGGTATATTCTAATGATCGGACCGTGGCAAGGTCCAGGTGTTATTTATTTCCGCTGCGACGTATTCGATTAAGTGTTCAGTTTGCGATAACCACGATAGGCTTTGGATGGGGTGTTACAAAAAGTGGTATCAGAGCGTAGTTACGCTCTGATCAAGAAATACCGGACATGAGTAACCCTCGAGTTAGGATATAAGTTAAGGAATAAGTGTTGGGTTAAGGGTGTGAGAAGTTAGAGTGAGTAGAGTCAGATGACCACTAATAAGTGTGGATCGTCTATCGTCTACTGACGTTATAAATTTGCTAACTGAGACAGTGGTGAATACAAACTAATGTGAGATATGCTTGTTCAGATGGCAGGACGTCCTAGGGAAGCCGAGGTCGCGGCCGGGTGAGGATACTTCAGGAATACCTGGAGGGCAGACGATCGCAGAGATCGTAGCTGCCGCATTAGGGCATATGGGCTACCAGCCTGGTGTGGGTGCACCACCTCCACCGCCACAACCTAGGGAACCAAACTGGGTGAAGAGTCTAGCAGATCTTCGACCCGTGCATTTTAAGGGGGAGACCGATCCCGCCAAGCTTGAGGCGTACATCTCCGAGCTGGAGACCGCCTTCGAGACCCTTGATGTCCCTGCTGGGATCAAGGTGCGCCTGGCTGCTTTCTACCTGAAGGGGGCGGCAGGCGATTGGTGGAAGCTGGTGAGGGCCGAGCATGTGGCCAATCCAGAGTTCGGCTGGGAGCAGTACACCGCCTTGCTACGAGCAAAGTTCTACCCCGCCCATGTCCAGACGAAGAAGCGCTTGCAGTTGGATGCGCTTAGGCAGACGGACAAGATGACAGTGGACGAGTATTACTCAGAGTTCACTGCCTTGCTCCGTCTTCTACCAGGTCTTGGATATTCTGACCAGATCCTGGTGGACCGCTTCTATGGCGGGCTTAGCCATCGACTCCGCTACGGCATGGGGCCGACGAGTTACACTACCTTGCAGGTAATAAGAATGATGAGATTTGAGTAAGTAATGAGTAAGATTTAGATTATGAGAAATAAGTGTGACTAATACTATGGAAAAGCAGGAGTGCTATCATGCCGCTGCTAAGGTTGAGATTACCGTCCAGCTGAGGGACGAGGAGAATGCAAAGAGGAAGAGTACTGGTAAAAGCTCAGAAAGTCAGGGGCAAGGAGGGTACAAGAAACAAAAGTACCAGCCTCAGGCCCAGAAAAATCAGAACCCAAAGGGAAGGAGGAAAAGGAGAAGGCTTCGGAAGAGCCATTGAAGTTGACGTATGCTATTGCAGCTACACCCCTGCGCTCTAAGGCGCCAAAGGGTAAGGAAACTGACAATGAATGAGTTAAGAAATAAATTAGTAACCGTTTGAGATATGAGAATTGACATTGTGAATCATCAGGATCTGAGACTGAGAGGGGAGCCGGTGGTGGTTACCAGCGACGCTTCATTTGTAGGTGGTGTCACAAGGACCACCCCGGGCTCGACTGTAAGGGAAACAAGTGGAGTGCAACTTTTATGGAGTGTACGGACACCAGGCATACGAGTGTTACCGGAACCCTGCTAGCAGAGCCTATAGGCCCGACACCAGGGGCAAGGGCAAGACCGATCAGGGAGCTGGATCTGACGGTCAGAGGAAGGTGCAGCAGCCGGCGGACAAGAACCCACGGGTGACCCAGAAGTCGGGACCCACGTTACACATGGTGGACCGGGACGATGAGCCTGAACCCTCATCGAGGCCAGGTACCACTATAACCATTTAGTAATAAAGACTACCTGCTTACCGCATTATCATGCATGCTTGGTGAAAAAAATGAGTTAAGTAAGAATGAGATGAGATTAGAACTTAAGTAAGATGTAACCTACTACCACTTTAGGGAGATTCAACATTTGTTACCCAATACCATCAACACCTAACCCGGAGCACACCGACATCGAAACCATAGACTTTCCAACCGAACAATGTCAGGTTATCCGCCCAGGTATGATTTTATTAAGGGGATACCTGACACCCGAAGCACAAATAGCCATCATCAGGAGATGCAATCAACTAGGAGTGGGACCGGGAGGTTTTTACACACCGGAGTACCCAGGGGGAGCAAGGATGAAATTAAAGATGATGAGCTTGGGCAAGGATTGGAATCCGTATGCCAAGAATTACCAAACCATGAGGGAGCAAGATGGAGTCTCACCACCAGGAATACCCGAAGAGTTCCATCCAGTTATTACACAAGTCGTGGAAATCGCTCAGCAGTTAGAGGCTGAACCGATTCCAGACATCCAAGCAGATATTTGCATTGTAAACTTCTACGAGAAGGATGGGAGGAAGGACACACCAGGATAAGACGAGACAACGGAGTCTCTCGAAAGAGGGATACCCGTAGTGTCTTGGTCCATTGGAGATGATGCAGAATTTTTATACGGCGAGCAGAAGCGTGCGGACCGTGCAGATAAGATAGTACTTAAGTCAGGTGATGTATTAATTTTGGGAGGAGAATCAAGGATGTTATACCATGGGATTAAGAGAATCAAGCTGAATACAGCACCATCAGCAGTAGTCAATGCGACGCATATGAGACCAGGAAGATTAAACCTAACCTTTAGACAATATTAGCCATGTAATGTTAGAATGAGATGAGAAATGAGATGTAAGATTGAAGCACATGTTGTAAACAGGATGATCATGAATAAAATAACAGTGTTGTTCATACAAATTGTTACGACTCTTGTTATACCATCAATACTCATGAAGCTTGTGAACACAATTAGGTTATGGACTCGGTACGGAAGGTGCACTAAGCATACTTACAGAGGCACAGGCCGACGCCAGCGGTACTATCCTCACCGGCACCTTTCCGATCAATGGGATTGAGGCATCAGTTCTCTTCGACTCAGGGGCCTCGCATACCTTTGTCTCTGCATCATTTGCGAGCAGGTTGGGGCTAGACGCTGATGAGCTACCCGACTTCACGGTTACGCTCCCGTCTAAGGAGAAGGTTCGTTGCACTCGTTACTACCGAGGAGCCACCATCAGAATTAAGGGAGAAGACTTTCCAGTCAGTTTCATTGAGTTTAGTAAGCTAGGATTTGATGTTATCTTCGGGATGAACTGGTTGGAGCGGCACAAGGGACGTATCCTCTGCGCCGAGCATAGATTGCTGCTCAAGAGTCCGTCTGGGGTAACAATATCATACCGCCAGAGGCCCAGAGCCTTCGACTAAGATCATCACCGCCATGGCAATGCATAGAGAATTAAGGAGAAAGGAAGAAGTATACCTCTGCTATGTACAGGACATAGAGAGAGACCCTGAGTTCGACCCCGACTTACCGGTAGTGTCGGAGTTCCCCGACTCATTTCCACGGGAACTGCCCGGCATGCCACCCACTCGGGAGGTAGAGTTCACCATTGAGCTGCTACCTGGTACCGGACCGATAGCCAAGGCACCATACCGTATGGCTCCGGCAGAAATGACTGAATTAAAGGAACAATTGAAAGATTTGTTAGATAAGGGATTCATTAGACCAAGTGTGTGACCATGGGGAGCGCCAGTCCTCTTCGTGAAGAAGAAGGATGGTAGTCTCCGCCTCTGCATCGACTACAGAGAGCTGAATGCAGTGACAGTGACAATAAGTACCCACTCCCCGCATTGACGATCTGTTCGATCAGTTGAAGGGAGCATCTGTGTTTTCCAAGATTGATCTCAGATCGGGGTATCATCAGATAGCCATTGAGGGAGACATTGAGAAGACGGCATTCCGGACACGATACGGCCACTATGAGTTTACAGTGATGCCGTTCGGTTTGTCGAACGCACCGGCGAAATTTATGGATCTGATGAACCGCTTGTTCCGGGAGCAGCTGGACAAGTCGGTTGTGGTTTTTATTGATGACATTCTGATATATTCAAAGTCTAAAGTTGAACATGAGGAACATCTGAGGAAGGTATTGGAAATACTAAGGGAGAACCATCTATGCTAAGTTCTCCAAGTGTGAGTTTTGGCTTGACCAGGTCTCTTTCCTAGGTCATGTCATCTCAGATGCTGGGATCGCAGTGGATCCAGCAAAGATTGATGCCGTACGTACTTGGCCAAGGCCGAAGACTGTTACCGACATCCGGAGCTTTCTCGGCCTGGCAGGTTACTACAGGAGGTTTGTTAGAGATTTCAGCAAGGTCGCCAAACCGATGACCAGTCTGATGAAGAAGGACGCACCATTCTTATGGACAGTTGACTGTGAGAGATCATTTCAGCGCCTGACGGACTCACTGACCACTGCACCGGTTCTGACCATTCCAGACGGTACAGAGGGCTTTGAGGTTTACTGTGATGCATCCGGCAGAGGGCTGGGTTGCGTGCTCATGCAACATGGTAAGGTGGTGGCATATGCCTCACGCCAGTTGAAGAAACATGAGGAGAACTACCCCACACATGATTTAGAGCTGGGAGTTGTAGTCTTCGCTTTGAAGATATGGCGCCACTACTTATATGGGGTTAGTGTCACGATCTACACCGATCACAAGAGTTTGAAATACATATTCACTCAGAAGGAGTTAAATCTTCGACAGAGGAGATGGTTAGAGTTTCTGAAAGACTATGACATTGACCTCCAATACAAAGAAGGGAAGGCCAATGTTGTAGCAGATGCCCTGAGCCGTCGAGCACACTCACTCCATTCGCTAGTTTCTTTCTCCAGCTTGGTTGATGAGGTGCGAGAGGCACAGAGGACAGATGAGTACATGAGGAGGTCAGACAGAAGCTGACAGATGGTACCTTTGAGAGTCAGAAATACGACTTCAGACTTCATGATGATGATCTGATTAGACTTAAGGGCCGGTTATGCATACCACGAGGCAACACGGATCTGAAAGACCGTATACTTAGAGAATCACACTGTTCTTCAGTTTCCATCCATCCGGAGCCTCTAAAATGTATAAAGACATGAAGAGATACTTCTGGTGGTCGGGGATGAAGACAGATGTTACCGAGTTCGTCTTGAGGTGTCTCACATGCCAGAAGGTGAAATTCGAGCACCGACGACCGGGCGGAATGGTACAGTCGATGCCAGTTCCGGAGTGGAAGTTCCATGATATCTCCATGGACTTCGTAGTTGGGCTTCCACCTGCTAGGGGAGGTCTGTAACACCCCATCCAACATTAACATACTTACAAAAACAACTGCAGCGGAAGAACAACCTCATCACATTACTTAACTCGTTGGTGTTACACCGTTAGCCACCCACGTGGCTAACAAGGCTAATACATACACAATGTACCGGTCTGATGGGCTAAATTCCCGAGCGTCTACACCATACTATCAATTTCCATTAACAACAACAACAACGTACACCTTTCAACTATACCGAGTATTTACAACTAATGCCGATAACAATTTCGGTCTTACTACACCTACTGTATATATACAACATAACGATTACCCATGTACAACGACTACCCCGTCCTACTCTCGAACGGCTTCCAGCTCCTTGTACCTGAAATAGGAAAAGAAGAGAAAGGGTGGCCCCCAAGGGGCTCAGCACCTTTGCTGGTATGGTAATCCCGCAGCCCACATGCTACCGGGCCACGCACAACTAATTGTCGTCTTAGCATGCGGTTGATTATTTTTAATCATACATGCAACTGTAAACACCCAACACATAATCATTCGCCTCAACGGGCTCAACAAACGGATAACATATCCTTACTTAATAAGTCACTCATGGTATTCATCGTCCCTAGAGTGTTCCTCCTCTAATGGAGCTACTTCCTTAATAGGCGACACATACCCTTAAATCGGGTTATCCTTAAACGCCTCTTACCACAAACTGGGAATCATATCCATGATCCACATACACCACATTTTACAACATATAACATACACTACATAACAACACCTAACAACACTTTGCATGTTTCCATGTGCACAACATAACACCGCAATAGATATTGCATCATAACAAAGATACATAACATAACGGGTATGGTCCTCTTAGGAACCGGCCCAAACATTGTTAATACACTGGTGAGCCTAGAGAATGTTGCCAGTCTCATGATAAGCTCGTTACATACTCGTTACCGTCTCGTTAAATGAACGGTTAACTTAACACAAGGTGTCTCGGATATAGTGATCCAAGCACACCGAAACAAACATAACAATAGTATGCCCCTGTGGCCCGACGTGAGTCAGTAATAGCCTTGGTTAAGCTAAAGGGAAGGTTGGGAACCAAATTGGAAAACAACCATAACATACAGAGAGGATCGAACCTGCTATGACAACGACCCCCATACTCACGCGTGGCCGGAACAGACCGGACTCCTCACTCCCCCGTTAGCACTTGTTAGAAGTTCAACTTTGAACTTTATTAAACATTCACAAACATTGAGTTAAGTCTTGTTAGACATACACAAGGGAAGAGAGAGTCATACATTCACATACAAACCACACACAAACATCATATAACCAACTCACGCATAGCCGTGGTTAGAACGTTTCTTAGGTCGGAAACGTTATCACCGGATACCGTTCTCCTACGTTTACCTAATAGTGGTTAACTAGCCCTTCAAGCGCATTCGAGGTTACCGGTATCGGCACGTAAACATACAATAACAATAACGACTGTAAACTCGTTTCATGATTTATCTCATAACGTGGCAAACATACAGAAAAACACATTGGCATACAAGCCGGTGTAATCCGGTAGGACACAGGTTGCAAGAAAACCATACCTGTCACCGGAGTCCACTTTACCACGTCCACTTATGTTCCTCGAGCAATTCTCGAACAACTGATAACATTACATGTACTTTTATAACATCGGGGTAGCATGATTATTTAATGTCTAATGCTTATAACTTCTCCCCGTTAACTTAGTTACATAACTTGACACTTTTAACTTGTTTTACTCTCACATTTTAATACAATTTTTAACCCACTTTATTGTCATTAAAACTCACCTAACATGTCCTTAACAACTTCATAACATCATTACTTAACAATCCCCATCATTACTATCACTTCATAACCTTAACAACATTTTTGGTCCGACGACCTTACCGACCGAACTTGTCCAAGTTCGGTCCATTCCAGAACACATTTCCGTCAAAATTTTCTACTCCGACCGAACTTATCAAGTCCGGTCCTATGTTCGGCCTTTTCCCGAGAGTTTCTCCCCTTTGTAAACTTAGCCCGACCGAACTTACCAGGTCCGGTCCCATGTTCGGTCGGTTCCAGTAATTCAATCCGTACACAGAATACAAGCCCGACCGACCTTGCAAGTCCGGTCCCAAGGTCGGCCTTTTCCAGAAACCAATTCTCGCAGGGTAAACTGGGCTCGACCGAACTTGCAAGTCCGGTCGCAAGTTCGGTCTGCCCAGACCGTTGTTTTCCTTTTCACATTCAACTCCAAACTTCACCCCATATAACCTAGTACCCCCTAACCTCATTTGGGCACTTTAACACACCTTAATCCATGTGCTAAACTCTTTAAATCACTCACCAAAACCATCATCTTATCATTTACAAGTTTCTTACCAAATTCCTAGCCACTTAGGATGTTTCTCCTTAAGATTTCTAAGTGTTAGTTCACCAATAATGACACTACACCAAGGTGTTTCCTCACACCTTAATATCATCTCTCAACTCCTTTTCTTACTAACTAAATCTCCGTGCTACAAAACTCCTTGAATTCTTTTCTCAAAACCTTACTTAAACATCATTCCCCCTTGCACATCACATAATCTAAAACTTAGACAAACTTCTTCAAGACTTTAATACATTCACAAAAACACTTATTGAATTCTAGAACTTCCAAGATAAAACCTAAATCCTTGCATCACTCTAAATCACCTTTAACACATGTTTTCTTCTCAAGTAAACATTTATTCACCTATAACACTTCCTAGTTCACCAAAACCACTTAAAACACTTAGAACCTCTCACACATTTTTCCCAAATTTGGCCATAGCTTCTCTTGTATATACTCACATCCAACCACTTAGGGTTCTTACCTTATCTCATTCAAAACACCTAAAATCCATCAAACACATTTTTATACACAAACTTCACACATTAAGCACTACATCACAATATAGTGCATAACTTAAATTGCTTGGCACTTAGGCCCTTAAATAACATGGCTCTTAGGCCCTTAAATAACATAAACCATAACCACTGAATTTCCCACATAAGTATGCCTTTGACCTGCAAATACATACACCAATACATATGTTCTTTTACTAGTCTCCTTGAGAGCATTTTACTAGCTCATTTGCCATTGGCTCCTTAGGTATTTTATTAAGCAAATCAAGCTCATTTTTTCCGAAGGCATTTAAACTACTTTGAGATAGTTTGTTTACCTCTTTTCCTCACAAAATTCTTTCTTGTTTCCTTGTAAAAACCGGTAAGGCATTTGGTCCCTTTTCAACTATTAAACATTATACAAACAATAGAATGAGTATTCAAGCATTATGCTTCATCTCATTGTAAACCCTAGTTACACATATTGTTTTAACACATAAGGTAATTGTTTTACCTTGGAATTGGAAAGAACTTGAACAAGTATCAAGAGAGGACTCCTCCTATCCCTTGGAAGATTCAAATGAAGCTAAACAAGCAAGGTAAAGACACCATGGTGAGGTTAATTTTCGGCCATGTACTAAAAAAGAGAGGAAATGGAGTTTTCTTTGGTTTTTCCTTACCTTGAAGCAAGGTGATCAACAAGGCATAAAGATATTAGCTCAAGCCCCTTCCATGGAAGTTCTCCTTGGCACCAAAATGGTGGTTTTGAGGATTTGAAAGGACAAGGTTGTAGAGCTTGCTCAATAAGAGAGAGAACGGTAGTCTCAGAATTAAATTCGGAGTATGGAGTCATAAGTACAAGTGAGGAAGGATGAGGAATGATGGCTCTGTTGGAAACCGATGGAGAGAGGAGGAAGAAGGTGGCCACCGTGGGAAATGAAAGGAAGAAGAGAATGAGGAGATAAGTTTGCTTTTGTTAGATATTTATCCTTATAAAGCAAATAGTATACTAATTAGTCATTCTTTCTTTTCTTAGTAAACTAACAAGGGTGTGAGTCACAACACCTTAAAAACCGGCCCCAAATAGTACCTAGGGGTACTTTAGACTTTATTAGTCAATTGTCTCACTTATAACATTATATGTTACAAACTAGTTATAAAAAATCACTATTCACCAAAAACAAGGCACATAGAAGTGAAATTTTTTGATTTCCCATTGATATAGCCACCCAAATGTGATACTATATAGTACACATGTTAATTAAAGAGTAATGATGGACATTTAGCCATTCAAAACTCATTTACAAGACAATTTTTCAAAAACGTGCTTTAAGACTCCTTAAAGCACATTTTGCGTTTTAACTTGTTTCAAGCTTGGTTTTCTTGGTAATTGATTTAATATATTCATTAACATATAATTAAGGCATAGGTATGACCATTAGGCCTTATACACATTTATCCCAAGCTTAGAGCACCTTTTAGCCCATATTGACCTTAAGGTATCTATTTGTGTTTTGTTTGGTTTTCAGTGTCTACCAAAGTTTCCTAAGGACTTAATTAGCCTTATAAAATCATAATTAAATGTTATTAAGTCTTGGTAGGCTCTTTGGGTCCTAACCAAGTTCACTCATTGCTTAGAGCATGTTTTTGCTCAAACTGTGTCTTAGTGCTTATTGCACTTTACTGTGTTTTAAATTGTCCACTGATGTTTCTAAGGCACTTTTAGCCTTTATATAACATAGTTTGCTATTTAACCACATATCAAGGTTTGGGGTATTTCAAGGTCTCAACATGATATGGGTGGTGATGGATCGTCTTACCAAAGTAGCCCGATTCATACCGATGAAGGATACTTGGAAGGTGACCAAATAGCTGAGTTATTTGAGAAAGAAATCATGAGACATCACGGCATACCAAAGACCATAGTGTCAGATAGAGATACCAGATTCCTTTCGAGGTACTGGAGAGCTACCAGAGAAGCGTTGGGTACAGAGCTCAAGCTGAGTACCGCGTTCCATCCTCAGACAGATGGTCAGACTGAGCGTACTATTCAGACACTCGAGGACATGCTGAGAGCATGTGCCTTAGACTTCCAGGGCAGTTGGATTGACAGATTGCATCTGATCGAGTTTTCATACAACAACAGCTATCACGCTTCGATCAAGATGGCACCTTTTCAAGCGTTGTACGGTAGACCATGTCGTACACCGCTCTGTTGGGATGAGTCGAGTGAGACGGTAATTATAGGACCAGAGAGTACTTAGAACAAGTTAAGGCTGAAGTTCAGCAAATTAGGAGAACATGAAAGCTGCTCAAGATAGGCAGAAGTCGTATGCTGATGTTCGACGACGGGACCTGGAGTTCGCAGTGGGCGACCAGGTATTTCTGTGAGTATCACCGATGAAGGGTGTATTAGGTTTGGGCAGAAGGGCAAATTAAGCCCGAAATTTGTTGGTCCTTATGAGATTACGGAGCGGGTGGGGCCCGGTTGCTTACAGGTTGAATTTACCTGCTGAGCTGGGTAAAGTGCATGATGTTTTTCATGTTTCACAGCTAAAGAAATACATGCACCACCCCCACCATGTGTTAGAACCTGAGAGGTTGACTTTAGAACCGAATATGAGATCCGTGGAGACTCCTCAGAGAATCTTGGACAGCAAGACTAGGGACACTCGCCACAAGTCAGTGCGACTGGTGAAGGTTCTCTGGTCTAACCAGGATGTCGAAGAGGCCACGTGGGAATTAGAGGATAAGATGAGGCGAAGTACCCTTCTTTATTTACTGACTAGATCGTCTGTATAGGGTACGGGGCGTACCCCTTTTTAAGGGGGGTAGAGCTTCCGCGTTTTGAGTTAGGAAACGATCATGTTTGTCGTTTGTTTGGTTGTTTAAGATGTGAATTTGTGTAAGTTGCTACACTTCGGTGTAAGTTTGAGTTATGTATAATACTTATGTATTGTATTTGAGATTGACCTTTGAGTCTTGAGATGTATGAATGTGAATATAAGATGTAGTATAGTATTAAGATTAAGAGAATTGTGTACTGTGAATGGTTAAGCACATGTGTGAACTTTGAAGACAAGTTCTTTTAAGGGGGGTAGATTGAAATACCCCAAACTTAGATATGGTGTTTAAATGATAAACTAAGATATAAGGAGGCTAAATAATGCCTTAGAAACATTAAGAAACATTTCTAATCAAAGGAAATATAAGGAAACACCAAAAGAGCAGTTTAAGCAAAAACATGCTCTAAGCTTGGAGAGACATGGGAGAGTACCCAAATATTGTTCTAAGACCTTAGTAATATCCTAATGGTCATTTTAATCAATTACCAAAGAAAACAAGCTTGAAAACAAGTTAAAACACAAAATGTGCTTAAGGAGTCTTAAAGCACGTTTTTGAAAAATTGTCTTGTAAATGAGTTTTGAATGGCTAAATGTCCATCATTACTCTTTAATTAACATGTGTACTATATAGTATCACATTTGGAAGTCTATATCAATGAGAAATCAAAAATTTCACAACAATATGCCTGTTTTTGGTGAATAGTGAATTAATTAAGCTAGTTTATAACATAAGTCTATATAAGTGAGACATTTGGTCAACAAAGACTTAAGTACCCTCATTATATAAAGGGGGCCGGTTTCTTAGGAGGTGAGTCACCACCTTCATGAGTTATTAAGCAATTAAGAAAGCAAATAAGACTTATAAAGCAAAAGTACTATTTACCTTTTAACATAAATATCACATTTTACTTACCTCTCTCCTCATCTTCTCATTTCTTCTTGTTTCACACGGTTTCTTCAAGCTCTCTCCTTCTCCATTAACGTGAAGAAGAACTCCATGCTAGCTCCATCTAGCTTTGCCCACATCTTGCTCATTTTAGCTCCAAATCCAAAACAAAATACATATTCTTCTTAATTAGCTCAAGCTCCTTCTTTCTATCTTTTCAAAACTTCAAGAGCTTCATTTTGGTGCCAAGTCAAACCACCATTAGAGGAGGAAATTCAAGTTTGGAGACTCCATTGGCATCTCCATTCTCTTAAGGTAAAGAAAGTGTAAGAAAATCTAGGTTTCCACCATTTTCTTCACATGTCCGAAAATATATACTCATGGAACTCCATGTTTATGCCTTGTCTAGCTTGTTTCTACTCTTCAAAGGAGAGAGGAGGTCCTTCTTGCTTCATACCCAAGTTTGTCTTGAGAAACCAAGGTAAAACAATTACCTTAATACCTTAAAGCATATTTTTAACCTAGGGTTTGTGCCTTAGGGTTAATGTGTTATCTAGTACTCATTGGAGTCATTGGATATTGGTTAGAACATTGGCAAGGAGATACACATTGGTGACGAGAGATTGAACAAAGAAAAAAACCTAAGGAAGAAAGCTTTTTAAGCTTGTAAAAGAACAAGGTAAATTACTTACCTTAAGATGTCTTGTTGTTTAAGGGAATGGGATTTAGGTATATGATGAGTTTAGTGTAGAGTTATATTGGAAGGTGTTATAAAAACCTAGAAGAAACAATGACTATACTTGTGAACTTGTGACTAAAGAGCAAATGAGAAGAAGAGATAGTTAAAACAATGTGGAGGTGAAATACAAGAAGCATTTTATTTCAATGAGAGCCCTGTTGTGTGTATTCGCAGGTTGAAGGCAAATATATGTGGAAATTCAGTGGTTAAGATTATTGTCATTTAAGGGCCTAAGTGCCAAGCATTTTGAGTTTAAGCAATATATGATGATGTGGTGAAGTTTAGTGTAAATTGTGTGTTAAGGTGTTATGATGAGATTTGTGTGTTATTGGTTGTGATGGAGAAAAACCATGTGTTAGGAGGTACTATATACTAGAGAACCCATGGCAAAATTTAAAGGAGAGCTTAAGTGTTTAAGATATTCTAAGGGAATTTAATGACTAAGGAAGTACTAGGATGTTCTATAGGTTGTCTTGATGATGAAAAAGGTGAAGTTAAGGTGTTCTGATGACTTATAATGACTTAGGTATCACCATGGAGGATTTAGGAATCAAGAGAATGTATTTGAGTATTTAGGACTTAGGCAAATGTTGGTAAACAACTAGGAAGGAAATAATGTGTTGATGGATGGAAGTTTAAGTTGTGAAGGAACATTAAGTAAATGCATAAGAGAGTTTTAGATAGTGAAAGATGCTTGGGAGATGATGTTATAGTGGTGAGGAAAACATTTGGCATAGTGGTTACATTAGGTATGAACCACCACCTAGAAACCTAGAGGAAAGCATTACAAGTGTTAGCATTATTACAAGGAAAAATGTATAATGATTAAGGTGAAACTTGGTGAATGATTCAAGGTGTTTGGAGGATGCTCTAAGGTGGGTTTAAGGGTCTAAATGATGTTAGAACACATTGGATGGCTTGAGGAAAGGTTTAGTGAAGATTTTGGCAAAGTTGGGCATGTTTTAGTGGCGTCCGACCCAGGGGTCCGACCCAAGTTTGGGTCGGACGGCCTCTGTTTAACGCCAGGGAAAGGTTCTGGAATGGTCCGACCCAGAGGTCTGGGTCGGACATGGGTCGGACGGGAGAGTTTTAGAGGGCAAATAAGTTTCTGGAATGGTCCGACCCAGAAGGTTGGGTCAGACGTGGGTCGGACATAGGAGGTTTTAGAAGACGGAAAGTTTTTGGAATGGTCCGACCCAGTGGTTGGGTCGGACATGGGTCGGACATGTAGGGTTTTTCAAACCCGAAAGTTACTGGAATGGTCCGACCCAGAGGGTGGGTCGGACGGTGGGTCGGACGGCCCTTAACACTTAGAAAAAAAAAGAAATTTTGAATTCTAAGAATGGTAATAGGTAATAAGGTATACCTTGGGTAGGGTGGTAATGATTGTGACCCTAAGAACTTAAGGGCTTAAGTTAAGATAAGCTAAGTATAAATATTAATGTTTAAAGTTAAGCTTGTAAGCTAAGTGGCAAAGACTTGAGAGGTTATTGAATGGGAATCCTTAGGAACTAAGTGAGTTAAGTAAGGTGCAAACAACTAATGACCTAAAAATGAATGAATGTTTAGGTTTGTGAATTGGGACCCCGAAGAAGATTAATCAAACAACGATCGACGGTGAACGGTACAATCCTTCTTGTGACCTGCTTGCAACGAGGTGTCCCTCGGCTTGTGTGCTATCTGTTTATTTGCTATGACTAAAACAAGATAAAGCATGCAACCGGTTATATTTATTCTCGTTGTGTGTGTTATCTTTACACTAACCCGCGAGACTTGAGATGGTTACTAACCAAGTTTAGTACTTACTGAGTTAAGAATAAAAGTTGAGTTTGGTGGTTGTTGGTTAATGCCCGTTAAGGCTTAGCTAGCACATGATGATTAAGATTTCTACTAACTGGAACTTGAGTGAGGAAACCCGGGACCAATCTCCGGTCATGCATGCTAAGGAAAAAGGGGGACGGTATCTGAATCAGATCCGCCCTCTGCTTAAGGACTTGTCTTCGGACTTGTAGCCTAGGGCGGTTCCCGGCTCAGCTACGCTGGACTCCCGTCCAGAGTAGGTGGCATTAAGATGGTGCGGTGGGATCACCTAAATCCCAGGTTCGAATTAAGTTACAACCAATCCCTTCCAGGAAAGGTTTGTATACTGAGATTAAGATTAAGGCAAGGTAAGGAACTGAGATTAAGGAAATGAGGACTAAGGAGGGGGTTACTAACCCACTTGATAAGGGAACGCTTGAGTCGTTCACTGTTTGTGAACTATATATGTTCATCTGTGGTTATTGTTATTGCACTTCATATTATGTTTGTGTATGTAATCAATTTCCATGCTATCGACAATTAGTCGTCGTAGCCCCGTTAGCTTGGGGGCCATGAGAGGGTGTACCAGCATTCGTGCTGACCCCCTCGGGGGCTATTTTTACACTTGCAGGTAAGAGACCCATGAGGACGCACTACGAGAGTAGGAGCGGTTAGACTTAGGGTGGGATGTTTATTTTGAGTTCGGGTTGCGCCTGTGCACCCGACTGTTTATATTAAACTGATGTAAGTTTGAGATTATGCTTAAGATACTAGTACTCGGTTGGTTGTGGTATTGTGAATGTTGATGTTTTTGAGTTGGATAAGTATTTTGGATAAGTATTGTAAACGTTAAAGCCGGTATATTCTAATGATCAGACCGTGGCAAGGTCCAGGTGTTATTTATTTCCGCTGCGACGTTTTCGATTAGTTAAGTGTTCAGTTTGCGATAACCACGATAGGCTTTGGATGGGGGTTACAAAGGGCGTAAAATATCTAAAGAAGGAACTAATATATTTATTTGCTATAAGGGAAAATAGAAATAGAAATAAGTAGAAGTAGAAATAAAATAAAATCAGGAATTCGAGCAAAAGAAATATCATTACGTTAGAGGAAGGGTCTAGAACACTAATAACGAAAATATAGGGAGAAGAATAAGGGTTTAATATATAATTAATTTTGGAGAAGTAAAACTAGACTTGAATTCTTAAAGTTAAGAATAATTTATTAAGAAGAAATAAAATTGAATTTGAACTCTTAAGAGTAAGAATAACTAATTAGAATAAGTGAATCTAGGATTGAACTCTTGGGGTTAGAAAGACGTTGTTGTAACGTCTGCAGAAGGTTGAAGTAATTATTTAAATAATAATAATATTGGTAAGAGTAAGGGAATTGTAAATAATTATGAACATTTTAGGAAGAGAAAAGAAAACAATATAAAGAATCGTTTAACTTCCCTGGGCCCACTAACAATACTAATTCTTGACTATCCATCCCCATTATATACTTATCCTAACTCGAAATTCGTGGGTGTTTCAAATAGTTTACCTCTTATTGTTCTTCAGACCATCTTATCCCATACATGCACTTGTCTATACACTTTATCCCTGATGTAACTGAATATATGACTTTTATGTAGCCTAAATGAATTCGAGAAAACCCAAGTAGAGACTCAGATCAGTCACCACCTTCACACCAAAGACATTGGAGACCTATTTTCGTATGGAAATATACAAATTGGCTGAAAACATAAGACCCGAGTTAGCACATTGACATATTGTGTAATCCACAGGCTACGGCTTTGTAGAGGAGAATGAGAAATGAGTGAGACAGAGAGGAAAGAAGGAAGCGATGGGAAGGACAAAGTATAGAAGAGATTAGAATAATTGTTTTCTGCCTGCTAAAGAGCAATCAACAGTAGCTTTATATAGGGGAGAGTTTCTACGGTAATACAAATTAAATATGCTTAAATAAAGGAACTAACCCACTAAAGGTGCTATCAGAAACAACTAGATAAATATGTAAACTAATTCTCTGCAATATAATCTACAACCTCCCCCTACATTTTATCCTACCACGTGGTCTTTTAACCACCCGGGCAATTTTGTAGCCTGTTGCCTACTATGCTGCCGCAATGCGGTTACATTGTCTTCCCCTGCAAAATGAACCTTGTCCTCAAGGTTGAAGTGTGGAAAATCACGAACGAATTCTGAGGTGTCCTCCCATGAAGCATGGGACGCGGGGAATCCCTGCCATTTAACGAGAATCTGGGAGACGGGCTGAGTGTTACGAAGGATTTGACGTTGTTGAAGCACGCGAATTAGTTTACATATTTATCTAGTTGTTTCTGATAGCACCTTTAGTGGGTTAGTTCCTTTATTTAAGTATATTTAATTTGTATTACCGTAGAAACTCTCTCCTATATAAAGCTACTGCTGATTGCTCTTTAGCAGGCAGAAAACAATTATTCTAATCTCTTCTATACTTTGTCCTTCCCATCGCTGCCTTCTTTCCTCTCTGTCTCACTCATTTCTCATTCCTCTACAAAGCTGTAGCTTGTGGGTTACAAATTGGTGCTTTCATTGACGTTAGGCGGTTCACAATTTCGGTTTGACCATCAGTCTGTGAGTGATATGCACTCGACATGGAGAGCTTGGTACCTTGATGACGGAAAAGCTCACGCCAAAACTGGCTCATAAAGACAGGGTCACGATCCGACACGATGTGAGCCGGCATCCCATGGAGGCGACAAATCTCCTTAGCGAAGAGATCGGCGACGTGGACCACAGTGAACGAGAGGTCCCGAGAGCGCAAAAGTGCGCGTATTTTGACAGGCGATCAACCACCACCATGATAGTTGTTTTACCCTGTGATAATGGAAGATGAGTGATAAAATCCATGGAAAGAGAGTCCCAGATCTTACCCGGAATGGGGAGGGGCTGTAGCAAACCCTTAGGAGCACGAGTCTCTGGTTTGACAGCTTGACAAATGGCACAATGTTTAACAAAACGCTTGACATCTGTACGCATAGTTGGCCAATAGAAAATAGTGGAGAGCCGGGCTAGGGTGCGTGCTGCGCCTGCGTGGCCTCCCAAAGGAGAGGTATGAAACTCGTGGAGTAATAGGTGGGTGAGAGCGGATCCCGGAGGCACAAAAAGGCATTGTCGAAAGAAAATCAATCCATCGGTAACCTTGAACTCGGGGTGCTGGTCAGGGTGGTCCTTGATATCTGTAAGCAAAGCCGTACAATTCATAGAGATATATTCACGAAGGGCGGCAATTAAAGCAATTACCGGTTCAGAGACAGCTTGTAAGGACTGTAGTTGTGCTTCAGGGATGCGAGAAAGACCATCTGCTGGGCCATTATCACGTCCGGGCCTATATAGGATCTCGAAATCAAACCCAAGGAGTTTGGCAAGCCATTTTTGTTGTTCCGATGTTTGGATTGTTTGGGACATTAAAGCTCGCAGACTTTGACGTGATGGTCGGTGATAATGTAAAACTTGGAGCCAAGTAAATATTGTGGCCACTTTTGACAGCCTCGGTGATGGCGAACATCTCCCGGAAGTAAGTAGATGCAGACTGCATCCTTGGCGATAATTGTTTGCTGAAAAAAGCAAGGGGGTGCCCCCTTTTGGGAGAGAACAGCGCCGATACCGCAACCAGAGGCGTCGGTTTGAATGGTGAAAGGCAAGTGAAAGTTTGGAAGGGCCAAGACTGGCGCTGTGGAGAGGGCCGATTGAGTGCCTGAAACGCCTGTGTTGCAGCCTCTGACCATATAAATGAATCTTTTCGCAACAGGTTCGTGAGGGGACTGGCAAGCTTAGCAAAGCCAGCTACAAATTTGCGGTAGTATCCCGCTAGGCCAAGGAAGAAAACCACATAATTGTCGCAACGTTTTTGGTTGAGGCCATTCGAGTATCGCCCGAATTTTGTCTGGGTCAACAGCTACCCCATTGTGAGAAATGACGTGGCCCAGATAGTGAATGCGCTCCACACCAAAGGTGCATTTTGATTCTTTTGCATAAAAGGAATTTTGAAGCAGGATGTGCAGCACATGGTCAAGGTGAGTTAAATGGTCCTCCCACGTGGGGCTGTACACCAGGATGTCGTCGAAGAAGACCAGAACGTAGCGACGAAGGATTGGCCGAAAAATATCATTCATCACGGCTTGGAAGGTGGATGGAGCATTAGAAAGACCGAAAGGCATAACCAAAAATTCATAATGCACCCTCATATGTGCGGAAGGCGGTCTTGTAAATAACTGCTGGGGAGAGGCGGATCTGATGGTATCCAGCACGAAGATCTAACTTGGAGAATCAGTGGCCGCCGTAAAGCTCATCTAGCAACTCGTCAACAGTGGGATTGGGAAGCGATCTTGACGGTTACCGCATTTAGAGCACGATAATCAACGCAAAAAACGCCATGTGCCATCTTTTTTGCGGACGAGGAGAACTGGTGAGGAGAATGGCTGGTGCTGGGGTGAATAAACGCCATCGTGAAGCATTCATTCACCAATTTTCAATCTCTGCTTTGTGGTGATGGGGGTTGGGTAAGCGGTAGGGGCGGACATGATTGGATAGTGTTTGGGAAGTAGAGGAATGGAATGATCAGCGGGCGGGTAGGAGGAAGATCGCGCGGAGTTTGGAAGAGATGGGCGTAGTGTTGAAAGAAGGTGTTGTAGAGGGGGTGGGTGGAGTGGGGGTGTGTGAGGTGGGTTGGTTGTTGCGAGTTGTCGTGGGCTGGGGTGAATGAATGAAGAGAGGAGATTGATAATAATGGCAATTGAGTGCTTATTTTCCTCCGCCTGGAATTGGGAGAATGACATTTGTGAGAATTCCCCGGTTGGATACCGTAAAGGGTGATGTCGCGACCGTGATGGCTGAACTTCATGTTAGAGCTTCCGATAATCGGAGGGAGGAAGGGGCCGAGGTTAGCTAGCCACTGGCAACCGAGCACTACATCAGCACCGTAAATGGGGAGCAAGTAGAGATCAATCTGGAACTTGTGTTGCCAAAGGAGATGGAAGTGGTGGTACTGATTCCATCGCATGACATGGAACCCCGTTACCGACCATCACCCGTAAGTGATCGGATGGGGCCACATCAAGTTTAAGGTGATGAGCTAGGCGAGTCTGGATAAAATTATGTGTTGATCCACTGTCAATCAAACACGGTAACATTATGACCACCAAGGACGCCCCGAATGCGTAAGTAGTGGGGACATAATGACCTTCAAGGGCATGTAGAGAGATTAGTGGGGTGGAGGCGTCGAAGGCTGCCAACGGTGGCTCTTCATGCGGTGTAGAGTATCTTCCAAACTCCGGATTTGGTGGAATATCATCCTATACGAGGTTCACAATGAGGCAGTGGAATCGGCTTTTGCATTTGTGTCCGGGCAAAACTTTTCATCGCAATTGTAAAAAAGGCCCTGTGCTTGGCGAGCATAAGATTCTGCAGGGGAGAGGCGACGGATTGGGGTTTTTGTGGGTAGTACAGTCGGCTTAGGGGCAGAGGGAAAATGGGAGATAGGTTGTGTGGAGGCGGTGGGAACGGCAGGACGGGGGGCAAAGGTGCGGCTAGGGAGTTGAGGGGAGGGAGGTAGCTAGTTTTGCTTCGAGTGATGATTGGCGAGGCCAACAACAGCTATGAGATTGGTAGGTTTAAGGATCAATATTTCCCGTTTGATTTCATCCTTCAAACCCGAAATAAAACAATTGAGAATACTAAGGGGGACATGCCAGGAAACACGGGTTTGCAATGTTTCAAACTCCTCCATGTACTTAGTGACTGGAAGTTTGAACGAGCTTGTAAAGAGTCGCCTCCGGATTTTCATAGGCAGTAGGTCCGAAGCGAAGTTCAACACCACGTCGAAAGTGGTCCCACGTTGGAAACAATTGTGCTTGGTGTTGCCATTGGAACCAAACGAGAGCCGGTCCCGTCATATACATTGAAGCGACATCGAGACGTTTGTCCATGGCAGTTTGGTGGTAGTTGAAGAAGCGTTCAATTTGGAACAACCAACCAATGACGTTGTCCCCATTGAACATTGGGATCTCGAGTTTGGGTTGGGCTGTGATGGTGTAGAGGACGATGTTGGTGTGGGTAGAATGGGGGATCTGGTTTCAAGTGCGGTGATCTTGGCATGGATTCAGAAATCTGGGTAGTGACAGCTTGTTGGAACTCGTTGTGTTGGAGGTCGGAAGTGTGAAGCTGGGTGGTGAGCGCTTGGAGTCGCTCAGTAAGTTGGCGGTCAGAATTTTGGAGTTGAGTAGCTATGCCCTGGAGCTGTTCGGTGAGGCGAGAGATAGATTCTTCCATTGTACGGAGGCGTGTACCTTCTGCCATGGAATCAATGAAAGCACCAATTTGTAACCCACAGGCTACGGCTTTGTAGAGGAGAATGAAGAAATGAGTGAGACAGAGAGGAAAGAAGGAAGCGATGGGAAGGACAAAGTATAGAAGAGATTAGAATAATTGTTTTATGCCTGGTAAAGAGCAATCAGCAGTAGCTTTATATGGGGGAGAGTTTCTACGTAATAAAAATTAAATATGCTTAAATAAAGGAACTAACCCACTAAAGATTGCTATGAGAAACAACTAGATAAATATGTAAAACTAATTCTCTGCAATATAATCTGCAACCTCCCCCTACATTTTATCCTACCACGTGGTCTTTTAACCACCCGGCAATTTTGTAGCCCGTTGCCTACTATGCTGCCGCAATGCGGTTACATATGGGTAGAAGTTGCTTTGAAATCCTCGATACAAGTCATCTTTGTTAAAGTTACTACTAGTCAATTAAGATTTAGATTTACATCGATTCGACACACTTCGATTTTTTTACATATGGACGGTCTACACTCCACACCCCCTCCATCTGATTCCTGATTTATGTCAAGTTAGGTAGGAGACATTTCTCTTCCTCCTGGAAGTAAAAAGTTATGATTAAGTACCCGTGTGCTAGGAACACACGAGGAATGTTCCATTACTAAAGATTCATGTGCCATAAAGAATATAGTCAACAAGGGAAGGGATTTGGGGCAGTGAGGTACGACCCTTCAATTATTCTTCTGGTATAAGATTGCGTGTTCAGACTTGATTATACTAGTCTTGGAGTTTATCATATGTAATTGATGTTTGTTTATTTATTTAATAATTTATTTACTTTCAAACTGATTATAGTCCTACATAACATAATAATACTATGGTTTATAATATATAGTAAAATCGATGTCGTATTCACACAGTATCCTGCCGCGTCATGTTCCAGCCTCCCTGCCATCTATAAATAACTCTGAATCGACCCTCGTCTCATTCCACTTCAACAAATACACGAATCTCATTCACCCACCAGCGAATACTTCCCTACCCTTCCTCCTACAACACCTCTCATTACTACTTCCTAGTACAACACTAGATCTCTTTCTTTCAACTGTTCATCTCTCATTCTCTCGCGCATTAGTCTGATTCGTATCACCAACTAATAATTATGTCAATCTCTTCCACAACTTCCAGCAGTATGAGACTTATAAATCCATCATCCCTCTTCACCGGCGATACACGCTCTTTAATTTCCCACCACCAATTCCCCATGAAGATGAACTTCCCTCATAATAAGTCAGTACTGGTGGCGGCAGCCTCGTCGACACCCAACACCACCATTACTAAACCTCTAAGCTTCCTTCCAAACCTTTTCACTTCACTCTCCAACATAATATCCCACTCAACAACCAAAACCAACGACAAAGATGAATCAGATCATCATCACAAACCCAACTCCACTCCAAACCCTCCACGTATACGAATTAAACGAAGGTGACCGTCACAGCCCCGCCTTCCTAAAGTTAAGTAAAACCCAGAAAAATGCTTAGGCGATTTAGTCCCATTCAGCAACAAGCTTTACTCCGGTGATCTCAAGACTCGATTAGGTATTTCAGCTGGAATGATTATCTACATTGAAGAAGATCTCGAAGCAGGTGACCGGTACGAAGCAATCATACAGTTTCCTACTTCGGATCATACGGACATTTTTCTGCACAAGGTCCCGTATTTTGCCCGTGAGAGATTCAGAGCTTGTGGTTACTGGTGGAACTGGTATCTTTGAGGGTGTTACTACTGGAAAGCAAATTATCGAATGTGATTACCCTCTTAAGCTTTACTATTGTGTTGAACTTAAGGGGATTTAAGTAAACTCTGCCGAAAGAGTTGGTTGGTGGGAACCTGTTAAACCCACGGTTGATGTTAAAGCGGCGGATGATGCTAAACCCTTGGTTGTTTGTAGAGAACTCAGCAACTTACGATCGAGATTAATTCAGAGGAGGGGATGGCTACACTAATGGCTTTTGGTTAATTTGATGTAGTAGTACTATTTAATTGGTGTAATGTTGGATTTCAATTCGATTAGCTAGATTAGTTCTATTACATTATTCCTTATTTTATAGATTTTTCCTACTTTTATTTGGTGTTTTATTGGATTCGCATTAGATCGAGTCACATGAATATGATGATGTTCACAGAAATCTGAAACTTAATAAAAGTGGGACGACTTTTTTTGCTTTTTAGGCATCCACAGTTCTTATCACATTCCTAAATGTCATCTCCAAATTAATATTTTATTACTTAAGACACTCTTTCACTACATCAAAAGTTTCTTAATCTTCTCTCTTAATGAACAACTAATAAACTATCACATTTAGATGTGAGATAATATGAAAGAGAGATATCGATGGCTCTAATGTATCATCAAAGTGGGGTTCTTATTTAAGAACCTTGGAGAGAGAAAATGGGTGGAATCCACACCATTGTAAACATTCACCATGTAACGGTACCAAGAACCCCTATTGTGGATGCCCTTAACTATCTCCGTCCCACTTTGACTTTGATCTTACTGTTTGCTTTTTGACATGTTTTTTCCACTTCAATATTAACATTAAGCTAAAATAATTTATAAAACAATTTTCTACACATATAGTTTTTCAAGGATTCTATTACAAAACTTAGATTGTAAAATTATATCTCTTATATTAATATTGAAGTCAAACGACTATATAAATAGTAAACAGGAAGGTCAAACACGGACGGAGGGTTGTATTAGCTTGTAACTCTCTCAATATATATATATATATATATATATTAAAACGATGTGTCCGAAAAAGAATAAAAACCGAACCCCTCTAATCGGTACTTTTTGTTTTATAGTCACAAACATGCGCATTTCATCATACTCATTTTGGGTGTGACTTTTGTTTAGTTAATGTAAACAACTGTCATTCATCGTATGATAGACACGTACATCTTACCCCCATAGATTGTTTTCAACTTTTTGTCACTGTCCAGTCAAATCACATACCCAAACGACATTACTATTTGACGGGTAACACACATTTTGAAGTTTCCAATTTTATGGTACTACACTATTTGGAAAAGAGATTTGTCGATCCTTCCTCGTTTCTCCCTTTTTGTTGTTTAGGACCATCCTTTTTAAAGCCATGATACTTTTGAGTTTAGAAAAAAATTATTTTCCCACATCATGACAGTATACCACCCATGAGTTTTGATAATTACAATATCCATCTAAGAGGTATTTAAATATTACAAGGGTATTCGGGTTAATCGGTTCAGGTTCGGTTTTGTTTGGGTTGATTTCAAATCACCCAGTATTTAGTTCGGGTAATTAATTAAAGGATTAACTGTAAAATTATTTCTACAAACTGTTAGTTTTTAACTAAAGCGTAAGGAGAAAAAGTTTTGAATAAGTGGAGAAGCTCATATCCCATAAAATATGGAAGCTTTGATAACTTCTCGCACTTGTTATATGATTATGCAAGTAAGTTCTACACTATTCAACATATTTATCTAATGTTTTACTATTGTTCGAAGTTATATTTGCTTACTTTCATTTTTTCTTCTGCTCGAAGTCATATTTCTCTATTGGTAATTGTTTCATAGCATCTGAGAATGATGAATTTGTTGGTTGCAATGTGGATTGGAATGCACAAGAATCTTGGACAACATCTAAATTAGTTATGATGTTAATTCCTATCTTATCCTTTAGGTGATGTTTTTGTTTGGTTGGTTGTCATCCCATTTCCAACGCCTCTAATTATTAATAAAATTTAGTTTATCATGCAGTTTTATGGTTGAAGAGACTCATCAACATGGGGCTGATATCATACAATTGGACTTGTGCTTAGTCCTTAGTCATTTGTTTAGGCCTAGTTTTTTTTTCTATTGGTCTTCTTTATTTTCCTTTTTATTGCTCTAGGCCTAGAAAATATGATGTGTACCTTGTACACTGGTGTAGTCATTAACTTTGACCGGTTACTTTTGCTTGAGTAATATCCTTACCCTCTTTTTTTACTTATGTAACTATCATTGTAAGGTACTCATGTTTGTAATGTTATGATAGCCTCGATTATACTAATCAAGAAAGACATAAGAACATATCATCATGTAATTATTATATTGGGTGTGTTCTGTTTCATCCATAATCTTCTATAATTAATGTGATATTCATTCAAGTCACATGTGTATATATTCATTTAGGTCACATTGGATTTGGTTCGAGATCGGTTCGGTTGGTTTTTGGTTCGGTCACTTCAGATTTCGGGTTATGGGTGACGTCGGTTTTGTGTGATTTAGGTTTGGATGACGTTGGTTCGAATGGTCGTGGATTGTGGTTTTTCTCGGTTTTACAATAATAAGGTTCGGTTTGGTTCAGGTCAGTTTGTTTGAATTTCGGGTCATTTTTCAAGTTATAGTTTTTCGTTGAGATTCAGATCGGATTGGTTTTGTTTTGTAATACCCCTACGGCTAATCTCGTCAATAACCCTTAATTACCTCGATAATCAACACAATCGCAGTGGATATTCTAAATACAACGGCGGGTGAAACAATGCCGTTAGCCACCCACGTGGCTAACAAGGCCTAACTCAATACCGCATCGGTCTGATGGACCGGAATTCCGTGTACTACTTAAACAAATACAATTTCATTCATCACTAAACCGAGTCACATACTACATCCTCAATTCAATATCATACCGAGTTCATTACAATCTCTATACCGATAACACATTCGGACTTACCCTACCATTACATACAATTACATTTGTACTCGAATCACTACCCATGATTAACCACCATCCCGGCATACTCTCGAACGGTATTCATCTTCCGGGTACCTAAAAAATAATGGGTGACCCCAAAGGGGCTCAACACCTTTGTTGGTATGAAGGTCGTGCAAACCGCTACAACCGGGCCACACTCAACTAATTCTCATCTTAGCATGCGATTGATTTTATTTAAATAAAAACATGAGGTACAGTAAACATTCAACATGCTCGCATTCATACAAGTATTCAACTAAGAATACAATCACAAACTAACACATTAAGTTAGTTAATTTACAATTTTCTTACTCTTTAGGCTTTGAGGGTTTCTACCTCTCACTAACGCCTCATCTATTATTCAGTACCTTATTTGTTTTCTTCGGATACCTTACTTGTTCTCTTAGTTCTTTAAACACTACGGTCTCATACTTATTTCTCAATTGTTCATCTCTTAAATAATTCTTAAGCCAAAACACATGGCCTCCGGACAGAGTCATACACAAGACTCACCACCGGGCTTTCAAGCCTAGTCTTACTTCCCGGTTTCGACCCTACTCTGGTTCTAGCATGGTGGGAAGGCTCAACTAGTAACCGGAACTCTCTCTTAGTTCCTACTTCTTTCACATAGGTCTGAATCTCTCTCGGACTTCTCACATTCCCAAATACTCCTCTCTCGGAGTTATAGTATATGTATGTACATTAGTCTAGAAGCATCACTCTCGATGTCATCTAATGACTTAGGGAATTTTCTCAAGTCTTGTATTCTCATATTAAGGGTTGCCCCAATATTTCGAATACTTATACATTCGGGTTATTTTCTCTTACCGGGTCGGATCCTCATATAGGAGGTCAACTATCTTTTAAGGGAGTTTGGTGGTCCCTTATATCCTTTTTACTATTCTCATGAGTTTGTATCTTCGAACTATGTTTGTTCTCTTAACAAGGTTCTTTATACCTTTCCACTATTAATTGTTTCGTGGTTTGTTTCGTCTCAGTTCTCTAACCGTTAACGGGGTTTACTAACCCCATACGTATCTCTCACGTTCTAGTGAGTTCATAAGGTTGCATTATCGTTATTCTCTAATCGATAGTTTTCATACGTACGTTCCCACGTTTACATTATTTTACGGGACAACTCTTTTCTATGAGTCGCTAACCCTACGGTAATTAATTATGTTTCGGTCTACAATACTATGTTAGACCACACAACCACACAAGGGAGGTTAGCACATGCAACAAGCATCAAGATACATACAATGCAATAACCATTTTTCATGCATTATCTTCTTAGGCCGGCACACAAGCATACAACACACAAGCCGAGAGGACTCGGCAGGACACAAGTTGCAAGAAATCCATACCTTTCACCATGGGGTTACTCTACAGTGTCACTTCACGTCCCTCGGGTTGTTCTTGAATTCTGATAACATTTCGAGTGTTTCTATTAACATTAAGGTAGTACGGTATGTAAACGGACTATTACTCCCCGTAGTAACCCCGTTATCCCGTTATTAGTTATACTCATATGTCCTTAAGTTCTCAACTCTCTCATTCACTTCTAGCACTTGTTTATACTTCTTAGGACCATTACATGTCACCAAACAAGGCCTAAACATCATCTAAACCATACCATTCAATCCCCCATCTTTAGAAGCCTTAAAACACTTACGGTTCATTTCTGGGGGTGGTCCGGCAATTGGTCCGGACCCAAAGTCCCGGACCAATTCTGGATTTTACTCTCGGTGATTTTCTTACCTGGTTCGGGTCCTGGTCCTGGACTAGGGTCCCCCGGACCAACATACTAGCTCACTTTTGGGGAATTTTTAAGGGCGGTCCGGGACTTGTCCGGCCCCTAAGTCCCGGACCCTGCTAAAAAGCTGCTAAAATTATATTTTTCAACCCCAAATCCAACTTAAACCTCACCTAATCTTTCCCTAATCTTTCCACATGTTTCCAAACATGGTAAAACACCTTAAACACTCTTAAAACCCCCTTAAATCATTGGTCATACTCATACCCAATTCTTGCTCAATTCTACAATTTAAATTCTCACTTTTTTCACTTATGCACACTAGTGCATTTTCCAAACTCCTCTTGATAGGTTACAACCTTCTACCAACCAATTTGACCATACCAATACTGAAATGGAGAATTCCTAAATTTCCTAGCCTTCTACCTTAATCCCTAGTCAGATTCTATTTCTTCCTGTACCTCGTCGAATTACCTTGTTACTGTGTGACCGAGCCTAAGAGAGAGTGAGAGAGAGTCGTGAGGACAGGGGCAATGCAACAGTATGTAGCCTCGAATGTTAATCGTGTCCTTTATTGTGGGATTAAACCCCTATTTATAGTGTTTTTGCTACTAGATCGAGAGTTGCCAGCCTGTCTTTCTTCTTAATTGCCAGGCTGGCATTTACACAAGCAAGATATTGACTACCCATCCGGCCGGGTCACATTCTGATCCGGCGATACTCCTTATTCTAAGCTATTCCTTCCAGTCACATGAGACCGGATGTTTTATCTTTCCTTATCCTTGTACTTTTTCCCTCTTCATCAGTCCCACAAGTTCTACTTTTCGGTCCTTTAAAGTAAAAAGTAGAACTTCTTAGCGTATGCCCTTGTTTGTTTTTTGTGCTCGCTACGGCCTCTTGCTCTCCCGGCCGTCACCTCTCTTTAGTCCCACAAGTTTTTTTTTCCTTTCCGAGTTGCGCCCCGGCCCATGCTTAGCTCGTGCCTGCCCCTTTTTTGATGTGGAATTTGCAGAGTCGTTTTGTGCCGGCGCCTCATTTCCAGGAAGGTGCAAGGTCTCCCTTTTATTTTTCATTAACTGGGCGGGAATCGCTTTCTTCAAAGCTCCAGTCTCGATCTCTTTCAGACATCTCTCTCCCTGCTTGCCCAGACTTCGTCGCTTCTTCTCTTGCGTCTTGCTTTCGAAACCTTCCACTTCTTTGCTTCGTCTCTACTCCCTGTTTTCTTACTCGATGGCCTCGTCTAGCTCGAAGAAGAACAGGCCACAGCGAATTTTGTCCCTGCTAAAGAGGCGATTCAAGGCACTTTTTTCACCCCAAGGTTTCGCCCCACCTATTTGAAGTCTACCGAGCCCTTTTTTCTGCTGATCGAGAACCTTCTTCATCCTCCCTGGATACTTCCTCCCTTCTTCTCCTGTTTAAAGGATGTCGAAGTCCCACTGGGTACTTGTATCTATCTTCCCTCTCCCGATTCACATCCCCATGATAATTTTGGACTTGGGTACGCCGTTTATGCGGATTTCTTCTCCCGCGGCCTGACTGTGCCCCCTCACCCATTTGTTCTGGTTTTCTGATTCGGCGCTGCTGTTACTTGCTCACCTACACCCGAAGGCGATTTCTTACTTCACGCTTATGTCCTCCTTTATGAGGAGAACAGCATTCGGGCGGAAGCAACCGAGTTCGCCCAGTTCTACTGTACAAGGGACGATCCTGATAGCCTGACCATCAAGGCGAAGGCCGGCTTTTCCCTTTTTGACTACAAGAAGGCGTCTTCCGGGTGGAACTCCCGATGGTTTGTCATTGTCCCACCTCCAGGCCGATTTTTGGGAGTTTCCCTACTGTTCCTCGATTCTGAAGGCCAATTTAGCTGCCCCGCCTCCCCGGCGCAAGAAATGCCTATCTTGAAAATCCTGAAGATGGTGAGCAGGAAGCAGCCTACGGTCTCCCAATTTTTCACTCCGCGCGCCTGAACTCATTGAAGAAATATCACAGTAAGCTTTACTTAATCAATTTTTCTTAAGTTTTTACCTTTTTCCGTTTTTACTTTTTGCGTTGTTCTGGTAGATTTCTTTTCTAGAGGAGATAAGGTGGGGCCCTTCAACAGTTGGAATTTTGTTAACTTCAAAATGGGCGACGAACAAGTTGATTACTACGCATCTGTCGATGCGGCTGTTGATGCGGCCACAAGGCTCCTCGGGGATGCCTCCTCTTCCAAGAGGAAACAGAGAGGCGATAATGACAAGGGCCATTCCGGCCAGAAGAAAAAGAGGATTACTGAGTCTCCAGCCCGGTCGAGCGGTGATTTGCCAGGTACTTGGCACGTGAGTCCAGGGTCTGGGCGTCGCGTCTCTCTCCCTCTTACTCCCGATTCAGGCCAGGGATCTGTCTTTCGTGCAGGGCAGGGGGCTGGTCACCCAACCCCTATTTGTGAATTGTTTCCTGACTTGGCAGGATATTTTCTTCTTCGATCCGGCCCACGGTGCTGTCTTGGAAGATACTAACCTACGTATTGCTCTTCCTTATTTGAGGGAAACTTTGGCTCTCCTTTTTTGTACATTTTACGCTGACCTCTCCTTTTTTTTTAGGTTCTCAAGACGCTCCCATAACCGTTACTAACCGTTACTGACAACGAGGTTGCTTGTGGCCCAGTCCCCCCCACATTCTGTTGTTCGGCTTCCGGTACTCAAAGACTTCGGAAGAAGACAGCATCAAAGCCGAAAGCTGTTTTAACGGAGGTTTCTGAAACTGAAATGGACCGTGAACCTCCTGGGACCTCAACTTCACATGATTTCCTGGAGTCGTGGAATCAGTACCCGAGGGAGTGAAAGAATACCGTCCTGTGCCCGAGAACCCAGAACTTCGAAGCAAGCAGAGGGAAGACAAGCAAAGGGGGGACATTACTGCTCCTCCTCCTCCTCCTCCTCTCCCCCTCCTGATCAGGGAGTTTCACCGGTTCTTCCCAAAAGGAGGGATGGCTGTACTATCTTGGGCACCCCTGCGCAAGATCTCCTTTGACGCTGCTCGATACACACGACGCCTGGAAGGAAGCGATAAGGCTGTCCGATCATCCGGACGGGATCTTCGCCCTCCGTCCATTGTTACTGACCACAAGAGAAGGAAACTGAGGGCCGGGAGCGGAGGAGCTGATGCTATTATGCGCCATTCCATTCCCATGGGAGAGGTCTTCAACCTGATGTGGCAAAGCATCTTTCGAGTAAGCGCCGTCTTCCTTCCACCTTCTCACATCCTCTTGACATTCCTTACCTTTTATGTTTCGTTTCTTTAGGTTATGTCAATGGCCCAAAGCGCCGAAGTTCAGACTCGGGATCTTCAGTTTGACCTGCACGTGAAAAAAGTCGAGCCAACAATATTGAAGCTGAGTTGAAGCAAACCCGTTCCAGTCATGATACCTACATGGATCACGTAATTATGAGATTGACCGCAAGGTGAAAGAAAGGACAGACACTCTAAACAAGGAGCTGCGGTCATCTCGCCATGAGTGTGTTCGTCTTCGAGACGAATATGAATTGAAGTTAAAGAACTTGCGGGAAGAGATGTTCGCTCTGAGAAACCAGAACCTCCACACAGAGAGTATCCTGAAACAGGTATACTGCAAACCTTCCGGCGAAAAGGATGCCTTGATACCAAAGCATGCTTTGTCTGACTTGGAAGTTTTGTTGCGGCAGGTACAAGCTGCTCACAAGAGGGATGTGGAATCCCTTACTTCAGATAAGGTTTACTTTGCAGACCTGAATACCGCACTGAGAAAGAAGTCGAGTCCCTTGAGGCGGACAAAAAGCTTTGGCCAGGCAGATGGAAGCTTTAGTGGAAGATAAAGCCAAACTTATTCAAGAGCTTACTGAACTGACGAGGAAAAGAATGCCCTGGATGTGCAGGCTCGGACCGCCTTTGACCAAGAGAAGCAGTTCTTAATGGAGAAAACACGGCTCTCTCTACCGGTAAAGCTGCTCTTGCAGCCGAGAAGGCTTCTCTGGAAGAAAAGGTGAAGGCTTTAGAGGAGGCCATGGCCCTCCCTCAACCCAAGAGTGCTAAGGTTCCGGCCAAAGGTGAGTCTTATCTGCCTCTTTCCTGCCGTTTCCATCCTCACGCCTTATTCTTACCGTTCTTGTCTCTTCTCTTTTTTTGGAAAACAGATTCTGAAAATTCTTTAAGACATGTCGAGAAACTCAGCAATCGCATCGACAAGCTGAATGAGGAGCTTTCTGCTGCGGGTTCTGACCACGATCTTTACCGAGCTCAGGTTTTACAGCTCGAGGAGGATGTTGCTAAGCATACAACCTACGCCCGTCGGACCCAAGAGGAGCTGAAGAAGCAAGGAACTATTATTGCCCATTTGAAAAAGGCTTTCGGCTCCCAAAGCCGGAAGATCATGAATGTCTGTCGCCAACCATCTCTAAGTACTTTCTGAAGAGGGGGGAAGTGCTGGATGACGATTTGTATAGTGAGCTGGAGTTTGACAATGTTGCTCGGAAGAGCAATTTCTTTGAAGACTTTGAGAAGTTCGGTCGTCTCCCTGGTGAGACAGTCTTGGACCTGGCCAAGCTTCCTTTCGTCCCCCCGATAGTGGAGTGCGTCAAGGGGTTGCTGGTTCCCACCAGGCGCTGGGAGATCTATTTCTCAGGAGAGGTGTGTCCAACCCGGTCGAAAGGTCTGCTGCAAGAAAGCCTGCTCAGAAATAGATGTTTTACAGATAGAGTAGTTTTTAGTGTAGGAACCTTGTATAGTTGTACTCTGGATTACTGTTTTGGTAATGTCTTAGCGCTTTGCCTTTACCACTTCTTTTGTATCTCTTAACTATTTTAAGTTACTCTCCTATGAGTTGGCTTTATATATTCTCATTTGGCTTTATCCGGAGCGACCGGATTTCCAAATGCTTTATAAGCCTCCCCTTTATCTATACGGAAGATTTTATACCTTTGTTCAAAGCTTTCAAGTAAATTCCTAGACATTTAGGCACGCTGGCGGATGGTACATTTCAAGGCGTGATAGCCTGTAGGCACGCTGGCCGGATGGTACATTTCAAGGCGTGATAGCCTGTAGGCACGCTGGCCGGATGGTACATTTCAAGGCGTGATAGCCTGTAGGCACGCTGGCCGGATGGTACATTTCAAGGCGTGATAGCCTGTAGGCACGCTGGCTGGATGGTACATTTCAAGGTGTGATAGCCTGTAGGCACGCTGGCCGGATGGTACATTTCAAGGCGTGATAGCCTGTAGGCACGCTGGCCGGATGGTACATTTCAAGGCGTGATAGCCTGTAGGCACGCTGGCCGGATGGTACATTTCAAGCGTGATAGCCTGTAGGCACGCTGGCCGGATGATATATTTCAAAAACTTTGCCTCAAAGAATACCTCATTTTATTGCTCTTGTAAAAAATGCTTTTATACATAAAACTTTTTAAGGCATTCAGCATGCCAAGAGTGAGGCAACTCGCATCCTTTGCTGTTTTTTTCAGGCGGTAGAGGCTCGCCCTGTTCGCTGCTGTATTACAAACGGTCCCTCCCACTGAGGCTCTAATTTCTTTGGCTGTTTTACCTCTCGAAGAACCAGCTCTCCCGGAGCAAAACCCCTTTCCCTCGTTCTTTGGTTAAAATATCTTTCCACTTTCGCTTTATCCCTTTCCATCCTAACCTGGGCCATGGCCCTGGTCTCTTCAAGCAGGTCAAGGTTGTCTTTTACCCCTTCATTGTTGTTTTCCTCATCAAAGGATTCCCATCTAATTGATGGGACTATAATCTCAGCCGGAACAATCGCTTCCAGACCGTATGTTAATCTGTATGGAGTTTCTCAGTTGGACCCTTTTCGGTTGTTCTGTAGGACCAGAGAACCTGAGGTAGCAATTCTGCCCAACCCCCTTTTTTGCTGTCCAACCTCCTTTTTATAGCTTTGACAATTTGTCCATTTGCATTTTCTACCTGGCCGTTCGCTTGTGGATGAGCGACCGATGCAACCTCAGATCAATCTTCCACTCTTCACAGAACGCCCGGAAGCTATTACAGTTAAACTGAGCTCCATTGTCAGTTACTATTATCTTGGGATTCCGAATCTGCAAACCACATATTTCCAGATAAAAGTCCTGTGACTTTCTTGCGGTAATAGACACCGTTGGCATGGCTTCCACCCATTTGGTGAGTAATCAATGGCCACATAATGAATTTGTATCTCCCAAGGGATGCTTCCGGGAAAGGTCCAAGGATATCCAAACCCCACATGGCAAATGGGATTGGGGATAGTATGCTTTTTAGTGTGGATGGAGGATTGTGTATTTTGTGCCCGTGTTCTTGACATTTAATGCACTTCCGTATGTATTCCTTCGAATGCTCCCTCATTCTTGGCCAATAGTATCCTAGCCTTAGGATTTTGTGATTATCGCCCTCTCTCCTTGGTGGTTCCCGCAGGTTCCCTCATGTAGCTCTTCCATGAGCCTTGCTCCCTCCTCTATGGTAACACACTTAAGCGCTGGTCTCGCGAATGATCTTTTGTAGAGCTGCCCTTGCTCTAGAAAGAAAGACGCAGCCCTTCGCCTTGTTTTTGCCGCTTCCTTCTCATCTTGCGGCAAGTTTCCGTTTTGTACGTAATCAACAATAGGCGTCATCCAAGACTTGGCTATTGTGCCTGATTCAATGGTGCACACCCGATTTCTTCCAGACTTGAAGCTCGCCTTTATTTCCATCCAGACTTTACTAGGCATTCTCTCGGCCATACTGGCCAATTTAGCCAGCGTATCGGCCCTCTATGTTTTCTGCTCGGGGAAGATGTCTTTCATTCACATCTCTGAAAGTTCGCCTTGCCTCTTGGACTTTGGCCAAGTATTTCCCAAGCTTCTCCTCCTTGACTTCGTAAATGTTATCGTTCTGTCGTGCCCCTAGCATTGAATCTGAGTATATTTCCAATTCTGCATAACAGACAAAGAGGTAAACCCCATTTTCCCCTTTTGGAGGTATGTAAAAATTTCTAAGGACACAAACAGAACTACTGTCTTATTATAAGAAAAAACCTGTTGCCCCTAAGGCAGTGCGACCTCCAAACCCTGTATGAGAGCTTCATATTCTGCTTCATTATTTGTTACCTCAAAGTCTAGCCGGAACGCAAGTTAAGAGTTCTTCCATCCGGCGTTTGGACCACTATTCTATTCCGGCTCCCGCTCCAGTCTTACATCGAGCTCCATCAACTAAGACAAACGTATGGGTTTGGTGAACTCTCTTTGTTGTTTTTGGCAAAGGTTGTTTCGGTTATAAGTCTGCCAAAAGCCTCGCTTTTATGGCTGTTCGGGGAAGAAAATGGATTTCGTACTGGGTGAGCTCGACTGAAATACCCCGGATCTAAAAATGGTGATTAAATTACTCTAATAAAAATTATTAAGGGCCTATGGTGCCTAAAGTGTATTGGTAAAAAAAATAAAACAAAAGAAAAGAAAAAACGCGTTGAAAAGCGAAAAACGCTAAAATGCGCGTTAAATGAGTATAAGAGAATATGATCTCGAGAGGGTCCGAGATGGATTCCTAAGGCTTAGTTAGGCCTAATAGTATACGGGAATGATTCCCGAAGAAAACGAATCCAAATAATGGATTAAAACGCTAACGGAGTTTAAAGCACGTTTTTCGAGAAAACCCGAAAACGTGACTTTAAGTGGTCAAATGGACCCGTAAAAATTATAGTTGATTATATAACTATAATTAAGTATTAATGGAAGCTTAATAGCATTAAAAATAAAGAAACGAGAAAAATCCGAAAAACGGGCCCGGTTAGTGAATAGTGCCAAACCGGGTAAAATAACGAGCGTTTTCTGTCAGAAAACGAAAAACGCTCCAGCTCACTAATATAGTGGGGGCCGGTTTTAATAGCCTCACACACACACTCACATAATAAGCTAGCAAATAAATAAAGAAAGAAAGAAAAGGAGGAGAGAGAAAAGTAAAAGCAAAAGCATTTAACAATTTCCTCTCTCTCTCTTTCCTCCCATTCTCTTTTCTTCTTTCTCTCTTTCCCCATCTTCTCATCTTCACGATTTCTCCCTCTCCCTCTCTGTGTGCTGTGCGACATGGAAGCTCCAAGCAAGCTTCTCCACCTTCTCCTCCATGCCCAAGCTTCATCCTTGCTCCGAATTCAAAAATAAGTACATATTTGTGATCCTCTCATCACCCTCTACCATCCTCTCTTTTCAAAACTCGAAAATGGTGAGTTTCATTTTCGTGGGTGTTGCCCATTTGAGGAGAAAAGCACACCATTAGGTAGCTTGAAGCTTCCTCTTTCTATCATAAAAAAATATCCATGAAAAAGTCTTGTTTTCTTCTCCATTTTATGCCTTGGCCGATTTTGGTCTCTAATGGAGCTTTGTTTATTATCTTTTATGAGCATTGTTTCAATCCATAAGAGCTTGGAGGGAGTTACTCTTTGATTCTTGATCAAAACCCCATCTTAGGGTTTCAAGGTAATCACTAATTTTAGAGCCTTAAGCATTTTAATTAATGAGGTTAAGTGTTTTTACTTAAACTCATTTCTTTGCCTTGTATTGAATGGGAGATGGGCAATTTCTTGGCCTTTGGCCGATTCCAAGCAAGAGAAAGAGAAGAGAAAGAAGAGGAGTGAAAGAGTAAAGGGCTTGTGAAGTTAAGGTAAATAAATTTACCTTGGAGCCTAACCTAATGCTTTTTGGTATTTTGGGAAGGGTTAAATAATTAATGCCCTAACATATAATGACATGTGATTTGTCGAGATGAGGAAGAGTTGTAGTATGCTTGATGCACATGTGAATTAATGCTTGAATTAAGAGCCAAAAGCTTTGCATTTATGATGTATGTATTGTGTTACCTTTGGAGGAATTAATGAGTATTGATGGGTTTGTTGTTTGTATGTGTGCTGATAGACCCTTGTGGTTTGGCTAGTTTTAGGATGAATGATGTGAGGAAATGAGCTTTGGGTAATGCTAGAGAAGTAGCCAAGTTATGGCAAAATTTATGTGGAAACCTAAGTGGTTTAAGTGATGTTTTGTGTGGAGAATAACCTAGGGTTAGCTAGGTGTTTTTGGAGTTTGAATTGGGTAAATGATCACCCAAGAATATGAGAGGAGATTGATGGTGAGATGTGCAAAATCTGTAGCAAAAGAGGTGTGTGAGTGCCTTAGGAGTTTTTAGAAACAGAGAAGATATTAGGTTTTAAGAGTGAGTCTTGGAACTTGGTATGAGGTGTGCATTATCTTGGAAGTTTGGGTTGGTCAAATTAAGAGAGAACAAGATGCAAGTGCCAAGAGAGGTTTGAGAATGCACAAGTGTGCATTAGTGTAGAAATGAGAATGAAAGAAATTGTGACTTGGAGCAAGAATTTGAGTAAGAGTTTAACCCATGATTTGAAGGGGTTTAGAGCATGTTTTAAGGTGATTAATCATGTAGGAATCTTGTGGAAAGATTAGGCAAAGATTGGGTGTGGATTAAGGATTGAATTGGGGTTGAAAAATGATGTATGTTGCAGGTTTTAGCAGGGTCCGGGACCTAGTCCATGGACAAGGACCCGGACCACCCCATTTATTTAGGCCGAGAGTGCAAATGCTTGTTTGGTCCGGGACTATACTCCAGGACAAGGTCCCGGACCAGTGTTTTAATTCCACCCGAGAGTAGTGACGAGTATTGGTCCGGGACTTAGGGTAAGGACCAAGTCCCGGACCCCCCCAGAAACCCACAGAGAGTGTTTTTAAGGTTTTAGATGATGGGGGTTTGAATGTTAATGATGTTATAAGATGTTAAGGCCTTGTTTGGTGACATGTAAAGGCCCTAAGGAGTGTAAGAAAGTGTTAAGAAGAGAGTGAGAAATGAGAACTCAAATTAACAAGTGTAAAACCGAGATAACGGGATAAACGGGGTTAGTACGGGAGTATTATTTTATCATACCGTAATGCTTTATGTTAATAAAACATTTGAATGTTATCAGAGAATCGTGTTGAACCAGCTTGGTGAGATGACACGGTAAAAGTAAAAACCCCGGTGAAAGGTATGATTTTCTCATGCCCCGTATGCTAACCGAGTTACTCTGATTTGTGTGTTTGTGTGCCGGCTTAATCAAGATTAAAGCATGAAAATAATCCCTTGTTTGATTATGCATGCCTTTTGTATGTTGAATGAGCTAACATACTTGTATGCCGGTGTGGTCTAACTTAGTGCATAGACCGACTCTTAGTGAGTACTGATTGACTAGAAACCGTTGAACGGGTAGTCACATAACCAATGGTATTATGCAAACACACACAAGCTATCGATTAAAGTATAACGATAACACAAACATATGAACTCCCTAAAATGCGAGGAGATGTACGGGTTGAGTATATACCCGATAACGGTTAGAGAACCTTATTGAAACAATCCACGAAATAAATATGAGTGGAGAGATAAATGACCTCCATCGAGAGGATTGAAGTTAACCAATAATGTAAACATATAAGAAAGGTAAAAGAGACCTAAGGGACTATGTGACTCCCTTGAGATACGGTCGACCTCTTATATGAGGATTTTACCCGGTATAAGAAAATATCCGAATGTACAGCATATGATTGTGAGGGTAACACTTAAACCTAAGATTACCCGAATTTAAGTAAAGTTCCCAAAGTCATTAGAAACATCGAGAATGATGCTTCTAGACTAATATACATGATATTACTATAACTCCGAGAGAGGAGTGTATGGGAACGAGAGTAGTCCGAGAGTAGTCGGACCTAAGTAAAAGAGATAGGAACTAAGAGAGAGTTCCGTGAGCTAGTTGAACCTTCCCACCATGCTAGACCCAGAGTAGGGTCGAAACCGGGGAAGTAAGACTATGCTAGAGAGCCATGAGTTTTGGCTTAAGTATGTAAAAGAGTAACAAGCGTGACGTAGGAGACCTGTAGTGTCTCGAGAATCTACAAGAGCTTGAGTATGAATAACCCAAGAGTGTGGGTGAGATAATGAGTATAAATAACCCGAGAGAAAGGGGTGAGTATATGTATGAGTAACCCGAGAAGTAATAGTATGGTACCCGAGAGAATGGGTAGTATAAGAATGAGTAGCCCAAGAGAATGGGTGTGTATACGAATAAGTAACCCGAGAGAGCGGGTGAGGTATTGAATAAGTAAACAAGGCATAGTGAGGAATAACCCTCAATGCCTAAGAGTAACCAGTTACCACTAACAACATTGTTATGTTAGTTAGGAATCGTGTTCCGTGATTGGATGTAGATTCCTTGTGTGATATACATATATATATGTATTGCCATGATGCATGTTGTTTGATTAAAATGAACTCCATGTATATCCGACCCAAAGTAGTCGGCGTACCGCGGTTAGCACGCGGTATATGCGAATTTCATGCGCAGCGTAAGCTGACCCCCTAGGGGGAACGTTTTTAGTGTGCAGGTACTTGAAGCTGACCACCGTTCGAGAGAGTAGGACGGGGACTGCTGTGAGCATGGGTAGTTAAATTGTAATTACTTATGCGTTTGAATGAGGTGTAAGTCCGAGTATGTTATCGGCATCCGTATATTGTAGACTCGGTATAGTAGAGATATGAATTGAGTATTGTATTTGTATGAAGTACTCGGTTGTTCCAGTTCATCAGACCGTTACGTATGTAAGAAAGGCCTGGTTAGCCACATGGGTGGCTAACGGCGTTGTTTCACCCCTCGTTGTATTAGAGTTCCGCTGCGTGAGTAGGAGTAATAGTAACAGTTTAAGAGGTAATGACGAGATTAACGGTTGGGTGTTACAAAAATGGTATCAGAGCGAAGTATCGCTCTGATGACTGGAAATACCGAGCTTAGGAAATACCGAGTTAGGATATAGAGACTTAGGGCTATGGGTTGAGTGGTAGCGTGAGAGATGCGCTAGTTAGGAACTTCCAGTGTGATCTGGATACCTACAATACCAGACCCGCCCTCCACAACCCCCGCATTAAAAGCTTGGGAAAGAACGCCAGAGAGACGGGGAAACCCAATCTGGCAGTTAAAATATTTCAATATGAACCAGAACCTGTCATGCGGTAACCCGAGAACCGGAAAGCCCGGAGACGGATCCCGCTGGAATGACAATAACCGCACAAATGCGCGAGAGATCGAGAAATCCTAATCCAAGGAGACCGAAATCTGTGGCAACTTGGGGCGACATGCTTAGCAGTCGCGAGAACCTAGCTGGCCGAGCAGCAACAAGAAGAAAGCACCAACCGTGCAACAAGGCGGACTCATGAGAAATAACAAGAACCGGGACACATGTCTACGGACCGCCATAGTTAACTAATACCATCAATGGTATACATATTGACTGAGAATCTAGTCAAAGGGATGCACCCCCACCCTGCCACACCCAAGAGGTTGCAATACTTAACTGATACACAGCTTAGACAGCTACGAGCATAACTACGGGATATACCCGAATAGGACTACAAAAGTAGTACCTAATAAGTTAAACCTCGGTAACCACAGTAAAGACGTGGGAACGAGCAACGAGGTAAGCATAGAATTAAGTAATTAAGTGGAGGAGCACCTAAGGAATGACAGTCATGTCAAGATGAATGAGAATCAGCTCCAAGGAGCAGTTATCCAACTAGGGGATCAAGGAAGAGCCAACGAGGCTACCAAATATAATGTGAACAATACCGACCGGTATGAGTTAACCCAAAACCACCAGTACCGCGCACTTGCCACGGCAAGTGCAGTATAGCGGACAATAAGAAGAGCTTTGACAAGCTATCAGTACTTAGTAAAGTACCAGGATGGCGAATGAAGCCAATATAGCAACTCGAACCTTAAGAATTCTGAAATGAAACTTGGAAAGGCCTAAAGGCCTGACCACTGTATAAAGAACATACCGGCCAGCAAGAAGCTGGACTGGTAAGAATCAGCCGGCATTGAAATGCATGAGGAGCTTACTTTTGAAACTCGAATTTCCTTTCAAACATGAAAATTTTCCAAAAACCCCCGAATTTTAAACCAAACCAGAGAACCACGGTAAGTTATCATAATGATACAAGAGGAGTTGGCAACAGAATACTTCACTTAGGCGTGACCGACACTACAAGTGTACACAACGAGACATGGAACGACCGCACTCCAAAGGAGCTTGCGGGCCTGACAGACCAATTATGAGTTAGTCGGGTAAGTGGTAACGTATCAATAAGATACTCCATGTATGTATACAAGTAGAGTACGGTACACGGGAAGTAGCCCACTCCATACTACGGACGAAAGAGCCAATTCAAACCAAGACAGTTGGACACTTCGAATGATCGAAGAACATAAGAAAGCTTACCAAAATCCAGTAAGGTGACAGACCTAAGGATATAGCGTTAATAAGCGCGAGAAGCACAGAGTATTAAGCACAGACATGGATATGTCTCAGGAACCAAGAGAAAATACCTAATAACTGGATGGATACCAGTGTAAGCAATAAGATGAATACCTAAATGATCATATCAATGTTTGATAAACGGGATAGAATTCCCACTTTATACCTCACTGAAGAGAATAATGACCAGACCTAGAAGGTATTAGAAAGTACCAACTCTACCCAATAATGGGAGACATTACAACCCCTAAACGGGATAGTCAAGGACATAGCCGCAAGGCGAAGTCGCACCGAACATAACCATAAGTACAAGCCAGATGTAATGGCATTACTCAGTAACACCCAGGAGCAATCCGAGAAGGGTGCCGGAGTCAACAGTTTGAACGAAACATCGTGTTGAGAACACAAGTGTTTAAGCAAACACTCGGGTAGAACCCGAAGGGATCCCTCGTAACACGGGATACCCTAGATTGCCAGAGGGCATAAACAACTATCAATTATTTAAAAGGCCTTCCATGTCTGGAAGAGTGTTGAGACAACCATAAAATCGGAAAACCCAGTAAGTACCTCAAACCATTTAATGGTATACGGAGAAGCGGAAACCGTATAAAACAGCCGCAAGGAGCATGGCGAGCAATGTGGCTTATAAGCCGATAAAACAACTACCCAATACGTAGATCCAAACGTTGTAAAACCTATGCATAGAGGCATAAGGGAACAGTGGAGAATGAACCACTACCTTAAGTGGGGATACCACTTGTTATTATGGGGCCTATGGAGCGGCATTTGCGTGAATCCTCCAGAGAAAGGCTACCACCTAAGTATGTAATGTGAAACCGCTAGAGCGGTGTAGTAAAACTTGAGCATGTGTATATTGCCAAGAGTATGAACCATAGTAGTATAAAGAGGAAACCTCGATAGCAGCAATTAGAACCGAAGAGTAATCGTTGAGTAGTAAACACTGTATGTGTGCAATATGAACTGCAGAGTAAGCAGCGCGCAAGTGCGCAGAGAGATTTAAGAATAGCGTATATTGTTGAGCCAAGTGAATGGCAAGCCATCGGTGTAAATGGCGAGAAACACTGGGCGGAAGCTAAAGTAGTAGCGGATGCCATAGAAATGAGAAAGAACAAGGTACGCAGCAAGCGACCATTGTAAGAGTATAGCCAGTTAGTGATATGAGTTGATGAGAAAATGTGGTAAAGGAGACATGATCATTCCTATCTCATGAGAGATTTACTGTCAAGGGTTTACGCTTCTGCACTCTGTATGACTGAGTGTTTTGGTATTGCACTTGTGCGGTAATGATCGAGTGGGAGAGCCAGGAATTGAGAAATGTCAACAAAGCCTGTTGAGTGAAAATTAGAGAGATAACCGTGCGGCCATTGGCTAAAGATGCACAAAGAACGTGGGCAGTAACCCACAGGGCCCAGGATCGATATGTGGAAAAATGCAGAGTAGTATGAATGAAGAACTCTGGCACAGAACCAGAAACAAACAAACATAATCCATGAGCCACTATTAAACGAGGAAGCACTACATGCTAAGTAGTAGCTTGACCTCAACCGACAATAAGTCGGGAAAAATAAGTGAATAATCACAAAGGTATACAGAGTTATACAAATAGATTTCCAGAGAGTTGGAGAGAAAATCTATAACTCATCGAATTCGCATACGGTAAGAGATACCAAGCGACGATTGAAATACATTGAGAATACCAAAGAGCGAATTAAGCTCTAGTTATCAGGTCACGCAGCAGAAGCTTGTGGACCGTGATTCAGGGTTAAGTATACCTATGTCATAAACCCCTTGAAGCCTTAGAGGCTAGAACCGAACCGGTTATGAGTTAATTAACCGTACTGAAGTTAAAACACTTCATAATACTCGAATTAATGAACCAATGTTCAGTGATAACATATGGTTGGTTACGCGGGCGTAACCCCTTTTAAGGGGGGTAGGGCGAGAAACCGCTTAGAGTATGTTTTACGTATTGGTGCGTAAACTACTATGTGCATAGCACAAAAGAAATTGTTTGATGATTGGAACTCATGTTACATAAACATGTGTACCCATTCATGTGTAAGTATGAGTATTGTGCATGAGAGATGCAAGTAATGAGTATGTAATATTTATGAAAAGAGGAGTAGAGAAACTCCTGGGGAATGAGAATCCCTATAGTATATGTCTAGTGAGATTAGACATGAGTTATGATGAGTATGAATCGGCATGAAACCGATGTGTAACCTAAGAGGGAGTGAGTTCCCTAGGTGATTTTATTTGAGAATGATAGATGGAGTGAGTTCCATCCTTTGGAGTTGTATGTTATGTGTTTTAAATTGAGCAACAATTTGAGTAAATGAAGCCATAAGTATGGAATACCTAGGTAAAGTAGTGAAGCAATGAGAATGACAAATGACCTAAGTACTAGGAACTAGAGATTAATTGAAACGAATTGTTTCGTGAATATGACTAGAAAGAGTAAAAGATAGAAAACGAAAATGTTTGACTATCTGATTGTTTGAAACTGACGTGGGAGGTGGAACTTGATCTGCTAGCGATCAAGGGAAACCGAACACAAATTGGGGTGGAAGGATAGTTCAACACTGATGCTGATCACATCAGGGGTAGATGATTCCTGAAGCTCCCTATAGTGGTCACAAGTAATCACGCTAAGAAAAATACAACTACCATAAATCTGATTTGGAGTTGTGTGATGTTTTAAAAAGAATTTTCAAACAGATTTTGAAAAAGAATTTCCTTCAAGTATGAAGATGGAAATGAAACTGGTTTTGAAACCGCTATCACCCGCCGATGGCTGAGCCTTAAGTCTTGATGACCGGTAGAACGGTGGGCGTGTATTAGTTTTGAAACCATTGCACCGTACGTGCGGCGGTCCTAAGTGACCGGTTGGGGCGGTGTCAGTGTGTGATTTTTCCAAAGGCAGCGGGACGGGGAGAGTACCCTGAGATTTCCTGTGTTGAGTGAGTCAACCAGAGTGCCTGAGGATATGTATATGTGTAACGTTTTGATCAGAACCGAAGGGACCGTGGGCCAGAGAGAGTAAGTGCCCATTTGTCATGAAACGGCCGTGAACCAGAAAGAGTAAGTGTTCAACGTGACCGGTACCTGAGGGATCAGTAGTATATTACTCAACATGGATTCGAGGACTGTAGTGCCTTCTTGTCTTCGGACCGATTCCATGGAGAGAGTAAAAGAGTATTTTTGATTGCTATACATGCTGTGATATGTGTGTGGTATGTGTAGTATGAAATGAGACAGACTTGTGGAGTCTGTAAGGTTATACATGTATTATAACCTTGGCATAGTACGCCATGAGAGTAACCATCTAGATTCACCAACTTTGAGGACAAAGTTCCTAAGGGGGGTAGATTTTAATACCCCGGATCTAAAAATGGTGATTAATTACTCTAATAAAATTATTAAGGGCCTAATGGTGCCTAAAGAGTATTGGTAAAGAAAAAAAACCAAAAGAAAAGAGAAAACGCTTGAAAAGCGAAAAACGCTAAAATGCGCGTTAAATGAGTATAGAGATATATGATCTCGAGAGGGTCCGAGATGGATTCCTAAGGCTTAGTTAGGCCTAATAAGTATACGGGAATGATTCCCGAAGAAAACGGATCCAAATAATGGATTAAAACGCTAACGGAGTTTTAAAGCACGTTTTTCGAGAAAACCCGAAAACGTGACTTTAAGTGGTCAAATGGACCCGTAAAAATTATAGTTGATTATATAACTATAATTAAGTATTAATGGAAGCTTAATAGCCATTAAAAATAAAGAAACGAGAAAAATCCGAAAAACGGGCCCGGTTAGTGAATAGTGCCAAACCGGGTAAAATAACGAGCGTTTTCTGTCAGAAAACGAAAAACGCTCCAGCTCACTAATTAGTGGGGGCCGGTTTTAAAGCCTCACACCACACACTCACATAATAAGCTAGCAAATAATAAAGAGAAAGAAAAGGAGGAGAGAGAAAAGTAAAAGCAAAAAGCATGTAACAATTTCCTCTCTCTCTCTTTCCTCCCATTCTCTTTTCTTCTTTCTCTTTTCCCCTCTTCACGATTTCTCCTTCCCCTCTCTGTGTGCTGTGCGACATGGAAGCTCCAAGCAAGCTTCTCCACCTTCTCCTCCATGCCCAAGCTTCATCCTTGCTCCGAATTCAAAAATAAGTACATATTTGTGATCCTCTCATCACCCTCTACCATCTCTCTTTTCAAAACTCGAAATGGTGAGTTTCATTTTCGTGGGTGTTGCCCATTTGAGGAGAAAAGCACACCATTAGGTAGCTTGAAGCTTCCTCTTTCTATCAAGGTAAAAATATCCATGAAAAGTCTTGTTTCTCCATTTATGCCTTGGCCGATTTTGGTCTCTAATGGAGCTTGTTTATTATCTTTATGAGCATTGTTTCAATCCATAAGAGCTTGGAGGGAGTTACTCTTTGATTCTTGATCAAACCCATCTAGGGTTTCAAGGTAATCACTAATTTTAGAGCTTTAAGCATTTTAATTAATGAGGTTAAGTGTTTTTACTTAAACTCATTTCTTGCCTTGTGTATTGAATGGGAGATGGGCAATTCTTGGCCTTTGGCGATTCTCAAGCAAGAGAAAAAGAGAAGAGAAAGAAGAGGAGTGAAAAGAGTAAAGGCTTGTGAAGTTAAGGTAAATAAATTTACCTTGGAGCCTAACTTAATGCTTTTGGTATTTTGGGAAGGGTTAAATAATAATGAACCCTAACATTAATGACATGTGATTTGTCGAGATGAGGAGAGTTGTAGTAATGCTTGATAAACATGTGAATTAATGCTTGAATTAAGAGCCAATGAGCTTTGCATTAATGATGTATGTATTGTGTACCTTTGGAGGAATTAATGAGTATTGATGGTTTGTATGTGTGCTGATAGAACCCTTGTGGTTTGGTAGTTTTAGGATGAATGATGTGAGGAAATGAGTTTTGGGCAATGTTAGAGAAGTAGCCAAGTTATGGCAAAATTTATGTGGAACCTAAGTGGTTTAAGTGATGTTTTGTGTGGAGAATAACCTAGGGTTAGCTAGGTGTTGTTGAGTTTGAATGGGTAAATGATCACCAAGAATATGAGAGGATGATTGTGGTGAGATGTGCAAAAATCTGTAGCAAAAGAGGTGGTGTGAGTGCCTTAGGAGTTTTTAGAAAACAGAGAAGATATTAGGTTTAAGAGTGAGTCTTGGAACTTGGTATGAGGTGTGCATTATCTTGGAAGTTTGGGTTGGTCAAAATAAGAGAGAACAAGATGCAAGTGCCAGAGAGGTTGAGAATGCACAAGTGTGCATTAGTGTAGAAATGAGAATGAAAGAAATTGTGACTTGGAGCAAGAATTTGAGTAAGAGTTTAACCCATGATTTGAAGGGGTTTAGAGCATGTTTTAAGGTGATTAATCATGTAGGAATCTTGTGGAAAGATTAGGAAAGATTGGGTGTGGATTAAGGATTGAATTGGGGTTGAAAAATGATGTATGTTGCAGGTTTTAGCAGGGTCCGGGACCTAGTCCATGGACAAGGACCCGGACCACCCCCATTTATTTAGGCCGAGAGTGCAAATGCTTGTTTGGTCCGGGACTATACTCCAGGACAAGGTCCCGGACCAGTGTTGAAATTCACCCGAGAGTAGTGACGAGTATTGGTCCGGGACTTAGGGTAAGGACCAAGTCCCGGACCACCCCCAGAAACCCACAGAGAGTGTTTAAAGGTTTAAATGATGGGGGTTTGAATGTTAATGATGTTATAAGATGTTAAGGCCTTGTTTGGTGACATTAAAGGCCCTAAGGAGTGTAAGAAAGTGTTAGAAGTGAGTGAGAAGTGAGAACTCAAATTAACAAGTGTAAAACCGAGATAACGGGATAACGGGGTAAGTACGGGAGTATTAATTTTATGTACCGTAATGCTTGATTAATAATAATTTGAACATTATCAGAGGATCGTGCGTGACCCGAGCATGGTGAGATGACACGGTAAAAGTAAAAACCCCGGTGAAAGGTATGATTTTCTCATGCCCCGTATGCTAACCGAGTTACTCTGATTGTGTGTTTGTGTGCCGGCTTAATCAAGATTAAAGCATGAAAATAATCCCTGTTTGATTATGCATGCATTGTTGTATGTTGAATGAGCTAACATACTTGTATGCCGGTGTGGTCTAACTTAGTGCATAGACCGACTCTTAGTGAGTACTGATTGACTAGAAACCCGTTGAACGGGTAGTCACATAACCAATGGTATTATGCAAACACACACAAGCTATCGATTAAAGTATAACGATAACACAAACATATGAACTCCCTAAAATGCGAGGAGATGTACGGGTTGAGTATATACCCGATAACGGTTAGAGAACCTTATTGAAACAATCCACGAAATAAATATGAGTGGAGAGATAAATGACCTCCATCGAGAGGATTGAAGTTAGTCCAATAATGTAAACATATAAGAAAGGTAAAAGAGACCTAAGGGACTATGTGACTCCCTTGAGATACGGTCGACCTCTTATATGAGGATTTTACCCGGTATAAGAAAATATCCGAATGTACAAGCATATGATTGTGAGGGTAACACTTAAACCTAAGATTACCCGAATTTAAGTAAAGTTCCCAAAGTCATTAGAAACATCGAGAATGATGCTTCTAGACTAATATACATGATATTATTATAACTCCGAGAGAGGAGTGTATGGGAACGAGAGTAGTCCGAGAGTAGTCGGACCTAAGTAAAAGAGATAGGAACTAAGAGAGAGTTCCGTGAGCTAGTTGAACCTTCCCACCATGCTAGACCCAGAGTAGGGTCGAAACCGGGGAAGTAAGACTATGCTAGAGAGCCATGAGTTTTGGCTTAAGTATGTAAAGAGAGTAACAAGCGTGACGTAGGAGACCTGTAGTGTCTCGAGAATCTACAAGAGCTTGAGTATGAATAACCCAAGAGTGTGGGTGAGATAATGAGTATAAATAACCCGAGAGAAAGGGTGAGATATGAGTAACCGAGAGAAGGGGTGAGATATGTATGAGTAACCCGAGAGAATGGGTAAGTATAAGAATGAGTAGCCCAAGAGAATGGGTGTGTATACGAATAAGTAACCCGAGAGAGCGGGTGAGGTATTGAATAAGTAAACAAGGCATAGTGAGGAATAACCCTCAATGCCTAAGAGTAACCAGTTACCACTAACAACATTGTTATGTTAGTTAGGAATCGTGTTCCGTGATTGGATGTAGATTCCTTGTGTGATATACATATATATTGTATTGCCATGATGCATGTTGTTTGATTAAAATGAACTCCATGTATATCCGACCCAAAGTAGTCGGCGTACCGCGGTTAGCACGCGGTATATGCGAATTTCATGCGCAGCGTAAGCTGACCCCCTAGGGGGAACGTTTTTAGTGTGCAGGTACTTGAAGCTGACCACCGTTCGAGAGAGTAGGACGGGGACTGCTGTGAGCATGGGTAGTTAGATTGTAATTACTTATGCGTTTGAATGAGGTGTAAGTCCGAGTATGTTATCGGCATCCGTATATTGTAGACTCGGTATAGTAGAGATATGAATTGAGTATTGTATTTGTATGAAGTACTCGGTTGTTCCAGTTCATCAGACCGTTACGGTATGTAAGAAAGGCCTGGTTAGCCACATGGGTGGCTAACGGCGTTGTTTTCACCCCTCGTTGTAATTAGAGTTCCGCTGCGTGAGTAGGAGTAATTAGTAACAGTTTAAGAGGTAATGACGAGATTAACGGTTGGGGTGTTACAGCGACAGTCCAACGACCATTCGCCCGGATGCATTTGGGGTGTTTGCTATTGTTTTAGGGCCAATTCGTTATACGAATACCGGTGTGACTGAAAAAAGTCGAAGCTTACGAGATGCAACGACTAATGCGAACAATATTTTTCAAGGTTGGGTACCGGCTTTCTGCTGGAGTAGGATTTTTCCGGTGTAATATACTGGTACTCTTTTCTCTCCTCCTCCATTATTAGCACAAGCCGCTACCGCCCAATCCGTAGCGACAGATAGAGATACAAGTCTTGACCGGGCGCCGGAACACCCAGTTTTGGCAATTCTTGAGCATCTCCTTGATCCTTTAAAGGCGTCCACACACTCTGACTCCACTGGAATTTCTTGTTTTTCGTAAAATACTGAAGAATGGAATTGACTTTTCTTGGAGTTTTGAACAGAATCTTGCTAAAGCCGTGAGTCTTCCGTTCAATGCTTGCACATCTTTAATGTTCCTTGGTGCGATAGATCGAGGATTGCTTGGGTTTTTTCGGGATCCACCTCAATTCCCCTTTGCCCAACGATAAAGCCCAAGAACTTTCCTTTTGTAACTCCAAATACACACTTTTCCGGATTCAGCTTGATTTGGAATCTGTCTAAGGTATCAAAGGTTTCTCTTAGATCTTCCATATGCTGTACCCAGGAATTACTCCTTACAACAATATCATCAACGTATGCCTCTACATTCCGAGTCAACTGTTGTTGAACACTTTGTCTATCATTCTTTGGAAGGTTGCACCTGCATTTTTTAATCAAAAGGCATCACCTTGTAACAAAAGGTTCCGGCCGAGGTAATGAAAGATGTTTTTCCGAATCATCTTCATTCATCCTTATTTGATTATATCCTGAGAACGCATCCAAGAAACTTAAGACAGAACTTTGAGCCGTTGAAGCAACCAACCTATCTATTGATGGTAATGGATAAAGTCTTTAGGGCATGCTTTGTTTAGATTGTGAAGTCCACACACATTCTCCATTACCATTAGATTTTCTAACCATTACAACGTTGGCTAACCACTTGGGATAAGACACCTCTCTGATGAATCCGGCTTTAAGCAGTTTTTGCACCTCAGCGCGTGTCGCAAGGTCCCTTTCTTCTCCTATTATTCTTCTTCTTTGCCGGATGGCTGGGTGCTTCGGATCCACTCGTAGGTCATGCTGGATAACGCTTGGGTCTACTCCTGGCATTTCGTCCGTACTCCAGGCGAAAGTTGTCCTTTTTTCCAGGAATCTCATCAGGTGAGTTTGTTCCCCACTGCCGAATGCATTTCCTATTTTAAAAAATTTAGAAGGGTCAGTTTTTAAGTATACCTCTCTGGTGACTCTTTAGAGGTTCCACAGTCTCATGTTCTTTGATCCGGCTGGCGGGAAAGGGAGCTTTCCTTTGAATTCCTTGTCCGACCCCACTGTTTTGACCATCCCTTCTTCCGGCATTCCCTCCATGATGCGGACTTCACATACTCGAGCCATCTTTTGACTCCCCTTTATGTTACCACCTTTCCAGCCTTGGTTAGATACTTCATCTTTAGGTGGTGAGTGCTGCATATTGCTTTGAAAGCATAATCCCTGGTCGACCGAGATACATATTGTATCCGGAAAGTCCTGGTACAATGAAGGTTGTGAGCTTTTCAGTTCTTCGTTCATCTCCCAACCCTAATGTCATGGTGAAGTCTATGCTCCCTGAAGACTTGGTAGAAACGCCCCAACAAAGCCTCCGAGGACCGCCGAATATGGTTTAATCTTACTTTCTGGAATTTCCAATTTTTTAACTGCCTCGGGCAGATATGACATTCGCTCCAGCCCCGCTATCTATCAAGATCCCTTCCATCATCCTGTCATTCACTTGAGCCCGAATGACCAGTGGATCAGTGTGAGGATATAACACCCCTTCTTCGTCTTCATCTGTAAAGAAAATCTGGGGTAGATTCTCTCGTTTGGCAATTTTTCTTTCCGGTAGTTCCTGATGTACCGCATGAATATGTCTTTTCCTTTCGTTTGGGGTCAACGGTCCTACCTCCGAAAAGAGACCTGAGAATTTACTTAAGAGAAAAAGTTTATTAGATTTCTGTTTTTCCGGAAGGGAATCACCGGAAAATTTTTACAATATTTGCCTGTTCTGACAGGAAGAGAAAAAAGACCGATTACACAGACCGATTACACAGCTCTTGTCTTATTACCGACATGACTGGTCTTACCTAATACTAGGGAAACAAAAAACTTCTCCATCTTCTTACAAACCTGAGATCATACCGACTGATTTGTCGTGGTTTAGCTCAGGGTGGATCTTCTTCCTGGTGATTTCGAGATTGATTTTGCCTGCCGTACTGCTTCTGCTGGCCTGCCGCCTGCTTTCCCTTGCTCTTCTTTTCTTCCTCGATGACTCTTAACTCTTGGCCAGAGTGGCACAATTTGCGGTTCTGTGACTTTTGCAGCCATGATATTCGCAGAAGGCTACCGGAATCTCCCCTGGATAAGGCTTCTTTGGTGGGGGTAGATATCCTTCTTTGACCGCCGCCGCATACCTGCCCGGATCAATCTGAACAGCGACCCTGGCGTTCTGAAACTGAGGTCCCTGGGATGGAGTCTTGTAGTAAGGCTTGTATCTTGAGCCTCCCCCGGATGAACTCCCTGATACGCTGCCAGATGAGCCATTCCCATTCTGCCCCCTTTTTTATCGTTAACCGCCTTGAAGCTGTTTGCCAAATCTCTGGCCTTATTTTCCGCCACTTCTGACTTTAGAAACTCATGAATCATTTCAGCCAGCTCTCCATGGGTTTTTGGGCTTTCGTTGCAATCTTCCCGGCAAGTCTTGGTTGTGCTAGCCCGTTCCCGAAAGCCTTGATTAGAATCTTCTCATCAATGTCGTCAATTTCGGCTACCTGCTTATGGAACTTTCACTGAATTCCTTCACCGTCTCCCCTTCGCTGTTTGAGATCCATTAGTTCTATTGTTTCTTTCTTGATCTTTTGCTTGCAGCAAAATATTGCTGGAACTCCTCAGTCAATTGCTTAAAGCTTGAGATCGACTACGGGGGTCTTGTTGAGATCCAGCCGAGTGCCCTCTTGGATAATGTTCCGGAAACAGATTGCAAAGAGCGAGAGAACTTATCCCCTGCGTATTCATTGCGAACATAAATTTTTTAACGTGAAGAGCAGGGTCGCCCGTTCCATCGTACTTCTCCACCGTTGGCGCAACGAAGTGGGGAGGAAGTTTCGCCTTCCTGATTCTCTCGGAGAAGGGATAAAGTGTCATGTCAATCGAATCATCCTCCTCGATCTCTTCGCTGACGATCAGAGTTTTCTCTAGCTGCTCTTTTTCCGGCTGTTGCTCGCTTCGGAGCCGCGGTTCTTGAGCGATTCAAGCGCCTCGGTCATGTCCTCCCATTTCTTCTGGTATTCCACATCTCGCTGCATCAGTTCCTGCTGCAAGACTTCATTCCCTCCACTATCCTTTCATCAATGGTCCTGACTAAGCTCTTTAGCATTTCTTCCAACGCTTGCTTGGAGATCGTGTCTCCAGCCTCAGCTCTGTTATCTTCAGTCACTCTCTCGTTGTTGATCTCGCCATCAGGTCGGGGTGTCTTTCTTGTTCTTGGGGCCATTCTTCCACGCGCACGCTCCTCGCTTACACCTGCAAAAGGCACAACCTCAAAGTTTCAGGATTTCATTGTTTCGTTCATCATCAAACTACCTCCGGTGGATTCGTGGTTGCTAAGAAAGATCTTGAGCCATTCGTTTCCCACAGACGGCGCCAAAATGAAATGGAGAATTCCTAAATTTCCTAGCCTTCTACCTTAATCCCTAGTCAGATTCTAATTCTTCCTGTACCTCGTCGAATTACCTTGTTACTGTGTGACCGAGCCTAAGAGAGAGTGAGAGAGAGTCGTGAGGACAGGGGCAATGCAACAGTATGTAGCCTCGAATGTTAATCGTGTCCTTTATTGTGGGATTAAACCCCTATTTATAGTGTTTTTGCTACTAGATCGAGAGTTGCCAGCCTGTCTTTCTTCTTAATTGCCAGGCTGGCATTTACACAAGCAAGATATTTGACTACCATCCGGCCGGGTCACATTCTGATCCGGCGATACTCCTTATTCTAAGCTATTCCTTCCAGTCACATGAGACCGGATGTTTTATCTTTCCTTATCCTTGTACTTTTTCCCTCTTCAAATACATCTTAGGCATTTCATCTCTAGTTCCCAAGTTCACTCTTCATTTTCAAGGTCACACTCCTTAGTTCACCTCTAGCAAATTCAAGGCTTTCCTACAACATTTTTGCTACTGTTTTTGCACCACTTTCCTCACTTCTTATACTCTAGCTCTTGGTGAGTTTACTCCAGTCATTTACACTCTATTTTCTCCTAACCACTCTTAAGTTCCCAACCTCTTATCATCACATTAGCACTCGGTTTTCTACGGAAATTTTGCCATAGTTCACCTACAATCCTAGCATGCCCAAACGCATCAATTCTCACTTCCTAACCAGTTCAACTAGCCACATCCATAAGGATCCTACCAGCACACACGGTTCATCCAAAAATTCCATTAATCACATTACAATGCATAAACTTAAATGCTTGGCTTCTTAGGCCCTTAAATCAAACCACAATCCATAATCACATTAAGAGAATCACAATTCTCTCTTAAGGCATCCAAACACATTCCAACTAGATTTTGGTTTATTCTTTTAATTTTCCCATCCAAAATTCTTCAAGCATTAGAATAGTAGTTAAGGTAAGCTTTTTACCTTAATCCTCCAAGTTCTCTTTTCTCTTCTCCTCTTCTCTTTGCCATTCTTTTTTGGTCAAGGGGGCAATGAAATTGCCAAGTTCCAGCCCAACATTAATAAAGAATGAGGTTAAGTAAATACACTTAACTCATTAATTACTCAAGATTACAAGGGAATGCTTAGAACACTAAAATTGGGCATTACCTTTGGAAGCCCTAGAATCAATTTTTTCCATGAATCAAGGAGGGCTTTGAACCACCATTGGAGGCTTGAACCCAATGCTCAAACAAGGAGACAAGGGTAAGAGGGGAAGATGCTCAAGAAGAAATGGGGAAAAAATGGGATCCGAAACCACCGAGGAAAAGAAGGAGAGATCCTCTCGAAGGAAAATCTCTTAGAACTCAAGATACTTATAATTCTCTTTCTTTGAAAAACAGATGGTTACTCCTGCAATGGAGTAGAATATCATAATGTAGATAATCTTCATTTGTATTAATGAAATGTAGAGACAGTGTAGCTCTTGGTGAGAGGAGTTCGAAAGTAGTTAGGATATTTTGGATGAGAAGAGTGGTGGAGAGAGAAAGAAATGGTGGATAGGAGAAGGAGCAAGTGTGGAGGAGTGAGTGGCAGCAAGAGGAGTGTGAGAATGCAGATGAAGAGGGATGAGAAGAGAATCGCAAGCGAGAGAGGGAGAGAAGAGAAAAAAAGGAAAGAATGAAGAGGGAAGAAAGAGAAAAGAAGAAAAGTAGAGAGGAGAGAGATGAAGAAAGAGAGAGGAAAGAGTAGAGAGGGAGAGAAGATGATGAAGACCCGGTGAGCTTTATTGTGAGAGAGTTTAGTAGAGACTGTGGAGCGATGAGAGATAGGATTACAACTTTGGCAGAAAAGGGTGCTTTTTTACCTTTTCCACAATTTTTGTTTTTTTACTTCTTTAATTAAAAGCTAGTCAAGTGTGTGAAAGAGAGCTGATTTCCCTCTTAAAAACCGGCCCCTATATACATATAAGCTGGGGTGTTTTTCGTCTTTTTACAAGAAACGCTCGTTAAATTCCCGGTTTGAGCACTATTCACTAACTGGGCTCGTTTTCTGGATTTTTCTCATTTCTTTAATTTTAATGGTTCTTAAGCTTCCATTAATGTTTAATTATAATTATATAGTCAACTATAATTTTTATGGGTCTGTTTGACCACTTAAGTGAAATACCCCGAACTTAATTATGGTGATTAAATAACTCCAATATGGTATTTAAGGGCCTAATAGTGCCTAAAGAATTTGTTGAAGGAAATAAATCCAAAAGAAACGAGAAACGCTTAAAAAGCGAAAAACGCTAAAATAAGTGTTTTATGACCATAGGAGGAATACAACTTCAAGAAGGGTATTAGATGGATTTCCAAGGCTTAATAATGTCTAATTAATATATGGGAACAATTCCCGAAGAAAACGGATCCATAAAATTAATTAAAAATGCTAATAAAATTTTGGCGCATGTTTTTCAAGAAAACCCGAAAATGTGACTTTGAGTGGTCAAATGAACCCGTAAAATTATAGTTCATCAAATAAATATAATTAAACATTAATGGAAGCATAAGAACCCCTATAAATAAAGAAACGAGAAAAATCTGGAAAACGGGCCCGGTTAGTGAATAGTGCTAAAACCGGGTAAATTAACAAGCATTTTCTGTAAAAGACGAAACGCCCCTAGCTGGGCTAACTATAGTGGGCCGGTTTCTTTATATGACTCAGCCTCCTTGTTGACTCATTTGACCTTACTAATTAAAGGAGAAACAAAAACAAAAGCAAAATGGTGAAAGAAAGCACACAAGTAGCTTTTAGTCTTCTCTCTCCTCTATTCCCCCATTCTCCTGCGTATTCCCTCCCCCTCCAGACTTCTCCTACTTCCTCCTCCTCTATAAATGATGATTTTGTGGAGCTTCAATGGCAGCTCACTTTCTTCTCCATGCCCAAGCTCCATCCAAGCTCCAAATGCAAAATAAACTACATATTTGAACTCCTCTCACCAAGCTCTACACTTCCCTCTTTTTTGAATTTCAAAATGATGAAGTTCATCTCCATGGGTTTTGGCCATTTTAAGAGAAAATCACATCTTCTTGAAGCTTGGAGTCTCCTTATTGTTTTAAGGTAAGAAAAATCACAAAATTTCACCATTTCCTTCATTTCTTGGGTGGCCGGTTTTGACTCCCCATTCTTCCCTTATTTTCCTTCCTTGGATGAGTCTTGTTCAAGCTTCAAAAGCTCATGGGGATTCCTCCTTTGATTCTTGACCAAAAGCCCATTTTAGGGTTTCAAGGTAAATCTTCCTTCTTGTGCCCTAAACACTTTCTCTTGCTTCCTAGCTTGATTAATGAGAATAGGTGTATTAATTAGTACCTAATTCCCCATTTGGGTGGTGAACTTGAGGTTGGAAAGTGGTTGGCCAACTTGGCCGATTTTGACCAAGAAAGAGGAGAGGAGAAGCTTGGAAAAAGAATGAAGGATTAAGGTAACTAAACTACCTTGCTGAATATTCTAAATGCTTTAGAACGATGGGTTAGGAAACTTGAAAGAATGAACCTAAATCGAGTTGAGAATGTTTGATGGTTAGAAGAGAAAATTGCGAATTGATTGTTTGAATTAAGGGCCTTGAAGCCATGTGAATTGAGTATATATATGGTGGTTGTTGTTTGATGAAATTTTGAGGAATTATGCATGCTGATAGGACCCTTGTATGGGTGTGGCTAGTTTAGGATGGAAAAAGGTGAGAATGGATGGATTTGGATATGTTAGGTTTGTAGGCAAACTAAGGCAAAATTTTAGTAGAAAATAATCATTTTTAGATGACTTGGTGAATGGGAGAACCAAGGTGTTTAATGAGTTGAGTTGGGTTGATTGATAACCATGGAATGGTAAATGGAGAATGGATTGGAGAGAGAGAAAACTCTGTAGCAAAATGGTTTGTGAAAACCTTAGAATTTCAAAGAGAGAGTGTGTTTATAATCTTGGAAATGGAGGTTGGACTTGGGTATAGGTATTGCATTTGTCTAGGAATGGATTGGAATGGTTAATTGGGTTGAGAACAAAGTGTAAACTACCAAGAGGAGTTAGAAATGCACAAGTGTGCAAAATGCAAAATGTGAGGATTGGAATTGTAGAAGTTGAGCAAGAATTGGGTGGTGAATTGGACCAATGATGTAGGAGCGTTTAAGGACTGTATTAAGGTGTTTAAACATATATAAAACATGTGGAAAGATTATGGAATGATTAGGGTGGACTAAGGGTTGATTTGGGGTTGAAAAATTACCTACATAACAGTTTTTAGCAGGGTCCGGGACTTAGGTTAGGAACAAGGTCCCGGACCGCATCAAAAAAAGGCCCGAAAGTGAGATAGTAGGTTGGTCCGGGACCTTAGTCCAGGACCAAGTCCGGACCAGTAGTAAAAATGAGCGACGAGAGTACGAAATTGAATTGGTCCGGGACTTTGGTTCCAGACCAAGTCCCGGACCACCCCCAAAATTGTGCCAAAAGTGATTTTTAGGCTTTAGAACATGGGGGATTGATTGGTAATGGTTTTAGATGTTGTTAAGGCCTTGTTTGGTGATATGTAAAGGTCCTAAGAAGTGTAAACAAGTGTAGGAAATGAGTGAGAAAGAACATAAATAGACATGAGCAAAACTAAGTATAACGGGATAACAGGGTAAGTACGGGAGTAGTAATTATTTACCTACCGTAAAGTATTGTTGTTAATAGAACCATTTGACATGTAATCAGTTGATCAAGTATGAACCGAGCAATGTGAGGTGACCCGGTAAAGTTAAAGCATGGTGTAAGGTATGATTTTCTCATGCCCCGTATGCTAACGGTGTTACTCTGATTTGTGTGCTTGTGTGCTTTGTGATCACCTAAACAAGATAAATGCACGAATCGGATTGTTTGCACTTACTTGTACTTGTAATGTATTGTTTCTTGCTGGAATGTATTCTTGAGTTCGAAGTTTGTATAATTCATGAAATGTGTGATTGTGGATAGATTGCTTGGATGTTGAATATGTATTGTAGCTCAACTCATAGTTGAGTCTTGATTGATTAGTGACTCGAAGAAAGAGTCATGTTGCGAATTAATGGAAACGTGGTAACACACTAAAACTATCGAACCAAGAAACGATAACACAAACCTATGAACTCACTAGAATGTGAGAGAGTGTACGGGATTAGTAAACTCCTGATAACGGTTAGAGAACCGAATTGATTTAATCCACAAAACAATTAATAGTGGAAGCATATAAGGAACCTCTATCTAGAGGATTTGATGATTGTTCAAGACATGAACCTTGAGAGTAGTAAAGAATGACAAGGATCTCCAAACCCCTTAGAAAAATAGTCGACCCACAATGAGAGGACCCGAATAATATAAACAATGTCCCAAACATGAAAGTATTCAATACGTTGGGGGAACCCTTAAATATGAGAATACTAGAAATTGGTAATTCCCTAAGCTAGTAGAGGATATCGAGAGAGATACTTCTAGGCTAATCCATGAGATTTTGAGTAGTCCGGTAAAAACGGACATTTGAGTATTTGAGGAGCTAAGCGTATAGCTCCGCTTGTATTTGTAAGCCCGGTGGTGAGTCTTGTGTATGACTCTGCCCGAAGGTCATGGGTAATGACTTAAAAGATACCCCAGTACGTATGTAATTGAGAAGCGAGAAGTAAGTATGTAATTGAGAAGCTAGAAGTGAGCATGTAATTGAGTAGCGAGAAGTAAGTATGTAGTTGAGAATCAAGAAGTAAGCATGCAAATGAGTAGTGAGGAGTAAGTATGTAATTAAGAATCGAGAGTAGAGAATTGAGTATGGAGAATCGAGATGGAGACTCATAGTATTTATGAATCTAAGAGAGCATGAGTAGAAGTAACCCAAGAGAGTGGGTAATACAATGAAGAATTGAATAAGGCATAGTGAGGTAGAAACCCTCAAGGCCTAAGATTAAGTAATAATAACTAACAACTTATTGTGTTAGTGTGATTGTATTCCTTGGTTGAATGTGAGTATTTGTGTTAATGTACATATATAATGTATGTTTTCTAGCATGTTGATTGAATTAAAATGAATCGCATGTTCTCGACCAAAGTAGTCGGCGTACCCCCGTTAGCACGCGGGGTATGCGAATTTCATATGCAACAATTTGCTGAGCCCCTAGGAGCACCGTTTTTATTTTCCAGGTACTTGAAGTTGAGTACCGTTCGAGTGTAGGACGGGGATGGCTGTATAAGCTTGGGTAGTTGATTAAGAACTTGTATTGACTTTGTAAATGTAAACGTTGATTTGTAAGTCCGAATTGTTACCGGCGAACTTGAGGAATTTAGATACTCGGTATAGTAATGAATGGATATTGCATTTGTATAAGAATTCATTTGAAGTTGTATTTGTATTAAGATTCGACTGAGGAATTGGGAATGTATTGTTAGTATTGTAGTGCTCGGTATATTCAAGTTCATCAGACCGATAGTATGTTGTATTTTCAACTGGCCTTGTTAGTCACGTGGGTGACTAACGGCATTGTACACCACTGTTGTGTATGTAATATCCGCTGTGAAGGTAAGTAATTGTGAGGTAATGATGGGATTAGCGGTAGGGGTGTTACATAAAGTCACGTTTTCGGGTTTTCTCGAAAAATGTGCTCTAAGACTCCGTTAGCGTTTTAACCCATTATTTGGATCCGTTTTCTTCGGGAATTGTTCCCACATATTATTTAGGCATAATTAAGCCTTAGGAATCCATCTAGGACCCTAACTAAGGTCATATACCTCCTATGGTTGCATAACGCTCATTTTTGTGTTTTATGCTTTTTAAGCGTTTTCTCTTTTCTTTTGGCTTTATTTTCTTCACCAATATTCTTTAGGAATTTTTAGGCCTCTAAAATTCATATTAGAATAATTTAATCACCATTTTTAATTTCGGGGTATTTCAATCTACCCCCCCTTAAAGAACTTTGCCCTCAAAGTTGGTGAATCTAATATTATTAGTCTCAAAGGCATACCATGCCAAGGTTATAATCTATATAACCTTACTAACTCCACAAGTCAGTCTCTATATATGCTACACACACCACACAACAAGTCTTAGCATGCATAGCAATCAAAAATACTCTTTGTATTCTCTCCATGGGGGTCGGTCCGAAGACAATAAGGCACTACAGTCCTCGAATCTAATATCGAGTAATACACTGCCGATCCCTCAGGTACCGGTCACGTTGAACACTTAAGCTTTCTGGTTCACAGCCGTTTCATGACAAATGGGCACTTACTCTCTCTGGCCCACGGTCCCTTTGGTTCTGATCAAAACATTTGCATCTCTAGATATCCTCAGGCACTCACCGGTCATACACACTGACACAGGACTTCTCTACGTCCCGCTGCCCTTGGAATAATCACACACTGCCACCGTCCTATCGGTCACTCAGTACCGTTGCTCGTCCGGTGCAATGGTTTCAAAACTAATACACACTCCCACCGTTCTACCGGTCATCTTAGGACCGTTGCTCGTCCGGTGTAGTGGTTTCATAACTGGTCCTCATTCTCAAGTTTGAAGGGAAATCTTTTGCAAAACTAGTTGAAATACTTTTTGAAAACGTCACACAACTCCAAGTCCAATTTATGCTACTTGCCTCTATTCTTAGTGATTACTTGTGACCATTTATAGGGAGCTTTAAGAATCATCCAACCCCAATGTGATCAGCATGGGTGTTGAACTATCCCTCCACCCCAATTTGTGTTCGGTTTCCCTTGATCGCTAGCAAATCAAGTTCCACCTCCCACTCCAATTCAAACAATCAAATAGTCAATAATTCTTCTATTTTCTATCTTTTAATCTTTCTAGTCATAAACACAGAGTAATACATTTTATTTTTATCTCTAAATCATAGAACTTAGGCCATCCATCATTCTCAATTTACTTCTAATTAATTTACCTTGGCATTCAATACTTATGGCTCGTTTCATCAATTTTTTTTCCTCAATCATAACATACATCCTCACAGCTCCACAAGATGGAACTCACTCCATCAATCATTCTCAAATCAAATCACCTAGGGAACTCAATTCCTACTAGGTTCTACATCGGTTTCATACCGATTCATACATTATAATACCATGTCTAATCCCAAATAGACAAATATCATAGGGATTTTAATTCTCCCAGAGTTTCTCTACTCCATTCCACTTGTATGCTCACTCTCGAGTTAACAAGGTATGTATATTCATATACATGGTATTCGCATCTCCAGTGCGTAATAACCATAACTACACAATGAATGAATACATATGTTTATGTAACATAAGTACCAATCATCAAAACCAATTCTTTTGCGCTATGTGCATCGTAGTTTACACACTTAATTCGTAAAACATACGCTAAGCGGTTTTTCGCTCTACCCCCTTAAAAGGGATTACACCCCCGTAATCTACCATATGTCATTATTGAACATTGGTCAAAGGCATTCAGACGCCATGGAGTATTTTAGCTTTCATGCGGTTATTATACAATGTTCTTTGGTTAAAGTGTCTTAACCATATTGCCGGTTCGTCCCTGCACCAAGAATTCTCATTGGAGTTTGTTTAACTCATAAACGGTTTTGGTTCTAGCCTCTCAAGCTTTAAGGTATTGATAATTAGCCATTTACTCATACTTACTAGGTATATTCAACCTTAAAATTACGGCGCACTAGCTTCTACTGCGCGACCTGATAACTTAGAGCTTGATTCGCCCTTTTGTTTTTCTCAATGTATTATACATCTCCTTCTTATCCCTTTTTATCTTGGGAATTAAGGTCTCTTCATCGACGCTTGGTATTTCTTACCGTATGCAAATTTGATAAGTTATAGATTTTCTATCTACTTCTCTGGAAATCTATTTCGTATACCGCTGTATACATTCATGATTATTCACTTGATTCCTCCGACTTATTGTCGGTTGAGGTTGAGCTATTACCTAATGTGTAGTGCTTCTTGGTTTTTAGTGGCTTATGAATTGCGCTCATTTAACTGATTCTGTACAAGGATTCTTTTACTTGTACAACCTTGCATTTTCTATGCATTGGTCCTCTTAAATTTCATAGGTTTCCCTCCGCCTTTATTCTGGTGGGATTCACTTCTTGTGATTGTTGGTGTGTCCAACACTCTTCGTGCTTCTTTAGCCCAAGGCCGCACGGTTTGTTTTTAAGCTTTCGTTTAACTAGCTTATGCCCTATTCATTGTGGTATTTACAACACTTCCATATTTCATACGGGTTAGTTATTCGATGTTTGGGTACTTTTGTCCCAATGCTTATTGCTCCACTGCGTCTAGCTCGTAGCTTGTTTAATATGTCGTTGTCTGGCTATGTTCATGCAATGGTCGCTTATTGCGCACCATGTTCTTACTCATTCTATATCATTGGTTTACATGGCATCCACTATTACATTAGCTTCCACTCATGTATTCCCGTCGTGTATGCTACGATTCGCCATTTACTTGGCTGATTACAGAATATACCATTTCTTAAGTTCTATGCTCTTTGAGCGTTGTTCACTCTACAATTCACATTGTACACATACCGTGTTTGCTCTAACCGACTATCTTTCGGTTTTCAACAATTGTTATAAAAGCTTCTTTCTTCACACTTATTGTTGGAATTCTCTATTTCTTCTTCACATTGTTACTTGGCAATAACATATGCCCAAACTTCAATATACTACTAGGTGGAATCCTCTTTCTGAAGGGTCCACATATTCCTCACTCCAGTGGTCTCACAATAATGAGAGGTATCCCCACTCCTAGGATGAGTGGTTCGTTCTCCGCTCTGCAACAATATCTCTCCTTCTCTTACTAGTGCCCTTCTTGGCAATTCTTTTTGCTATTCAATGCGGGTTTTGCAACCGTTTAAATCTACGCAACGTACTTGATTCATGGCTTATAAGCCACATTGCCTCGAGCTATGCTCTTGTAGACTGTTTGCACATGTTAAACTTCTCTGTACATCATCAGATGGTTTGGAGGTAGTATTGGGCTCCATGATACGGTTATTACATCACGCTTCTGTTCATGGAAGGTCCTTTAAGCAATATCCGGTTTCCTTTTGGCAATTTTGGTTATCCCCTAGTAAGTGGGATCCCTTCGGTGTTCTAACCGAGCATTCATTTTAACTCTCGTGCATCGCTCACGATATTTCGTTCAATTGTTGTTGACTCCAACACCCTTCAAGGATTGCTCCTGGGTGTTGCTAAGTTACGCCATTTCTTCTGGCTAATACTTATGGGTGTGTTTAGTTAACTACACCACCTTGCGGTACCTTATTTCGATATGTCTGGTCTAGGGTTATAATGTCTCCCGTTCTTAGGGTTGTAACGTCTCCCATTCTTGGGTAGACCATTATTGCTTCCTTCTTTGCGCTCTTAGCTGGGTGTACTATCCTTTTCAGTGAAGAATGGTATTTCTCCATAGTCTGGGTGATTGTTCTGGGAGTTCTATCCCGTTCATGGCACAATAATGTGTCCATGTTAGGCATTACTTTACTGTTTGGGGCTGGATATTCATTCCAGCTATCATGCATTTGCTTCAAAATTCTTAAGACATATCCAATGTCTTTACTCATTAACTAGTGCTTCTTGCACTTCCTAATCCTTAATTATTTCCTTTTGATGAATTCTCTGATTCCTTATACTCGTTAGCTTAACTGAGTTCTTCATCTTCAATGGTTCGGGGTATCCAACTGTTCTGGTTTAACTTACCTTGCTGTCCGTAGAGCGGAGTTGACTGCTTCCCGTGTTCCGTATTCTACTTGTATACATATGTGGGGTACCATACTGATACATTACTACTTACCCGACTAACCTGTAAGTAGGTCTATCGGGCCCGCAACCTATCGGAGTGCGGTCGTCCCACATCTCGTTTTTGTACACTTGTAGTGTTCGTTACACGCCTAGGTGAAGTATTATGTTGTCAACTCCTCTTATATCATCTTATGATATTTTGATATGGTTCTTCTGGGTTTGGTTTTTAAAAATTGGGGGTTTAAAAGAAAATTTGAGTTTAAAAGAAAATTTTTGAGTTAGAAAGAAAATTCTCATGGCATTTCAATGCCGGTTGGTTCTGACCAAGTTTAGCTTCTCGCTGACTGGTATATTCCTTACTACAATGGTTAGGCCGTTAGGCCCTTCCGAGGTTCGTTCTAAAATTCTTAGGATTTATGATCCTATATTTGCTTCATTCGCCATCTTGGTACTTCACTAAGTACCTGTTGCTTGTTAAAAGTTTCCTTGATTAGTCCTGTTATTACTGCACTTGCCGTGGCAAGTGCGCGATACAGGTGGTTTTTGGCTTAACCTATACTGGTTACGGTAGACACCAAAGATTCTCACCCCATAAAGAAAATTACGAAATAATGAGAGGGGTCGTCGCCTTTCTTTTTCAAAACGTATTAGCGTACATGCCGAAACGAAACCATCGTTTTTTATCCTTTTCAAAGCATTTCATAAATGCATGATTTTTCAAAAATGAATTTCCAAATGACAATCCGATTTTAAACCCATCCCTTTTGTCTCATTGTCTATTTGCTTACCTATCAGTTTTCTTTCATTTTGTTACTTCTTTATCTTATTTATTGCTAGTTTTAATTGTCTCCTAGCATTTACTTTTTATTTTATCATCATCATTTCCATCGTTATTTTGTTTATTTTATTTTATGTGTTCGCATAATCATTTCGTGAACATTATTTTATTGCTTCATGTGCATGTGCTCTTGTATTTATGTATACCTCGTTATGTTTAAGCCTTTTTAGATTCCATAATTTCATGCATTAGACTAATCATCTCTTTTTATTGTATATACTTTCTCTTGGATTTGTGGCTCTTGAAAAACAAAGTTATCCAGTCGAATTTAGAGCTCTTATATTATTTCTCCCATGAACATACTGAAATCTGACCTGGCATAACTGGTTAAGGTACCCATCACGCAACCCGTAGATCCCGGGTTTGATTCCTGGCATAGACCGGTGGCGTTTTCTTTATTATTTCAGCACGCGGCATGACTTTTATTTGTTTCTCCGCTATTATCAATTGAAATCGATCGCAGGTCAATTGGTTGTACGTGCAGGAAAGGAGGGTGAGGTATAGGGTTCGAAACTCGGTAAGAGCATGTTTTTGTGACTTCCTTTATTTTCGCCAACTAATATCCAAATAGGGCCCTGCCCAATTCGGTCCGCACTTGTCCAAACAGCCCATTTCTTTTTATTTGAATCCTACATAAAGCCCATAACACAAAGCACTACGGTATGGGGCATGGTTTTTGGGAGAGAGCAGATAAAGACAATGCAGTATGGGTTTGAATTCTGAAAAGAACCGATTACTCCCCCCAACCTGCTCTCGGTAGTTCCTTGGTACTTCAAACCTGAAGGCGTCTTGAAGATGGGGAACTCCATTAATAAGCCGATCACGCCTTCATCCTTGAGGGGAATCACGACCACGAAATCATCTCCCATCCTTCGACTCTCGCATACAGAGTTTGAAAACCAGAGGAAACCTTAGCAGTCGCCAGAAATCGACCCGACCACCACCATTCTCCGCCCTCCTTCAAAATTCTGAGCCCGACAATCGCCTATCTTCCGTTTTTGGTTTTTCGAATCTGAACTCCATCCCCACCAAGCACTTCTCCATCTTCCTCGGTGTCTGCCTTTTCCCTATGTTTCTCTCGTTACGACGGTAGAGTAAGTACCATCTTCACGCTATTGCTAGCAAGCGACCTCAAATCTGTACAAGGATTTCTTTCTCTGCTTTGCATTTCTCTTTCTCTAGTTTTCTCGCCAAAGGAACCGTATGAGGATGGTTCGAAACTAGTTCGGTTTCATCGAGACAGTGTGGGTGCGATTTGTCTTTCGTTCCTCCTCCTTCCTTCTGTTTTTCCTCTTTTCTTGCCCAATGAACTCTCAAAAGAGGAGGGCTTCCATTTTCGACTTCGTTGGAGTTTGAATCCAGCACTGGTGTTGATTTCCTTTCAGTCTATTTCTCCATATTTTGTTTGTATCTGTTAGTCTTGATCATTTCCTGCTTATTTCCATTTCGGTCTTCGTAGTTTAACCCTATAAAGGAGCGTAGTATATTTATCTGTAATCTCGCCGCAGGGTAACGATGCTAATATTGAATTGTTCTCAGTTTCAGAAATTTTATCGGAGTACTTTCACTTATGCTTCACGTAAAAGCACCAGGCGAGCTCCGGTGAATACCGTGTCCAGCATGGGTCGACGGGTTTCCGGATCGCTCAAACCCAGTCACGAATATTTCTGTTTTCTCTTCACACATTGTTATGGATATTCCTGTAATGGTTATAGGGTTATCGTTTTTCCCTGTTGTTTCCATCGGCTTGGCCTGTGGGAAAGCTAAAGTTCTTTTCGCTTTCATCTACTTCCTACACACGTCTCTGTTGAGTGCTCGTATTCAATTTTGTGCTAGTGATACCCCATACTCCCTGGTTCGAACTAACTATATTTCTGAGTTTATGTTATACCTGTCGATTATGAGTTTAAATTCCACTTCAGTCATGCCAGGACTGAAATACCCCTAAATTAATTTAGGGGATTTCTTTTATTAAATATTAAATTATTATATGGAATTACGAATATTAAATTATTATATAGAATTATGAAATTTATTTAGGGGATTCTCCTATTTAACCCTAAAGAAGACAATAAAATATTTAATTATTATATATTATTATATAGTATTATGAATTTAATAATAAGATTTATAAGTCAATAAATCTTGGAAAAATTTATAAACACTCCAAGTATTATAAAGATTTTAGGAAGAGTTGGAACATTGTTTTGAAACATAAAAATCAATATAAAATTCTAGAAAACCCTAAAGCCTTTTAAGCCTTGCTATGGTTGACTTTTTGAGAATGGTCAAACAAGCCCATGAAACCTATACCAATAAATAGGTTATGGAAAACCATGAAGATCGATAAAAAGAACATCAAAAACGGATCATCCTAGCCAAAGTTATGATCAAATGAAGTTTAGAGCCAAAATTTTGAAAAAAAGCTGACGTGGCAAGGTCTGCTGACTCATCGCGTGCCTCCTCGGGATACGCGCCCAGTACTTAGTCATTTCTATCTCCTATATTTCCAGTAACAGAAACCAGTTTTTGCCCTAACTTGTGACCTTCATAACTTTCTCATCTTTTGGAATTTTTGAGTGTCGTCTTCTTTGTTGTCTTCTCCTAAACTTCCTCTAAAACAACCATAACTCACACTAAACCTAGTTCATCCTAAATCAACCGGAAATTCGATCCAAAGTAGCCACCCTGCAAAACCGAAACTGCAGTTTTCAGTTTTCCTTCGATTTCAGGTAACTTTGTCTTGCAATAACTTCTTCGTTTCTCAGCCAAATTTCATGTTCTTTAGCTCGTTTTGAAGAGCTCTAATCCCTCTACAACTTTCATGTTGATGACCAAAGCCAATTCCCAAACGTTTGGAAGAACGAGGTGTCTAAAATTTCGGATTCGTCACAACATAAAATCATAGTTTTCTTTCCAGAAAACGCAAGGTAAACTCGCAACTTCCAGCTTCGATTTCTTTATGTGTAGTGCAAGTTAGAGTGAGTTCTTTTAATACCCCGGACCTACAAATGGTGATTAAATTACTCTAATATGATTTATAGAGGCCTAATAGTGCCTAGAGAGTATTGGTAAAGAGAATAAAACCAAAAGAAAAGAGAAAATGCGTAAAACGCAAAAAACGCTAAAACACGCATTAAACGAGTGTAAGAGATATATGACCTCGTTAGGGTCCGAGATGGATCCCTAAGGCTTAGTTAGGCCTAATTAGTATACGGGAATGATTCTCGAGGAAAACGGATCCAAATAATGGATTAAAATACTAACGGAGTTCTAAAGCACGTTTTTAGAGAAAACCCGAAAACGTGACTTTAAGTGGTCAAATAGACCCGTAAAAATATAGTTGATTAAATAACTATAATTAAGTTAATGTAAGCTTAATAACCATTAAAAATAAAGAAACGAGGAAAAAAATCTAGAAAACGGGCCCGGTTAGTGAATAGTGCCAAACCGGGTAAAATAACGAGCGTTTTCTGTAAAAAGTAAAAAAAACGCTCCCAACTTGTGTTTTGTGTGGGGGCCGATTTTAATTAGTATACACAAACACACACATTTAATTAGCTTGTTAGCTTATTAAGTCGCAAATGACAAATAAATAAAGTAAAAAGGGAATAGTAAAAGGGGCTTTATAACCTCTCACCTCCTCCTCCTCCTTGCCAGTCACGATTTCTCTCCCTCTCTGTAACTTCTTCTTCCTTTGTTTGTTCCATGGCGATTTCAACATAGAGCAAACAACACCACCTTCCTTCTCCCTTAACTTGCTCAATTCTCCACCAAATCACACAAAATTTGTACCGTTGAATTCCTCTTGTTAAGGGCAACATTTTCCACCCTTCAAAAGCTTTAAACCCTCACCTTCATCTCCATGACCGTAGGCTCTTTTGAAGCTCAAAGAGGTGTTTTTGAGTCACCTTCATCTCCTTAATACTCTAAGGTAAATATAAGCTCAAGTCTTCCATCTTTCTAGCTTATTCTAGCTAAATCAAAAAAAATGCCCACGTTGAACTTGGCTTCATTTTTCAGCCGGTTTTGTTCTTTGATAGAGGGGTGAGATTTTCCTAGCCTTGCTGTTCAATGATGGCACTCAAGAGAACAAGGTAACTCCTTAGTGTTAAAGCCCTAAAACTAGTTCTCGAAATATTAGTTTTGTGAGGTACGTGAGAAGAATTAAACTAGCTTGTTATGTGTGGTTTGGGGATATGATTGTAGATAGCAATCTATACCCTCTGTTGGGTGGGAAACAACAAGAGAAAGAGAGAACAAGAGAAGGAGGAAGAAGAGAAGAAAAAAAAAAAAAAAACTAGCAAGGTAATGAACTTACCATGGGTTGGTTTTGTCTCTGTAAACAGATTTTTGAATGTAAATAATGACCTTGAATTAGTGTTGTTTTGATACTACAATAGTGTTTGTTGAATGAGGAAGTTTTAATGGGTTTGGGTGTGCAAAACAAACTTAGAAACTGAGTTTGGAATTATGTGATAACAGAGGAGAATTTAATGTGCTGTAGCAGTGATTTATGCTTATATAACAGGGATGAAAAACAGGTTTTGTGAGCTGTTGTAGTGTGGTGAGAATACTAAGGAAAGTAGACAAGCTATGTCAAATTTTGCCTAGGAAACTATGGGCTTGAGTGTGTTAATAAGTGGAGTTAGAATGGTAAGGAAAAGAAGATTGGAAACAGCAACAGAAACAAGAAGCTAGAATCTGTAACAGAGGGGAAAATTACAGTGCAATGGGCTAAGTAACAGATGATTATATAAGGTGGATTAGGTTAGTTTTGAATGCCTAATCAATGTAAAAACATGCTATAATATATGTAGGGAGAGTGGGGAAGAAATTGGCATAAGTTTGGAGTGGTAACATAATCAGAAACAGGAGGAGAATTTCATTTCTGCAAGTGGTCCGGGTCTGTAAACAAGTACAGAAACCCGGACCAGTGCTAAAAACACGGCAGAATGTTGTAACAGAGGAGTGGTCCGGGTTTACAAACCAGGACACAAACCCGGACCACCCCTAAAATGCACCCGAGAGGTTTCTGAATTAAGGGTCCGGGTTTGTAAACTAGCATGTATACCCGGACCAGTCATAAATTACACCCGAGAGTGACCAGAAGCATTGGTCCGGGTTTGTAAACCCGGACACAAACCCGGACCACCCCATTTTCTTCACAGAAACCATTTAAAGCCATTCTAAGGTAGGGGCTTGATGGGTAATGATTTGTATAAGGTAATTATGACTTGATTAGTGATGTTTAAAGGTCATTAATAGTGTAAACAAGTTTGAGAAGTGAATGAGAAAGTTGTGAGTTTAAGAACACATGAAATAAACTAGGAATAACGGGATAACGGGGTTAAGTACGGGAGTATTAGTTTTACATACCGTAACGCCTTAATGTTAATATAAGCATTTGAATGTTATCAGAGGATCGTGTGTGTGAACCGAGCATGGTGAGATGACACGGTAAAAGTAAAAACCCCGATGAAAGGTATGATTTTCTCATACTCCGCGTGCTAACGAGTTACGTTGATTTGTGTGTTTGTGTGCCGGCTTAATCAAGATTTAAGCATGAAAATAATCCATTGTTTGATTATGTATGCCTTGTTGTATGTTGAATGAGCTAACATACTTGTATGCCGGTGTGGTCTAACATAGAGTAAAGACCGACTCATAGTGAGTAACGTTTGGCTAGAGACTATAGATCGGTCGATGCTTATGATAACGAAAACATGCGAAAACAAAACTATCCGTTAAAGTATAACGATAACGCGACATATGAACTCCCTAGAATGTGAGGAGATGTGCGGGTGAGTAAGTACCCGGTAACGGTTAGTAAACCATAATGACACAATCCACGAAACAAATGAGAGTGGAAAGTTAAGTGAACCTCCTTCAAGAGGATTAAAGATAGTTCGAAGATGTGAACTAGTAAAGAAGGTAAAAGAGACCTAAGGGATTAGTAGCTCCCTTGAGACATGGTCGACCTCCTATATGAGAATTTCACCTGATATAAGAAAATAATCGAAAGTATGAGTAAGTGAAATGTATGGGTAACTCTTAAAACCTAAGATTAACCGAACTTAAGTAATGTTCCCAAAGTCATTAGAAACATCGAGAGTGATGCTTCTAGACTAATATACATAAAATTATTATAACTCCGAGAGAGGAGTGTATGGGAATGTGAGTAGTCCGAGAGTAGTCGGACCTAAGTAAAAAGAGATAGGAACTAAGAGAGAGTTCTGTGAGCTAGTTGAACCTTCCCACCATGCTAGACCTAGAGTAGGGTCGAAACCGGGGAAGTAAGACTATGCTTGAGAGCCATGAGTTTTGGCCTAAGTATGTATTAAGAGTAACAAGCGTGACGTAGGAAACCTGTAGTGTCTCGAGAATCTACAAGAGCTTGAGTATAATTAACCCAAGAGTGTGGGTGAGATAATGAGTATAAATAACCCAAGAGTGTGGGCGAGATAATGAGTATAAATAACCCAAGAGTGTGGGTGAGATAATGTGTATAAATAACCCAAGAGTGTGGGTGAGATAATGAGTGTAAGTAACCCGAGAGAATGGGTGAGTATAGTACGAGTAGCCCAAGAGAATGGGTGGAAATAAGAATAAGTAACCCGAGAGAGCGGGTGAGCTATTAAATGAGTAACCAAGGCATAGTGAGGTATAACCCTCATGGCCTAAGAGTAATTGATACAACTAACAACCTTGTTATGTTAGTTAGGGATTGAATCCCATGATTGATTGTCGAATCCTTGTGTAGTGTACATATATAATGTATTACTATATGCATGTTGGTTGAATTAAAATGAACTCCATGCTCTCGACAAAAGTAGTCGGCGTACCCCGGTTAGCGCTCGGGGTATGCGAATTTCATATGCAGCGTTAAGCTGAGCCCCTAGGGGCAACGTTTTTATTTTTCAGGTACACCGAAGATGTTACCGTTCGAGAGTAGGACGGGGTCGGTGGTTTGCATGGGTAGTTAGATTTAATTACTTATGTATTGAAAGAGGTGTAAGACCGAATATGTTGTCGGCATCCATATATTGTAGACTCGGTATAGTAAAGGAATGATTTGAGTATTGTATTTGCATTGTATACTCGGTTGTTCCAGTTCATCAGACCGTTACGGTAGGTAAGTAAGGCCTGGTTAGCCATATGGGTGGCTAACGGCGTTGTTTCACCCCTCGTTGTAATTAGAGTTCCGCTGCGTGAGTAATAGCATTTAGTGACAGTTTAAGAGGTAATGACGAGCTTAACGGTTGGGGTGTTACAGTTCTTGCTATCATTGTGTAGAGTTAAGTTTCTTCTTTAGATTAAGCCCAAGAACTAGTTCTAACTCGTTCTGTACTGTAAATTATAGCGTTGCAAAGTAGGCTACTCAATCGGGTTGTTAAGGGGGCGTTTTTCCAGAATTCGATTTCGAATCCTTTCGATTCGAGCAATTCCGGTAAGTTTTCTTCAAATTCCTTCAACCTTGCTAATCTATATTACATTATCGGTCAAAAACATGTTTCAATTGCATCAATTACGCATTAGATTGAGTGAATTTGGTAGTTTTGAATTCAGAAACAAATATGAACCCTAACTTCGAAACAGAAATCGAAAACCGATGAATCCTGCATTATAGCTAGCGAAATTAGTATCAATGGAACCGTAATTAAATTTCGAAACCATAGAAACAAGAATCACTCAATTTGGTTCTGTAGATTGTGAGGAATTGTTGAATTAGTACTCGAATTGGTTGAGTTGCTCGCGGATGAACTGGGAGTTCAGGGTCCGCCCGATCGGGGTTAAAAGATCTGGACGGCCGAGATTAAAACGTTTCAGATTTAAGTTTATTAAAGTTTTATAAATTCCAGTAAATAACCCTAACTTGTTGAGTTAATTTAAATACCTTCCCAAATGTGTTTTGACTTGAAATTTTAACCATAGATTCCTTATTAAATCTAGTTTATTTTGATGTAAATTAATATGGTTTTGGAGTTTTGAAACGCAAGTTATGAATTTTGCAAGTTACGGGTTTTCTAGAATTATTTGGCTAATTTAAAAAGATATTTTTATGAAATAAAAATTTTATAATATGTCTAAAATGTTATAGTTACTATCTACTTAATTTGGGAATTTTTGGACAAGGGGAAATAGGTTTAAAAATTGTATTTCTAGGTTTTTCATAAGTTACCTTATAATATAAGGTTTTTAATGTAACCGAAAATTAAAGTATAGATGATTAATAAACTTTATAGGTTGGGGAAAATGTAATAAGACTAAATTAACATTTGATACAGAATGTTAATAAACATTTTTGGGTATAAAATTTTAAGTGTAGTAAATATATATATATACATATATATAAAAGAAATAAAATAGTAACTTAGGTTAAATCAACGAACTAAATTAATCTACTTATTAATTATATAATATGGTAGTTAATATACTTAATTGAAACTAAGGAAAATAATTTATTTTATAAACCATATTTTGGATGTAGATATGTGTAAAAGTTAATATAAATAATTAACTGCAATTAAACTACATAAAGAATGTCTTGAATAAATCCTAGTATACATATACGATAAATAAATAAATAAAAGAAATAAAATATCTTATAGGAAGTAGAATATGAAGGAATTAATAAGTTAAACTAAACCTCTACATAATACTAATAAAAGAATATTATATGGGGTGGTATTAATTTATGGTTATGACATTGAGTTTGAGTTACCTTTGAATTTCTAAGAATTATATAAATCCTATTTAAATACATGTATAGTGTTATTTGTCAATAACCAGAATGTAAATCTAAAATTGGGTTAAGTAATTAATAAGTTAAAACTTAGGAAAAAATGTGATTAGATTACATAAAATGTTACACAAATAGATCTTATTCTATAATTAATGATAAATAAATGTAATACTTTTACGTCTAAATGTTCTTAATATATATAAACAATATTAAAATAAATAAAATACTTTTACATCTAAATGTGAGGTGGATTAGTAAGTCTAGATTTAATCACTTCTTAGCATTTATGGTATTGAAATATAACTTAACACTAGTAGAAAAAAGGCCTATTTCGACGGTTCCAATGGGCCTATTTCGGCGGTTGTGAACCGCCGAAATGCAGCCGCCGAAATGTGTACCTATCTCGGCGGTTCTTAGAGAACAACCGCCGAGATAGACTCATGGTCAATCTCAGCATCGGTCAATCCCATGGGTCTATCTCGGCGGTTGTTCTCTAAGAACCGCCGAGATAGGCATATTTTTTGTATCTATTTCGGCGGTTCTAAACTTAGAACCGCCGAAATAGACCCCTTTTTTTGTTTTTTTCCATCCCAGCTTATATATATATATATATTCACCGCATTTGGTTCAATGAGACCTGTAATAAAGCTTCATCCACACAGGGAGCTCCAGCACACATTTAAAAAGTTATAAAAGCTCCCAATTAATACCAACGACGCACCACAATTTGAGAGTTAACAAAACCAATGCAATTACACTTAATTACACACTTTCATTACAAATAAAAAACACATTACAATTCAAATCTACCATTACACCATCCACAAGTGTACAGAGTTACAATTACATACTCGAAAAAGTTCACAAAACATCTTCATGATCATCAATTCATTAAACTTGTGCAGACGAACTCCGACCATTCCTCAAGCATCTCAACAATTTGAGCATCATCATACTGACCACCTTTGAACACTTCTTCGTAAGCCTTGAAAAAAATGAACATTAATCTAAAACGTACAAGTCTAACAACATGTAAAGAGCATAACTGAAACTTTCAAAGAATGTTACCTTGTCTAACGAGTGCTCTGGTAAAAGGTTCGACGCTCCTACTATGTCACTCATGAATCTCATGACATAGTATCCACATTCTGAACCCCCAGGCTGCACCGGACACTATACAAACACACATATTGACAGTTATAAACAAGTTTAAACATTATCACACAAATTTATCAATTAATAGAGTACCTTGACAGTGTTCCAAGGGATGTTACTCTTCATTGTTTTATTCTGGAGAGATAATGCAGCTCTCATGGAACTATATCAGCAATATATTAGTTTTAAGCATCAGTAGCAAGTTATGAAACAGTTAATGTTAAGTAATAATAATTGTTGTTTACGATAACAAACTAATTACCCCAGTATTGCGGTGGAGATCTTCGGTCTCTTGGCACCCTTACCAAGTGAGTCAAATTGCAAGATTCGTGGGTGCTTCAACATCACCAGCACAAGCAATGACCAATGTCGACTGTCCACAAATTACACAATGTGTTGAAATCAAACAACTAACACAAACTATATGTTTTAGATAATACTAAGAGAAATAGTCAAATATCATACCCTGAATGATATGGCAGCATAATAAATGACTTGTTAGAACATTCAAAGAGGGCATTCGTCATATATTGCATAAGGCCTTCCATATCACTTGTCATCTGGACTTCACTGCACATAGCAGGACACAGGAATCCGAATCTGTGATCTTCATAGACATTGATCGCCTTATTATGCACCCACCTATGAGGCAATATCATTAGTCATTAACTTTTTATTCAAACATCTAATTCATCACCGATCAATGAATTCAAAATATAAAAGGTAGAAGTACTCACATGGCGGCTGACTTGATAATCGACACATTCAACCAATCCCTCCTGAAGCACTCCTCGAAGTCGGACATAACATCCCAAATCGATGTATATCTTCTCCTTGAACTTATAGTGAAATATCCGCTCGGATCTTCCACATGAGGGAATCACAATGAGGTGGTAGAGCAACAACGATGTGCAGAATCTGCATATTAGTCGACAAGCCGGCCAATATTCTTTTCTCCACCAAATTAGGTCTAAGCACGAAATTTGTGGATGCCTTTGATTGCACAGGTGCAGCAATTCTTTTCCTTTTCCCTTATCAGTCTTGGTCGGCTCATATCCTATGATAACTAATTAAGTATATGGATGCAAGGTGGTACATCAATAGTTTTATAGCAACGGTTAAGAGTAAATACCTGCCCAGGGAGTTGACCAATCGTGCTGGCCACTGCACTGTCGCAGTTTGTGCGGAACGCAAGGTACGTCTTTGTGGGATCGGCACCGGTAAACAGACGTCACCATGCTCTGCAACAAATTCGTCCAGAAGCACTCGTGCATGGTAATGTCGGAGTGGTTCACCGTGCACAATATCACTTGGAACTGAAGGGAAAAGTTTTCCCCATGCCACCATGACCTCTTCTACTCCAATTTGTAAAAACAGATGGCACTCAGTGGGTGCCTGAGTGTTATGTGGAACTTGTTTAGATAAAAATTGTGAATTCCTCTATGATGATATTAGTGATCAATGAAAAATCTTAATCGTCATGTACTCAATTGAAATGTAGTCTAACCTTTAGAGATGCATAGGGAAACGGCTCAACCGACTGGACACTACTTCCACTACCGGTGAACTCTGATGATAATGGGTGACTCAACTGGTGGTCGAGAAACCTCTTGGCTGCTATTCTGTGTCTCAATCCTTGACATAGCCTGAGCGATCCTCTCGTCGACGCCGATTAATCCTCTGCTCCATCTCAGCCACTCTCTCAGGTGCTCCTCGTAGCTAATCCTTCCCTGTGCACTTCTGGACCCGGGTACGCCAAATGCCTGGCGGATACCAACGTGCCCACCAAACCCAATGGCACGACCTGGATGATCCTTCTTACCAAGAGCGCGTGTAAGAGGATCATCATTCCTCTGTGAGGTCCAGGTGCCCTGGGTGAGCTGAGAGCTTAATTCACCCTAATACAACACACAAATACAGTTATTAGTTTAACATAAGTTCATATACAAATGAAATGAACAGTTCGACTAAAAATGAAATGATATCACTTACCATTTGAGCAATAACTGCTCTCGTGGCATCATCGTATTGAGGATTTTCGGGAGTAGAGTTCTTCGGAATGTGGCTTAACTCCCACACTTTCATTCTTTGCCACTGGCATCCAATGAGCCATCCGTGGGCAGATATCCCTTTTGCTCCCATTCTGGTACCCTTTGAGCAATACTTTTTCCACCTAAGTGGTGAGGGTACAGATTCTTCTTAGCATTTGCTTGTTGTTGCACGGAGAGCCTGCATAAATTAATTGATCATGTTTAGTGAAATTGAACACAAAAGACATAAGAAATTAAGATTAATTTATGTATGACAATAAAGTGCACCTGGAACTCCGGTGTGTGACGTGACTCAACAAATTGTACCCATTGCTCTTCGGTGATGCCCTCGTAAACCTCCCATGGTGGTCTCTCACCGCCACCATGATCTGGATCATCTGGATCTTCTGGATCAGGCATCTTGTAGATGAACTTGTCAGCCAACTTATTCTTGTGGTCCCGGAACTGTTTCGACATCCTGATAGCACATCCTTTTTAAGTGCGGGATCCACGGAGAAACGACTACATACATGATCATTCAGTTAGTAAAGTAAACATAAATATTCTATTATTTCACAAAAGATCATAGTAATAATGTAGAGATTTACCTGAGACGCTCAAACATAGTATCCTTCAACGCTTGAGGCACTTGCTTCCAGTGTGGTTTATGTTACAATATGACTTCACCAAATGGCTACCGTAAGCGGTGAAGTCATTTTCCAATTTCCATGGGTTGGTTGAACTGATTGAATCCACCGGTTTTGTAGGAGGGCCCTTGATAGCCTTCAGCCCACGTTGGCACCTCTCTTCTTTTGCTTCTTGGCCTCTGGTGGGACAACTGACGGCTCTTCGGTCTGCTGTGAAGGGCCAGCCTCAGTCTCGCGTACAGCTACTGGTCTTCTTTTCTTTCCTCCTCTTGTGACCCGCTTACTTGGTCTATTCTGATGTGGCTCAGGTTCTCCAGTCAAGAGAAACTGTCCAACGGGGTCATCCATAGGGTGATCATCCACTGCAAAAAAAAAAAGCATTTCATCATATAAAGTCATATAAATAACATAAATACTATGAAGCATAACAATAACAGTTAAGATGACATTACACTACATTCTACTAACAACATTACCTGACACGAAAACATAAATCATTTCATATTTTCTACCCAAACACCCTCATCATGGTCTGATCGTGCGTAGAGCAAATCGTTTTCGGAACATCAATCGAATCCGGTAATCCAGTAGGAAACAAGGATGTTTCCTCTACCATTTCCTTATCATCGTTATCCTCATTTCATTTTCGATTACAACCGGCCTTCTTCCTGGAAGAACAACAGACCATCTGCAGTCTTTCGGATCCTCAACATACCACACTTGTTCGCAATCCTTTCCCAGAACAAATTGATCATCATTATAACCGGCACGTGAAAGATCAACCAAGGTAAGCCCTCCATCATTTTGGTACCCGCGTCGGTTGTCCACCCACTTGCACCGGAACAACAGAAAGGAATCAATGTCGTAGTCTAGTTCCCATGTCCTCGATGACACCATAATACCAACTAGAGTTACTAACTGGTTGAGATCGGTTACCGCTGTGGTACTCAGTGGCAGCAGCTTCTTTTTACCCCACTATTCTGGTTTATCGATTTGGCATCTTGGCGTGCAGTGTAGTATGTATACCCACTAATATCATACCCCTCAAATGATGTAATATTAGTTTCAGGTCCGATTGCCAAACATCTGATCTCTTCACTTACAGCTTCTGGATCTGATGATGCTAATGTCAACACATGATCTTTGAACCATTGGATAAAAACTCGGTTTTGTTCCTTTGTCAGCCAAATGTGGTCTTTCAAAGGATTTTGATGCCTTAACTCAACCATATGGGTTTCAAATAAGGTTCAACAACCTCAAGATGTTGTAAGACAAACAAATGTGCTTGATGAATAAGTTAGCGCGAAACTTGCACGATCTTTCTACCAATGACACCTTTACCCTTAAACCTGCCATATGTCGTGGTTTTGGGATACCAATGACTCTGCCTCACTCAAATAATCGGTCACAAATTCCGTGACTTCCTCAGTCACTGTTGCTTCAACAATGCTCCCCTCTGGTCGATACCTATTCTTCATTCTACTTTTCAGAATACCCATGTCGTTCAAAGGGTACATGTACCGTAAGTATACCGGACCACAGAACTGTATCTCTCGAACGATGTGCACAATTAGATGCACCATTATGTCAAAGAAAGATGGTGGGAAATACATCTCAAGTTGACATAATGTGACAACAATTTCACGTTGTAGATCGTCTAGAGAGTTACGTCAATTGCCTTGGAGCAAACAGCGTTGAAAAAGAAACATAACCGAGTTAAAGCATTTCTGACATCAGATGGCAATATCCCTCGAATTGCGACGGAAGAAGATGTAACATCAGTACATGATAATCGTGAGATTTCATGCCTAAAAGTTTTAAATCCTTCATCGATACAATGTTCTTCCAGTTTGAAGAGTACCCAGACGGTACTTTTACCGAGTGCAGACATTTGCAGAAACTAATCTTTTCAGCCTTTGAGAGCGTGTAGCATGCAGGAGGTAGGTATTCGTTTCCCATTCTCTTGTGGGTGTAACTCCTTTCGTATACCCATGGTTTGCATGTCCTTTCTGATTTCAATCCGTCTTTTGTTTTGCCGGGTATATTGAGTAAAGTCCCACTCACTGCCTCACCAACGTTCTTCACAATGTGCATGATGTCTAAGCAGTGTCTCACAGAAGATGACGCCAATAAGGTAGATCCCAAAAGATAGAACACTTTTTCCAAATGTTTTTCGCCGGTTTTGATGTGTTTCCAAATACATTTGCAATGTCCTTAACCTTTTCGTACACTTCCTCAGAGCTCAAGGTAACGGGCCACACGAGTTTCGGCTGACCATTGAACAACTTTCTCTTCGTTACTCGATAAGGGTGATCTTCGGGGAGAAGACGTCGATGACACATATAAACATTCTTCCCACAATGTTTTAAACGGTCCGAACAAGTGTCTTCCTCGCATATGGGACATGCAAATGTTCCTTTAACCGTGTAACCGGACAAGTTCCCATACGCAGGGAAGTCATTGACGGTACAGAACAACACAACCTTGAGCGTGAAATTCTCTCTTGCATAAGCATCATATACCACGGTCCCCTCATTCCACAATAGCTTCAGATCGTCGATCAGAGGGGCAAGGTACACATCAATGCTATTACCTGGCTGCTTGGGACCAGATATCAGGAGAGATAACATGATGTACTTTCGTTTCATACACAACCATGAGGGCAAATTGTAGATCACTAGCAGAACAGGCCATGTACTGTGTTGACTACTCAATGTGCCGTACGGGTTCATTCCATCAATACATAACCCAAGCCTCAGATTCCTATCTTCATGTCCGAAATGTTTTTTGTACCGTCTGTTGATGTTTCTCCACTGAGGTCCATCTGCTGGATGTCTTAATTTCTCATCACTCTTTCTACCCTTCGCATGCCATCGTAAGTTCTTTGCATCTTTCGGATTCGCAAACAACCGTTTGAATCTGGGTATAATCGGCAAATAACAAAGTAGTTTTGCTGGAGGGTTTTTTTCTGAACGGAGGAGTATCACCATCTTTATGCTTATACCGGGACAACGAACATTTAGGGCAATTGTCCAGATGTTCGTATTCACCCCTGTACAACACACAGTTGTTTGGACACGCGTGAATTTTTTTGTACTCTACTCCCATTGGACACACCCATTTCTTTGCCTCATACGTGGTGGTAGGGAGACCGTTCTCATCCGGTAGCATATCATGAATCAGCTCGAGGAATGCCGTGAAACCTTTGTCACTCAATCCATATCTTCCTTCAGGTTGAACAAATTCAATATAGCTGTCAATTTTGTACTTAGTGCAAGTAGGATACAACGCCGTTTGGATGCGTCCAACAACCTTTGATACTCATCCGGCCGGTCGACAAAATTATCCTCAATGTTATCAAGCATCTCGTCCATTTGCTCATCATGATAAGTCGACTCACTGTCAACATTGACTCCGGAAGCGCTTGGGAGTTCTGACTCGTTAGTATCGAATGTCTGCTCGGTTCTTGAGTTACACCGATCGTGACTGTAGGAAGCTGAAGCATTATCTTCAACAGGTTCTCCATGAAAATCCATTTTGTATAATGGCATGAAACCACGGGTCTTCAGATGGAATTGTACGACGTTGATGCTTGAATATGTCACCACACCACAATCAACACAAGGACATGGAATTTTCTCCGCCTTTGTCCTGTCCTTGTGTTGCACTGCAGCTTTGCAAAACTCTTTCAGCATCTTGTCAAAATGTTCCCCTCTATCACCATACATCCAGTCACGCTCCATACTATATGTGCAACAGATCAAGTGTGAGTTATAGCCTTTGTGAAACTAATGTTTATAGAATATGGTCTGTATTAAGTTGCACATGTTTATTTCTTAATGGAGCATGACTGGGATGATTGTCAAGTAGTCTAGCCTAACTCTAAGGTTGCAAACAAAAATAAACTAGCATTTTAAATTTAACAAATTGTTGCACTTCTAAAACAGAAACCGGTGTTTAAAACAATATTACGAATACTTTTTCTACAAAAAATTCGGCATGACCTTTGCATAATTGTACACATCCCGTGCTTATTATTCAGCACTCACCAAAGTCATCACAACCACAAACATTCCAACAATGGCAGCAACCAACAATTAAAATAAATCAATTCTTTACTAGCTAACTGAAAACCAATTGCAAATTCAGATCATCAAACCAACATTTTCAATTCTCCACTGTATAAGTTCAAACCGGTTTAGAGATTAAAACAGAATCCAGAGTTAAAATACGTACTTGTTTTTTAAGGATTTATGGAGAGGGGAGACTGGTGCCTGAGAGGTAGGCTTCTGTGCGAGAGATGCAGCAATACCACTTCTGATATGTCTCTGCAAGGGAGCAACAAAAAATAAATTACAAAAGAAATGCATCAACAAATATGGAATGAAGCTAAATTATGTACTAGCACTTATATTTAAATACATAATTGCATTTATTAAACAAAAAATAAGGTTTAGTTACTTACTTGTGCACAGAGGAGGAAAGTGCAACAGTAATGGAAGAAGGCGGGAAACAAGAGAGGTGATTCACGGACTTGAATGTAGTCAGACCTGATAAAAAAAATTAGATATTGTTAGACATATACACATACATCCAACAATATTAATTACGAAGAGATTTTGAAAAAAAAATCGGCATGACTTTTGCATAATTTTACCTATCCCATGCTTATTATTAAGCATTCACCAACCATTCATCAACCAAATTTCCATCACAATCAAACTAATACAAAATTTATCCATCAAACCAAATTTTAATAATTTGTGGAAATCAAATACAAAGTAAAAAAAAAGACACAACCATGCTTATTATTAGCATTCACCAATCATTCAACAACACAAATTTCTATCATAAACCAAACTAATATACCAAATTATTCATCAAACCAAATTCCAATAATTTGTGGAAATCAAATACAAAGTACAAAAGAGAAAAATGATAAGTTAGATTATATTACCGGTTCGTAAATGAAATGTTCTCCGCTCCGCTTTCAATCTACCATGAAATGGTTAAGAAGCTTCTTAAGTATTTATCTGTAGAGACACAAATACATATAAACACAAGAGAAACTCAGTAGTTGTGTTTGTTCCTTATATGCAGTTAGGTTGCAAATTTACAGTGAGTGAAGAGATTGAAGAGAATGAAGAGTTAAGTTAAAAAAAAATTACCGGTTCCTAAATGAATTGTTTTCAGCCCCTCTTCTCAATCGGGCGTGCAAGACGTGTGTAGCAGTACCAATCTCTACAGAGGCAACGCAGACGCAAAATAAATATGAATTGAGGGCGCAAAACTATATTGCTTACAATGTTTATAATTAGCTTATAATTATAAGCACAAATAATGCTCAAACACTGTTCCACCCCATATATAAGCATAATAAATCTAGCCCAAATAAGCTAACCTAACTATACTTAAAAGAAGGGCCAAAAACAGCAAAAAAATTCACTCGGATATTTCGTCAAACACCTTGTGTGCATACATAAATTTATTAGTTTAACAACCAAATGTTGCAAAGATTTCACACACACAATAAATATCAGCATCCACAATCACAATGTGACAACAATCTATCAATTTTAACAACACATTAACAACTATTTAAACAAAACCGAAATGAAAAAGTTACGGTTTATACTCACCGATGGTGCGTCTGGTACTGGGCGGGAGGAGGGCGGCGACGACCACCAACGCGACAACCACCGACGGCGCGACGTCCGGCGAAGGCGGGAGGAGGAGGAGGAGGGCGGGCGACGGCAGTGTGGTGGTGGTGGCGTCGAGGTTTCACAAATCGCCGAGGAGGAACACAGAGAGAAGAGGGGTTAATTAGGTTAATGAAATCGCGTAATAGCGTCGGGGCGGGCTGGGGGGCTAATTAAAACGACCTATTTCGGCGGTTCTTTGTTAGGAACCGCCGAAATAGACCCCCTGTAATAATAAAAAAAATAAAAAGACCTATTTCGGAGGTTCCTAACAAAGAACCACCAAAATATATGATTAAATGAAAAAAAAGAAAAATAGAAAAACCTATTTCGGCGGTTTCATGTAAGGAACCGCCGAAATAGGTCTCTTTTATTTTTTTTATTATTACATAAGGCCTATTTCGGCGGTTCTTATCTAGGAACCGCCGAAATAGGTGCCTTCTTTTCAGACCGCATACATCTCGGGCCCCTATTTCGGTGGTTTTATCTACAACCGCCGAGATAGGGGCACCGAAATAGACGTTTTTTTGTACTAGTGTAATGTTTTAAGATAAAATCATTAAAAGGATTATGATATAAAACTATATTAAACTATGATTTGGAAAATTATCTAAATAATAATCCTTAAGTTTCTTGGCATTAGATAAGCCATATGATACATTTATAACATTTATTACCAATACTTAGGATGTGAGTTTACAATTAAGTGAGGTATTTAGTAGTTAGAATTTATAGAAGGTTTATAAATAGGAATTTGATACTTAAAACCTTTGAACCTTTTATTAGATAAAACTAAGTTACATAAGATATTGATATATTTTACGGTAATGGGAAATAATGATATGTTATTTGAATAAAATATGAGAATTTTCAGGATAGATGATCTTATTAAATAATTGGCAATTTCACTTATGAATGGGGATTTAATTCTTAGATAAATTTTACCTTATGTTAAGATATAATGTTTATCCTAAAACATAATAAAGGGAAGGGAAAATTACATCGCCCACCCATGATGTTTGGTGAAATTACACGCCCCACCCATGAGGTTTCAAAAATTACTTTGCCCACCCATGTGGTTTCCACAATTTTACATCCAACTTTTCTAATATTTGATCAACTCTAAAGATGGTTAAATGATATCCAAATTTGATGAAACTTTACATGGACGATATTAAAGTGTTATATTTTGGTAAAGCGTGAAATCCAACGTTTTTTAAGCTCATATATGATCCGTGGGACCCGATGAACGTGTCTCACGTTTCATTGGGTCCCATAGGTCATATATGACCTTAAAAAACTTAGGATTTGGCATTGAACAAAAATATAACACCTTAGCATCGTCTATGTAAAGTTTCATCAATTTTGAACAACATTTAACCATCTTTTAAGCTGATCAAATATTAAAAAAGTTGCTGAATGTAAAATTGTGGAAACCACATGGGTGGGCAAAGTAATTTTTGAAACCTCGTGGGTGGGGTGTGTAATTTCGCTAAACGTCATGGGTGGGCGATGTAATTTTCCCTAAAGGGAAATAATTTATTACGTTATTCCTTTGAAACCTTAGGTTTTGTAAATAATTTAAAACGTATTTAAGACTTAATTTTATTGAGGTTTAGTATAAAAGGAATATACATAGTCTATGGAGGGAATGTGTGTTAAAATAAAACATTAAGGAAATTAAATGTAAGTAAGGATACATAAAAGGTTATACTGAACACCTTATTGTATAGGTAATAATAAAACATATAATATACCTTGTGAATTCTAAATGTAGGATTAATTCGTTAAATCTAAGTTAACTATAGTATAGTTATTCAGGATGAGAAGCAATTTAACATCTTATGACAAGTTTATTAGATGGTTGTAATTAAAAGTCATTCTGAACTAAAGATGAGATAATTGAGTTTAGCAGTTCAATTAAGTTATACTAAAACGCGTCTACAACACTACGATTCCAATATACAAGATGTAGATCTTAATTAAGTTAAGGGGAAGACTTAATCATAATGGGTTATCTAGTAGATATTGTTTAAGTACATAATCTTTACATTGTGAGATAATAGTATAGTATTCTGAGATGAATCCATCATGGGTCATAATACAATGTTTATTCTAAATTAAGAATAAAGGTATTGAGCTTAAGAGTATTATTGAAATTCTTAGATTTAATTATATAATATAAACACATTTATGATATAAAGGTCTCAAAAGTTTTGATTGTGAGGATTGTGGTTAAATATGAATAAAGTGGATAGGTGTGGACAGTTAGCAGGTGTTAATAAAATACATTCCTTGATCCTACAACCTTGGGCTATACAACCTTCTAAAATAAGTCAAAGGTTATACATAACATTTAAGCGAGGGCTTATAAGATAATTGAGATTTGGAAATAAGAGAGAGGAATTTATTTAAGTTTAACTTAGGGTACAGGTTATTGATAGTAAATTATCTTCAATGTTCCTCAGAGAATTGTTGAATGTTTGCACGAGTTTACTAGAACTGCTACAGCGTTGACCAGGTACGGTTTCTCGTACTCCGTTACTTTTGCTGATTGACTTATGAGACGTTTTCGAAAAATGCTAACTGAGTTTAAGAGGAATTTTAAAAAGGAAATGGTTGTGTGACTAACTCAGCTTGTGTGACTAACTGAGCCTTGAATGTGAAACTCACTTGGGTATTGCACTAGTAGAAAAAAGGCCTATTTCGGCGGTTCCAATGGGTCTATTTCGGCGGTTGTGAACCGCCGAAATGAGCACCGCCGAAATAGGTGTGAGCACCTATTTCGGCGGTTGTAAACCGCCGAACTAGATGTACCTATCTCGGCGGTTCTTAGAGAACAACCACCGAGATAGGTCCCTGGGATTGACCGGGTGTGAGATTGACCATGAGTCTATCTCGGCGGTTGTTAGAGAACAACCGCCGAGATAGACCCATGGTCAATCTCACACACGGTCAATCCCAGGGGCCTATCTCGGCGGTTGTTCTCTAAGAACCGCCGAGATAGGTATATTTTTTTTTGTTTTTTTCCATCCCAGCTTATATATATATATATTCACCACATTTGATTCAATCAGACCTGTAATAATGCTTCATCCATACAGGGAGCTCCAGCACACATTTAAAAAGTTATAAAAGCTCCCAATTAATACCAACGACGCACCACAATTTGAGAGTTAACAAAACCAATGCAATTACACTTACTTTCACACTTTCAATACAAATAAAAAACACCATTACAATTCAAATCTACCATTACACCATCCACAAGTGTACAGAGTTATATTTACATACTCGAAAAAGTTAGCAAAACATCTTCATGATCATCAATTCATTAAACTTGTGCAGACGAACTCCGACCATTCCTCAAGCATCTCAACAATTTGAGCATCATCATACTGACCACCTTTGAACACTTGTTCGTAAGCCTTGAAAAAAAATGAACATTAATCTAAAACGTACAAGTCTAACAACATGTAAAGAGCATAACTGAAACTTTCAAAGAATGTTACCATGTCTAACGAGTGCTCTGGTAAAAGGTTCGCCGCTCCTACTATGTCACTCATGAATCTCATGACATAGTATCCACATTCTGACCCCCCAGGCTGCACCGGACACTATACAAACACACATATTGACAGTTATAAACAAGTTTAAACATTATCACACAAATTTATCAATTAATAGAGTACCTTGACAGTGTTCCAAGGGATGTTACTCTTCATTGTTATACCCTGGAGTCTTAATGCAGCTCTCATGGAACTATATACATCAGCAATATAATAGTTTTAAGCATCAGTAGCAAGTTATGAAACAGTTAATGTTAAGTAAAATAATTGTTGTTTACGATAACAAAATAATTACCCCAGTATTGCGGTGGAGATCTTCGGTCTCTTGGCACCCGCACCAAGTGAGTCAAATTGCAAGATTCGTGGGTGCTTCCCCATCACCAGCACAAGCAATGACCAATGTCGACTGTCCACAAATTACACAATGTGTTGAAATCATTAAGCAACTAACACAAACTATATGTTTTAGATAATACTAAGAGAAATAGTCAAATATCATACTGAATGATATGGCAGCATAATAAATGACTTGTTCGAACATTCATAGAGGGCATTCGTCATATATTGCATAAGGCTTTGCGGATCACTTGTCATCTGGACTTCACTGCACATAGGACACAGGAATCCAAATCTTCGATCTTCATAGACATTGATCGCCTTATCATGCACCCACCTATGAGGCAATATCATTAGTCATTAACTTTTTATTCAAACATCTAATTCATCACCAATTAATGAATTCAAAATATAAAAGGTAGAAGTCACTCACATGGCGGCCGACTTGATAATCGACACATTCAACCAATCCCTCCTGAAGCACTCCTCGAAGTCGGACATATACATCCCAAATCGATGTATATCTTCTCCTTGAACTATATAGTGAAATATCCGCTCGGGATCTTCCACAATGAGGGAATCACTATCCGGTGGTAGCACCAACAACGAGGAATGCAGAATCTGCATATTGGTCGACAAGCCGGCCAATATTCTCTTCTCCACCAAAGCAGGTCTAAGCACAAAATTTGTGGATGCCTTTGATTGCACAGGTGTGGCAATTCTTTTTCCTTTGCCCTTATCAGTCTTCGGTGGGGTCATATCCTATGATATTAGTCTAATTAAGTATATGGATGCAAGGTGGTACACCAATAGTTTTATAGCAACGGTTAAGAGTAATACCTGCCCAGGGAGTCTGACCAATCGTGCAGGCCACTGCACTGTCGCAGTTTGTGCAGAACGCACGGTAGGTCTTTGTGGGATCGGCACCGGTAAACCGACGTCAGCATGCTCTGCAACAAATTCGTCTAGAAGCACTCGTGCATGGTAATGTCGGAGTGGTTCACCGTGCACAATATCACTTGGACGAGAGGGGAAAAGTTTTCCCCATGCAACCATGACCTCTTCTACTCCAATTTGTAAAAACAGATGGCACTCAGTGGGTGCCTGAGTGTTATGTGGAACTTGTTTAGATAAAAATTGAGAATTCTTCTATGATGATATTAGTGATCAAGTTAAAAATCATAATCGTCATGTACTCAATTGAAATGTTAGTCTAACCTGTAGAGATGCATAGGGAAACGGATCAGCCGAGTGGACACTACTTCTCACTACCGGTGCACTCTGCTGCTGAATGGGTGACTGATCAACTGGTGGTCGAGAAACCTCTTGGCTTTCATGCTGCTGTGGCTGAATCCTTGATATAGCCTGAGCGATCCTCTCGTCGACGTTCTGAGTAATCCTCTGCTCCATCTCAGCCAACGCTCTCAGGTGCTCCTCGTAGCTAATCGACTGTCCCTGGCTGATTCTGGACCCGGGTGCGCCAAATGCCTGGCGGATACCAACGTGCCCACCAAACCCAATGGCACGACCTGGATGATCCTTCTTACCAAGAGCGCGTGTAAGAGGATCATCATTCCTCTGTGAGGTCCAGGTGCCCTGGGTGAGCTGAGAGCTTAATTCACCCTAATATAACACACAAATACAGTTATTAGTTTAACATAAGTTCATATACAAAGGAAATGAACAGTTTGACTGAAAATGAAATGATATCACTTACCATTTGAGCAATAACTGCTCTCGTGGCTTCATCATATTGAGGATTTTCGGGAGTAGAGTTCTTCGGAATGTGGCTTAACTCCCACACTTTCATTCTTCTGCCACTGGCATCCAATGAGCCATCCGTGGGCAGATATCCCTTTTGCTCCCATTCTGGTACCCTTTGAGCAATACTTTTTCCACCTAAGTGGTGAGGGTACAGATTCTTCTTAGCATTTGCTTGTTGTTTCGCACGGAGAGCCTGCATAAATTAATGGGATCATGTTAAGTGAAATTGAACACAAAAAAACATAAGAAATTAAGATTAATTTATGTATGTATGACAATAAAGTGCACCTGGAACTCCGGTGTGTGACGCCTCTCAACAAATTGTAGCCATTGCTCTTCTGTTATGCCCTCGTAAACCTCCCATGGTGGTCTCTCACCGTCTCCACCATGATCTGGCTCATCTGGATCTTCTGGAGTAGGCATCTTGTAGATGAACTTGTCAGCCAACTTATTCTTGTGGTCCCGGAACTGTTTCGACATCGCTGATAGCACATCCTTTTTAAGTGCGGATCCACGGAGAAACGAGACTACGTACATGATCATTCAGTTAGTAAAGTAACATAAATGTTCTATTATTTCACAAAAGATCATAGTAATAATGTAGAGATTTACCTGAAGACGCTGAAACATAGTATCCTTCAATGATTGAGGCACTTGCTTCCAGGTGTGGTTTATGTCGCAATATGACTTCACCAAATGGCTACCGTAAGCGGGTGAAGTCATTCTTCCAATTTCCATGGGGCTGGTTGAATTGATTGAAGTCGACCGGTTTTGTAGGAGGGCCCTTGTTAGCCTTCAGCCCACGTGTTGCACCTCTCTTCTTCTGCTTCTTCGCCTCTGGTGGCACAACCGACTCCTCTTCGGTCTGCTGTGAAGGGCCAGCCTCAGTCTCGTGTACTGCTAACTGGTCCTTCTTCTTCTTTCCTCCTCTCGTGACCCGCTTACTTGGTCTATTCGGCTGTGGCTCAGGTTCTCCAGTCGAGATAAGCCGTCCAATGGGGTCATCCATAGGGTGATCATCCACTGCAAAAAAAAATCATAAAGCATTTTCATCAGTTAAACTCATAACATAAATACTATGATGCATAATTGCATTTATTAAACAAAAAATAAGGTTTAGTTACTTACTTGTGCACAGAGGAGGAAAGAGGAACAGTAATGGAAGAAGGCGGGAAACAAGAGAGGTGAATCACGGACCTGATAAAAAAAATTAGATATTGTTAGACATATACACATACATCAAACAATATTAATTGAAGAGATTTTAAAAAAAATGGCATGACTTTTGCATAATTTTACCTATCCCATGCTTATTATTAAGCATTCACCAACCATTCATCAACACAAATTTCCATCACAAATCAAACTAATACCAACTTTATCCATCAAACCAAATTTTAATAATTTGTGGAAATCAAATACAAAGTAAATAAAGACACAACTATGCCTATTATTAAGCATTCACCAATTATTCAACAACACAAATTTCAATCATAAACCAAACTAATATATACCAAATTCATTCATCAAACGAAATTCCAATAATTTGTGGAAATCAAATACAAAGTACAAAAGAGAAAAATGATACGTTAGATTATATTACCGGTTCGAAAATGAATTGCTCTCCGCTCCGCTTTCAATCTACCATCAAATGGTAAAAAAGCTCCTTAAGTATTTATCTGTAGAGACAAAAGAGAAAAATGATAAGTTAGATTATATTACAGTGAGTGAAGAGAATGAAGAGAATGAAGAGTTAAATTAAAAAAAATACCGGTTCATAAATGAATTGTTTTCAGCCCCTCTTCTCAATCGGGCGTGCGAGACTTGTGTAGCAACACCAATCTCTACAGAGGCAACGCATAAAGATTGAACAACATTCAGATCAATTAGAATAATTTTATATTAAACTTAACGACTATACAATACTCATATATATATATAAATACATTCTCACACCTCTACTTCAAACCGCTACTAAAACGGCTAATACCTCACCTACTACAATATTTTTCTACTATGACTGCTTGTTCACGCTCTTATTCAATTATACACTACGAAACGTTCTACTCTTTTTCTACACTTACATTACATCTTTCATGTGCTGCACAAAAATTATTTACCACTTAACACTTCACAGAAATCAACTTAACGCATACATAGGAAATTTTCACCCCTTACACACACTTGTCTATTACTACGCTAACACTTTTACTACGAATTTAACTTCTTACACTACTTCAGGGTCTTCCACTCTTTTTTACTAGCACTTTTTCTACTTATCATTTCTACACTTTTTTACTACTTTTATCTACTATAATCATCATTCTGCTCACTCATTACTTTATACACTCTTTCTTCTTTACTATTTCTTTCTTCTAAACTCACTACAAAATTTGATTATTTTTACTTTGCGTTTACAACTTTCATATTCACTTGCTCACACAAGCAACTACTTTCAACACATACACGCACGCATTCTTCACTTCACCTACTATTACAGACAACTAATAACTAACTTTTTATCTTTGTATTTCACTTATCGTCATATACACAAATAACACAATAATATTTTATACTATGACACAACCAGACATCATACTACACGCGACACATCTATAATCATTACTCGTTGCTAATTTAATATCATATTTTCATTGCACTGTACATATACATTTCATAACACTTTCTCTAATTCTCCACACACGGAATACTTTTAAATATATAAGAAACAAACTACTCATACTTAATGCTCATCTTAATTAAACATATCTTTTACTCGCAATCACTATACTTATATTTATTGCACATATTACAACACTCATTCATACGTTTATAAGCTTAATAAATCTAGCCCAAAAAAGCTAACCTAACTATACTTAAAAGAAGGGCCAAAAAACAGCACAAAAATTCACTCGGACATTTCGTCGAACACCTTGTGTGCATACATAAATTTAATAGTTTAACAACCAAATCTTGCAAAAATTTCACACACACAATAAATATCATCATCCACAATCATAATGTGACAACAATCTATCAGTTTTAACAACAAATTAACAATTAAATAAACAAAATCGAAAACAAAGTTAGGGTTGCTCACCTCTGTTCGCCTCTGTTAAATGGCGGAATGAGGGCGGCGACGCCACACGAAGACCACCACCGACGGCGCGACACCGGCGACAGCGAGAGGAGGAGGAGGGCGGCCGGAATACGGCTGTGGTGGCGGTGTTGGTCGCAATCGCCGTGAACAGAGAGAGGAGAAGAGGGGTAATTAGCCTAATGAAATCGTAATTGTTTCGAAACGGGGTTGGGGCGTTAATAAAAAGGACCTATTTCGGCGGTTCCTAACAAAGAACCGCCGAAATAGATCATTAAATTTTTAAAAAAAAAGAAAAATAGAAACACCTATTTCGGCGGTTTCGTGTAAGGAACCGCCGAAATAGGTCTCTTTAATTTTTTTTATTATTAAAAAGGGCCTATTTCGGCGGTTCATATCTAGGAACCGCCGAAATAGACCCCTTCTTTACATACGGTATACATCTCGAGCCCCTATTACGGCGGTTTTATCTACAACCGCCGAAATAGGGGCGCCGAAATAGACGTTTTTTGTACTAGTGTTGGTTCCTTCTATTTGGTTGTTCCATTAGACATTGACTGCTTAGGGTTTACGCTTCTGCACTCTGTAGGACTGAGTGTTTTGGTATTGCTCTGGGTAGTTAGTGATCTGGTGGGAATTTGGAAAAGGTTAGTTTTGGTGAATTCTTCTTTTGACTCTGGATATCGTTTCATCCATGAGCTGGTTCTTGAGGTTTCGACGTGCACACGTCTTCAATGGTAACAGTGAGGGGCTGTATATCCCCTGTCCCAAAAGGGACGTGGTAGACAGTGAGGGGCTGTATATCCCCTGTCCCAAAAGGGACATGGTAAACAGTGAGGGGCTATATATCCCCTGTCCCAAAAGGGACGTTGTAGACAGTGAGGGGCTGTATATCCCCTGTCCAAAAAGGACGTACTTGGCGGTAGGGGCCATCTCTCCCAGTTGAATTATTCCACTCTTGAGTTATTGGTTCTTGGATCTATCTTATCATTCCTAGTCCTTTGTGACTATCTGAGTCTTTCTACTCCTAACGGGAATTGGGTTTAACTAAGGCATTGGATGTTCACTAACACATGGTGTGGTTTTGTTTGACTAACTTTACCTTTCTATTATTTATCTTTATCCTTAACTTGTTATCTTTGGCTTGGTGATTTTAAAGTGCCTTATTTCCCTATTTACTTTCAAGAGTTTAATTTCAAGTTACTGTTTATTTTGAAGAGTTATGTTTTAAAGATTGTTTTGGAGAATTGTACCAGTTCCATTCCTGGGAACTGACTCACCCCTCCCAGGGTGGGCTGCTTGGTTTCATCTTGCAGGTATAAATTGTTTTTACAGGTGGCCACGAAGAACATGAGTGATTGGGATGGGAATTAGGAATTGTGGAGAGTTATTCTATTTTACTAGTAGTTATGTTTATGTTGTTTTTCTCGAGTTCAAACCGTAGCTTTTGTAATTTTATAAGTTGTAATTGGTGAGGTTTGGTGTCGGGTGTTTGGAACCCGATGGTCTGTAAACGCCAGTAGAGATTTTATATTCCGCTGTATTTATCGAAGTAGGGGCGTTACAAGGACAGTGATATACCCCTAGCGAGAACAGGTTATCTCTCATCTATACAAGATCTTGTCATTATTATCATTGAGCACCAAGTAGTTGCAAAGGCGCTTTCACGATATAGTTTGGATAAAACTACTTCTGCTTCCTCTTATAAGCTGTTAATCCTCCTTATGAGCAGATTTAAACCTTGATGGTTCTTGACCGACACCAAACATAGGTGTTCATCTGTATTTTGTTCACTGGATCCGAATGCAACCCTTATATTGATACAGTTGCGAATGTAGTATCTTCTCTTGCTATTATTCGTTTTCTGCTGCTGATATCGGCTTAATCTGTGATGCTCATATTCTAACCTAGTGTATCTGTGTTGCTCATGTGTAAATTGTGCAGGATATCTTTGCTGTTTACGGGTACACCCTTCTTTAACCCAAATTTTTCTTGTTGCATGATATTCTTGAGATGTCTGCAAAAAACTGATTTTGTTAGTGTACTATAACTTGTTAACTTCCTGTGTTTGCTTGATGTTTAACGGTCATTCTCGGCCAATGCTTTGTCTATCTTCGGTACATTTGTGAGTATTCACGGTAAATAACCCCGTTTTGGTTTAATCCTTCTGATTAATCTCCTGTTTGTCAATATGGTTCATGCAATGGAAAGAATTAGTCTCAGGTCTAATTCATGTCTATGAGCTCTGTTTTCATTTGCGATCAACGCTCTTATGTGGAGAAGCTACTTAACCTGACCCCATATGTATTTCTAGCTTGGTTGCGTCTTCAAATTGTATATAGCCGTTGAAATCTAATTTAGGGAAACATGATGAATTTGGTGTTAGACACAATCTGAATTCGTCTAAAAAATTGTTGTGCCCGATTTGGCTTATAACGAGGAAGAAATAATGTTTTGTTCGATTTCACTGTTCCTCTGGGTATATGCCGTTGAAAATGTTTAGCAATTCGAATTTAGGATGTATCAGTAAAAGAAGAGAATGATGAGGTGACGAAATGAACCGAACTGAAACAAAATGGTTTAGTAACTTAGTTTAGTTTGGATTAATGCATGACATAGCACCCGTAGGCTTTGAGCTCTTTGTTTAGGTTAGAGTCTTCATCGGTCCTTCAATGGCAATAAAACAGATTTGATTCTTTTTGAGTTCAGTCTGCAATTTCTTTTCTATGTCGACATGTTACTCATTACGTGGTTTGCTCTTTAGATTCATTCCTACACCATACATGTACATGTTGTACATTTAGCTTTATTGCAATTTCAATTCATTTCCTTGTATTTGAATTGTTATTAAGCCATAGTTATTATCCTTTAGGACCAAGCCTTAGGATAGAGGGGGAACCCAGAGATTTAGGTGAGCCATGGACCCACCTAATAAATTGGGTGACCCCTAAACCCAACCACACCTTATTATTGTAACATAATAAAAAAATACAATCAATCAACTTCGAAATCTCAAAGCAAAATCCCAATAAAAACTTGTCCAAGTCCAAATCTCAATTCAGCCTAGGCCTTCAGCTTGGCCCAGTAGCCAATTTTAGCCCAATAACCACCTCGGGCCCATTTCAAATTCAGCCCAAAATATTAGCCGGCCCAAGTTGCAATTCAACCCAAAAGCCCAACAACACCTCAAACCTAAATAAAAAGGCCTAAGGCCCATTTCAGCCCAAAAACAACCTTCAGCCCAATTCAGGCCCAAATCTGAATAAGGCCGAACAAGCCCACAATCGGCCCAAAACCAACTCGGCCCACAACCAATCTTGGCCCAAGCCCCCTCGACCCAAAGCCCACAAAATTGGCCCATGCCTAATCCCAACAAAGGCCCAACAAGCCCACAATCGGCCCAAAACCAACTCGGCCCACAACCAATCTTGGCCCAAGCCCCCTCGACCCAAAGCCCACAAAATTGGCCCATGCCTAATCCCAACAAAGGCCCAACAGGCCCACAATCGACCCAAGCCCACAAAAGTCATATCGGTTTGATCTTGACCCGAACTTTTGACCAACTCCCAACCGAAACTTTGACCAAACTCAAGTTGACTGAACCTTTGACTTTGACCCAAGCAAGTCCATAAAAATCAAACCTTGCCCCGAATGTTGGCCTTTGACCAACCAAAGTTTGACCAACCCAAACTTTGACCTTGACCCAAACTTTGACCTTGACCCAAACGTTGACCTTGACCTAACTTTGACCTTGACCCAAATGTTGACTTTGATCCAAATGTTGACTTTGACCCAAACATTGACTTTGACCCAAATGTTGACATTGACCCAACTTTGACCTCTCCTATTTTCCAAGCCCGATTCAATTCAATCCAATTCAAACTCAATCCCATCCAAACTCCAAAATCTCTCTTCTCAAATTTCAAACAATTACTTTATTCAAATTTCATCAAGTTTTCCAAAAAACCATTTTGTGGAATTTTAAAAGGAAAAACTCTTCTTACATCACAGAAAACTCTTCTCAACTGCAGAAAGTTCTTCTCACATATACAGAAAGTTTTCTCCTAAAACATTTCTCAAAATCAGCGTTTCTTTACAGAGAATTCCGAACAACTTCAATAGTTTCTAAACTCAGTTTTTAACTCGAATAAATCATTTTCAGGGAGCAAGAAATGTCTAACCCCTTCAAAAAAATTCCTCCATGGTTAGAACATCACTTGTCTCCCTTCCCAAAATAAAAATCCGAGGCGGGGCACTGGGGTCATAACCTCCCTTGTCGTAGTCTGGATCTCTTTAGGCGGGGCATTAGGGTGACAAACCTCCCTAAATTGCAGCCTAGATTTTTACAAGGCGGGGTGCTAGGGAAGTAACGACCTTCCTAGTTGCAACCGGGATTTTAGAATCGTCAAACTCCCTTCCACTCGATTTCAATGTTTTCGGTTTTTAATGTTTTAAAACCCGGGAGTTAGAGACGTTATTAGGGTTCGACCGAGAACATCTCATTCATGGTGTTTCTCTTTGAACCCTATTTTTCGACATAAATTCATTGCCCCATCTTTCGAGCCTCGGCACTTACCATTAATTAAGTGTCGTGTTCGAGGGGGTACATAGGGTAATCCCTCGGGATTATCCGCCCTTTTACAACAAAAAATTATTTTCCGGTTTTAAAAAAAACTTTAAGATAGATAATTTTGACTATCATTCCTCCAAACAATTCAGTCCACCATCATCTCACTCTAAATTCGAAATATCCCAAAACCTCAACCCTTTTTGAACCTCAAACCTAAAAAACCCGGGATCTCTACTCAAACTTCAATTGCCTCACACACTCAAATCATTACCCAAACTCAAATCATTCCAAACTTGGAACATCACCTGAATCCCAACTTCTTCCAAAATTCTATAGTCTCATAGGCCCGAGTACCCCACAGACTCGAACATCCCAATCTCTTCACCATTTCAGATTCAAATGTCTCCCTGACCCGAGCGTCTCACAGACTTTGTCATCCCAATGATTTGAATGTCTCACAAACCCGAGCATCTCACAGACCCAAGCGTCTCACAGATCTGAGCGTCTCACATACTTCGACATCTCAAGGTTTCAAACGTCTCACAGACCCGAGCGTCTCACAGACTAATATCTCAAACCCAAAACTTCTCAAAAGTCCAAACTCTAAACCTCAAGCCCATCAAAACCCTTCAAAACTCTAAACTTCCGAAACCCAAAAACACTGAACTACGTAAAGTCTGATCTCAACAGGGAGTTGAGTACGTAGGCAGCCCACATAGGGTGCGACCCCATTCCAATCAAAAACCCCCATTTTCCCACTCCAAGGTGGTATTCACGTCTGTCAAACATTCAAATCCCTCTGACTCCCATAAACCCTCAACTTCTTCAACTCTCAAAATCAGACTCCTAATTTTTCATTCTACACTCATTCGAATTCATCAATTCTTCTTCTTGGCGCTAGCTTGGCAGAATAGCTCGTCTCATCCACTTGTTTTCTCTTCTCCTGTCCTAATCCTATTTTTGCCTTTTAAATGAATCTCTCTTAAAAGGTTTTGAAAGAAGGTAATCCCAACAATTGGAGACCGAGGTTTTCTCGGGCACCAATCCGAAGTCGTGGTCGTTGCCACTTCATTAGGGGTGTAACCCAGTGCGAACCCACAATAGAATCTCTGTAAATGACCAGATAAGTCCTATCCATAGGTAACAATCTCAGAGTCAACCAACGGTTCTTAGAACCCTCCTTCCCTTCCTTCCTAGTATCTTAGGTCAAACTAGGTGGCGACTCCGGTCAATTTCTGCCCTTAGGGCCTAAGTCCGCGTGGAGCCCATTGAGAGTGGGTGTAGTGCTCACTAGCACTCCCTTTATGCTTTCTGGGAAAGACGGACGATTTAGTAGGTATTTGAGGGATGTCAATTATAAACGGGTTTTTACCCTCCATAGAATGGCATTTTAGGATCTAGGCTTTTCAGTCAAGAACCATATTTAGATAGACCCCCCCCCCCCCCTCATACCGAAAAATCACCCTCCATAGAATGGCGACTCTGCTGGGGAAAACTTGAGTAAGTTTTTCTCAAACTCAAGGAAGACTGAACTCCATACAAGATTGTCAGGATTTCCCCACTTTTTTCAAAACCTTCAAGAGATTCATTTCCAAGCCTCTAGGATTATTCTACTCCACACTTAGAGTGTGTATCTGATGAGGACAGATAGGACTTGATAGATTCTCAACAAACATGACAACAATTGGGTTAATTGTTAGCTCACATTTAGAAAGAGACACTTAGGATGAATGAAGCTAACTTCCCTTTAGGCTAATAAACAACCAATTGGAATTACCACCTTCAAGACAAACATTTAGTAAATAGGTTGGTGCTAACTTCTCTACTTTACTTATATGTTGTATGATTGGGGGGTGCATTGGTTGGGTAGCTTAGGACATGCATTCCTCTGTGTCACCCGCTATATTCACGAGTCACGGGATGCCGATCGGTCCACGATTGATTCCCCATGAGTCGGGTCATTCATTTGAATGGTTATACCCACGGGGCAAGATGGTCATCGACCTACGTCTTGATACTCATGATCCAAATATATCCTCCATTATCCGAGTCTAAACCAGCATATAGTGAACCATGAGCCTTCAGTGTCCAGTTGCCTGATCCAGTGTCTAGGATGGGTTTTATGGGTAGTCACCCCCTTGTATGTCGCCTGTCTGACCACCTCTTTGTCTTACCTTGAAGATTGCATGTGCTCAGTTCTCCATTGTTCCTCTGCACCATGGGTGTCTTTAAAGCCCAATGTCACGCTACACGTCCATAGAGGATCCCGTATTTACCGGATACCCATACATGACACAACGTAGTCAGTGAATAATTTGGACTTTAGACACACCTGACCGTGCAGATGACGAGAGACCCGTTCCTATGCAGTACTTCCCTGAGTTTCCCGAAAAGTGGGGTGTTGTCGGATCATCACTGGCCGTGGCGTATGTTTCCTTATCACTTCGGGTATCATGACCTTTCGAACTTACTCACTCAATGAGGGGCCTTCTTTATAACGTGTCCTGCAAGGGGCATAGCAGAGAAAAACCCCGAGAGATGACAGTGAAGGGACAATGTTTCCCCCGGGGAGACGGAGTCATAATTGACCTGGAAAGTGATTGTCCCAACATTAACACTTACAGCTCCACATAAATACAGCCACGATTTACTTTATGCTATACATGTGTGCAAACCGTCATTTTTCAAACTAATTTGTTTTAAAACGTTCAGAATTCTCTTTTTATGTCTTTTAAAGCTTTCTTACAAGCTCGTTTAATTTAGAATCTCACCTAAATTTTACTCATAAACATTTGGGTTTTGAAACCTGTCATGTCATCTTTGAAAACTTTATTTCACTAAAATGTTATTTCCAAAACAATTTTTCAAAAAATAGATTTCGAAAACCTACTTTCTACAAATGAATTTCAAACAACATTTTCACCAAACATTATTTCAAATTAGATTTCGAAAACAGTTTTCAAAAGTGATTTGCACAAGCATATTTCAAAATAAATGACTTAGTCCCCATGTTGTGACCCACTATTTTTGAAGTTTGCCCACCTTCAAGAGCAGCGGTCATTATTGTGGAAGTGTATTAGTCATTTCGTGTTTTCACAAAAGTGGTGGATTTTCTCAACGATTTTGTGCTCGATCATTCACCTTTCCTTTCTAAAAAAAATGCCCCTCATATTCCTCGTCGAAGCAAGTGGAGCGCATGAAGATCGACAACAGCAGTTTGAACCGAAAATCAGAGGTGCACCAACCCGAGTCAAGCGGTATGAAGATCAGCAACGACTGTTCGAGTTCAAACTATTGAAAATCAGAAGAACACCAACCGTTCTGTTTGATCACGGTATTGCTTCAAAAGCCTGAACTCGAGCGAGCAGCCGGTCAAGAGCTCGAGGACTAGCAAACAACCAATCGAGAGCCGAAGACGAGCGACAAGCAACCAGAAGTACGAGCGTGAGCAGTCAACCAGAAGTCCGAAGACGGACCAGGAGAGTTCAGAAGAAGTTCAGCTCAAAATTCCCCCCTTTTTTAATGACCTTTTAGAATTTTTGATGTATAGGTTTTCCCATGCGATTCTTTTCTCTCTTGTCCATTCCTGAATAGATTACCTGTATAGGTTTATACATTCCCTTCGACTTTATTTAGGTCAATGTGTATAGGGTTCCCCACTCCCTATTTTATTTGCGAATGACCGAGCGTCAGAATTTATATTGAGAAAATCCACCACTTTGAAAACACGCGTTTTCAAAATTGTTTTTCTAAAAGTTGGTTTCTTTTGGCATGCGCGAATAAAGAGAAGAATGAATAAGGAACGACTCCTCACAGTTATATATCATTCATCAATTTTGCTTTATGGGGCGAGAATTCACGGTATCTACAGGAGGTATCCCCTAAATAAACAACACCAACAAATGCAACCGAGCACAAAGCAAAACACATGCATCACGTTCCACACGAAAAAATAGTCACTTGCACTTTCAGCCATTTCAATTCCATCAATCATTCACAAGTTGTGTCCATCTCAAAAATTGCATAACCATGTGTTTCATTGTCACCACACCACACACACTTTCATCCCAATATCTCGACCGCCAGAGCCCGATCTTAGAGGGATAGAAAAGAAAACCGAGTTCAAACCTCTCCCACTCAGCATCACCATGCGCGCCAGTGACTAAAAGGAAAAAAGCGTGTCATACCGTGGGACCACCATGCGGGAGTTGTCACTCCCTAAAAATCCAAAATCCAAAAACCAATCACCAACCCGGCCTCACTTGAGAGTCACTACCCTGACAGCGACCCCAACAGCTAGACCCTCTTCAAGGCCAATACTAATCGTATGAGCTTCATGAGCCATGAGCTGAATTCGACTCGAGCGAGACTAGGTGTAGCCTTACCACGCATGCATTGCATCCAAAATGAAAAACACAAAAAAAAACATTCAGTCAAAATCCAAAGTCAACCATCTTCATTCATCATTTTCAACATTTCATGCATCTTATACGTAGTAATTCCATATTACCACAGTAGATTGCATTGTAGATAGCCGTGTTTGCATACTCTCGTATCGAAACGACATCTTTGGGAAAAATCTTGAGAGAATGATTGAACGGAGTGCGTGAACCACTAAACTCTCGACTCATCAATGAACACAAGGGTCCAATCAAAATCAGCACCACAAACCAAGTGAGTAGTGTGCAAAGAGTGGTATTTTCTCTTGAATTTCAAATGAACGTTTTGGACACTGACAAGGAAAGGTAGAGAGAGCCAATCGAGGTAAAACCACGAGCGACATGTGCATTCCTTCGTCACATGAAGAGGCATAATTCAAAGCGAGATCAATGTCGATAGCAAGATACAAATTGTAATTCATGCAAAGATCTGAGAATAGTAAGAAAACAATCATTGACTAATGAGGATGACGAGGCACTTAGGATCAAAAATCGCCACAAGACCAAAGAGCTTTAACTGCCCTCTACATAATCCCTTAGTGAGCCCCGCTGAGCCTTTCACGATAAAACCTTTTTCTACGAAGCCCACAGCATGCCAACTCACATCCACATATACTTACTTACCCTTGCAATAGAGGATCTCAAAGGAGCCGGAGCCATGGCCCCTCCCCACCATCTTTCACAAAAGCAACAAATGAAATGTTCAAAGAAATCAGTGAGTCAATGCAACTTCAAAGCCAAACACCAAAAGAGAACACCAAAAATGTTCAAGAAGATCGATGAGTCAATACAACTCCAAAGCTGAAAACCAAAATGCAAAGTAAAAAGCACTTGAGAAAGTCGATGAGCCCAAAGCAATTTAAAAAAAACACCCAAATGAGGAGAAAGTTCAAACTGTACATCAGAAGAGGCAAGAAGGAGAAATCTGAATTCACAGGACCAATGATGTCCAACAAAAACCAATAAAAGGTTATCAAAACCTGTCTAATCATTCCACCCATGGAAAAGGCGAAACATATCCTCTATTGCACAAGAGCTCCATGACTCCCAAATTAATCCTCCAGTCCCATGTGACATACATCATACCCCTCATCCCCGTTATAACCCAATAAAAGACCTCTGACTTGTTAGTTAACGAGCGTTAACCGAAAGTATCGGATCTAAAACATGAATCATAAGTTTCGTACTTGTTATAAACATGTCCCATCATACCAAAGGGACCGTTAGCGAATGAGTGTGACCTAATCTCACATGGTCTTTAGAGTGCGAGTGACTCTTTGACTAAACCACCAAATCATAATCAGCCTACCCCATTGCAGGTTAGAAATTTGTGAGGATCGGAAAGTTCAGAACCTCGAAAGAAATTCTAAGGAAAATACTGTTCCGAGCGTTGAGAGTATCATTACACCATTAGCACACACAGCTATACTCACGAGAGATTGACCCGCATCCCTCCATGAGAGGAAAGTGATTCACACATTCTAATTCAACAATCACTCAAGATTGAATCAAAGATGTCTTATACTCGTAAACCCCGTAGTAATAGAGATAGGACCGTACCTTCTCTTCAAAAAAAAAAAAAACTGCATATGCATTTTGCATCTTGTTTAGCACTCAATGTCTGCATTTATCATTTCATCATCAACATCCGACTTGTAAGTACTCTACCTAGTCTCATGGAAAGTCGACTTCAGTTGCCGCTATCAAAGCGTAACTTCCGATAAAAAAGTCAAAGAGGGAGTCATCCGAAGCCATACGAAGACAATCCCGGAGTTATCCTCTGTCATACTCGAGCCTCATTGGCACCTCTCCCAGAGCCAAGCTAGAGCCATACGGGAGCCATCATCCGACATTGAAACCATCCTTGGAACTACACAGGGGTCATCCCAACAGTCCGAGAACAATACGGGAGCCACCTCAAATCCTTATCGGAGCCATTTCATCACCAAGGCTTTGCCTACAGAGCTTCGAACTACGTATGGTCTGATCTCAATACGAAATTGAGTACGTAGGCAGCCCGCCCAGGGTGCGACCACCTCAAAGGAAGATTCCCTTTTTGTTCACTACTATCATCAAATGGAGCCATCTCGTAGCCTCCCCGAAGCCATCCCGAACTATCCCGGAGCCATATCGAGGAATCTGAAGTCGAAACTGACCGTACTAAAGCCATCCATCCACAAAAAAAAACTATCAACCACGGTAAATCACATCGATCCACCACTCGATTCAATATCCATACCAAAACCATTCATCCACAACAAAAAAATTGTCAACTACATCAAAGTACACAAATCACATCGACCCGCCACTCGACCCGAAGTCTCAATCCAAATTGAAACCCACCAACCATCCCGAAAATCTCAATCCAAATCGAAACCCACCAACCATCCCAGATCCATTACTCACAATAGGGTCATGAATCATGTCGGAGCCATCCGACCGCACCGGAGCCACCCAACCGCGTCGGAGCCATTCGATCATACCAAAGCCATTTGATTATATCGAAGCCATTCGGCCATATCAAAACCACCGAGTTCCCAAAGTCGCTCATTCACAAAAAACCATCCATTCAAGAACCAATCACAAAAACCAAAAAACTCGAGAGCCATACCGGAGCCATCTCGAACTCTAGAGCCAAGAGTCGTACCAAATCCTGAGACTACAGTGCACATCGGGCGAGACTATCGAAGCAAAACCGAAACACAAGTCCCACACTGACAATGTCAAGGGCCACACAAAGAAAAAACATCCGACTATCACATCCCTCACAAAAACAACCGAAAGCATCCAATCCCGGACCAATCCACAACCAGGATCATCCTCAAATCCACCACCCAAAGCAGCGAGTTTCGTACAACTCCATCAAAGTATTATAGGCTCGGCATAAGTCCTATAACTAGATATCAAGAGGTCTAGTTGAGGCACTCCTAAGTCCTCGTACTTTCAATCGCATTCTAGGCCCATCATAAGCCCTAGGACTGGATATCAAGAGGTCCAGTTGAGGCACTCCTAAGCCCTCGTGCACCTTAAATCAAATCGGGTTGTTGGTATTATAGGCTCGGCATAAGTCCTATAGCTAGATATCAAGAGGTCTAGTTGAGGCACTCCTAAGTCCTCGTACTTTCAATCGCATTCTAGGCCCATCATAAGCCCTAGGACTGGATATCAAGAGGTCCAGTTGAGGCACTCCTAAGCCCTCGTGCACCTTAAATCAAATCGGGCTGTTGGTATTATAGGCTCGGCATAAGTCCTATAGCTTGATATCAAGAGGTCTAGTTGAGGCACTCCTAAGTCCTCGTACTTTCAATCGCATTCTAGGCCCATCATAAGCCCTAGGACTGGATATCAAGAGGTCCAGTTGAGGCACTCCTAAGCCCTCGTGCACCTTAAATCAAATCAGGTTGTTGGTATTATAGGCTCGGCATAAGTCCTATAGCTAGATATCAAGAGGTCTAGTTGAGGCACTCCTAAGTCCTCATACTCTCAAACGCATTCTAGGCCCGTCATAAGCCCTAGGACAGGATATCAAGAGGTCCAGTTGAGGCACTCCTAAGCCCTCGTGCACCCTAAACCTAATCGGATTGTTAGTATCTTACGCTCGTCATAAGTCCTAGGGTTAGATGTCAAGAGGTCTAACTGAGGCTCGTCATAAGTCCTCGTACTTTCAATCGCCTTCATACACTCACGGTCGCATCCCAATGCACCTCAAACCCGTAGTGAGAATTTTTGGCGCCCCGTCAAACTTGATCCAATTCTGCAATGGCTTGCAAAATTGAATCAAGGGGAGCCATCTGTAGACACCAAAAATTCTCACCCCATAAAGCAAATTGTGAAATAATGAGAGGGGTAGTCGCCTTTATTTTTCAAAACGTATTAGCGTGCATGCCGAAATGAAACCATCATTTTTTAATCCTTTTCAAAGCATTTCATAAATGCACGATTTTTCAAAAATGAATTTCCAAATGACAATCCGATTTTAAACCCATCCCTTTTGTCTCATTGTCTATTTGCTTACCTATCAATTTTCTATCATTTTGTTACTTCTTTATCTTATTTATTGCTACTTTTAATTGTCTCCTAGCATTTACTTTTTATTATATCATCATCATTTCTATCGTTATTTTGTTTATTTTATTTTATGTGTTCGCATCATCATTTCGTGAACATTATTTTATTGCTTCATGTGCATGTGCTCTTGTATTTATGTATACCTCGTTATGTTTAAGCCTTTTTAGATTCCATAATTTCATGCATTAGACTAATCATCTCTTTTTATTGTATATACTTTCTCTTGGATTTGTGGCTCTTGAAAAACAAAGTTATCCAGTCGAATTTAGAGCTCTTATATTATTTCTCCCATGAACATACTGAAATCTGACCTGGCGTAACTGGTTAAGGTACCCATCACACTCGTAGATCCCGGGTTCGATTCCTGGCATAGACCGGAGGCGTTTTCTTTATTATTTCAGCACGCAACATGACTTTTATTTTGTTTCTCCGCTATTATCTACTGAAATCAATCGCAGCTCAATTGGTAGTACGTGCAGGAAAGGAGGGTGAGGTATAGGGTTCGAAACTCGGTAAGAGCATGTTTTGTGACTTCCTTTATTTTCGCCAGCTAATATCCAAATAGGGCCCTGCCCAATTCGGTCCACACTTGTCCAAACAGCCCATTTCTTTTTATTTGAATCCCACATAAAGCCCATAACACAAAGCACTACGGTATGGGGCATGTTTTTTTGGAGAGAGCCGATAAAGACAATGCAGTATGGGTTTGAATTCTGAAAAGAACCAATTACTCCCCCCAACCTGCTCTCGGTAGTTCCTCAGTACTTCAAACCTGAAGGCGTCTTGAAGATGGGGAACTCCATTAATAAGCCGATCACGCCTTCATCCTTGAGGGGAATCGCGACCATGAAATAATCTCCCATCCTTCAACTCTCGCATGCAGAGTTTGAAAACCAGAGGAAACCTTAGCAGTCACTGGAAATCGACCCGACCACCACCATTCTCCACCCTCCTTCAAAATTCCGAGCCCGACAATCGCCTATCTTCCATTTTTGGTTTTTCAAATCTGAACCCCATCCCCACCAAGCACTTCTCCATCTTCCTCGGGGTCTGCCTTTTCCCTCTGTTTCTCTCGTTACGACGGTATAGTAAGTACCATCTTCACGCTTTTGCTAGCAAGCGACCTCAAATCTGTACAGGGATTTCTTTCTCTGCTCTGCATTTCTCTTTCTCTAGTTTTCTCGCCAAAGGAACCGTATGAGGATGGTTCGAAACTGGTTCGGTTTCATCGAGACAGTGTGGGTGCGATTTGTCTTTCGTTCCTCCTCCTTCCTTCTGTTTTTCCTCTTTTCTTGCCCAATGAACTCTCAAAAGAGGAGGGCTTCCATTTTCGACTTCGTTGGAGTTTGAATCCAGCACTGGTGTTGATTTCCTTTCAGTCTATTTCTCCATATTTTGTTTGTATCTGTTAGTCTTGATCATTTCCTGCTTATTTCCATTTCGGTCTTCGTAGTTTGACCCTATAAAGGAGCGTAGTATATTTATCTGCAATCTCGCCGCAGGGTAACGATGCTAATATTGAATTGTTCTCAGTTTCGGAAATTTTATCGGAGTACTTTCACTTATGCTTCATGTAAAAGCACCAGACGAGCTCCGGTGAATACCGTGCCCAGAATGGGTCGACGGGTTTCCGGATAGCTCAAACCCAGTCACGAATATTTCTGTTTTCTCTTCACACATTGTTATGGATATTCCTGTAATGGTTATAGGGTTATCATTTTTCCCTGTTGTTTCCATCGGCTTGGCCTGTGGGAAAGCTAAAGTTCTTTTCGCTTTCATCTACTTCCTACACATGTCTCTGTTGAGTGCTCATATTCAATTGTGTGCTAGTGATACCCCATACTCCCTGGTTCGAACTAACTGTATTTCTGAGTTTATGTTATACCTGTCGATTATGAGTTTAAATTCCACTTCAGTCATGCCAGGACAGTGATATACCCCTAGCGAGAACAGGTTATCTCTCATCTGTACAAGATCTTGTCATTATTATCATTGAGCACCAAGTAGTTGCAAAGGCGCTTTCACGATATAGTTTGGATAAAACTGCTTCTGCTTCCTCTTATAAGCAGTTAATCCTCCTTATGAGCAGATTTAAACCTTGATGGTTCTTGACCGACACCAAACATAGGTGTTCATCTGTATTTTGTTCACTAGATCCGAATGCCACCCTTATATTGATACAGTTGCGAATGTAGTATCTTCTCTTGCTATTATTCGTTTTCTACTGCTGATATCGGCTTAATCTGTGATGCTCATATTCTAACCTAGTGTATCTGTGTTGCTCATGTGTAAATTGTGCAGGATATCTTTGCTGTTTACGGGTACGCCCTTCTTTAACCCAAATTTTTCTTGTTGCTTGGACAGATGATATTCTTGAGATGTCTGCAAAAACCTGATTTTGTTAGTGTACTATAACTTGTTACCTTCCTGTGTTTGCTTGATGTTTAACGGTCATTCTCGGCCAATGCTTTGTCTATCTTCGGTACATTTGTGAGTATTCACGGTAAATAACCCCGTTTTGGTTTAATCCTTCTGATTAATCTCCTGTTTGTCAATATGGTTCATGCAATGGAAAGAATTAGTCTCAGGTCTAATTCATGTCTACGAGCTCTGTTTTCATTTGCGATCAATGCTCTTATGTGGAGAAGCTACTTAACCTGATCCCATATGTATTTCTAGCTTGGTTGTGTCTTCAACTTGTATATAGCCGTTGAAATCTAATTTAGGGAAACATGATGAATTTGGTGTTAGTCACAATCTGAATTCGTCTAAAATATTGTTGTGCCCGATTGGCTTATAACGAGGAAGAAATAATGTTTTGTTCGATTTCACTGTTCCTCTGGGTATATGCCGTTGAAAATGTTTAGCAATTCGAATTTAGGATGTATCAGTAAAAGAAGAGAATGATGAGGTGACGAAATGAACCGAACTGAAACAAAATGGTTTAGTAACTTAGTTTAGTTTGGATTAATGCATGACATAGCACCCGTAGGCTTTGAGCTCTTTGTTTAGGTTAGAGTCTTCATCGGTCCTTCAATGGCAATAAAACAGATTTGATTCTTTTTGAGTTCAGTCTGCAATTTCTTTTCTATGTCGACATGTTACTCATTACGTGGTTTGCTCTTTGGATTCATTCCTACACCATACATGTACATGTTGTACATTTAGCTTTATTGCAATTTCAATTCATTTCCTTGTATTTGAATTTTTATTAAGCCATAGTTATTATCCTTTAGGACCAAGCCTTAGGATAGAGGGGGAACCCAGAGATTTAGGTGAGCCATGGTCCCACCTAATAAATTGGGTGACCCCTAAACCCAAACCACACCTTATTATTGTAACATAATAAAAAAAACAATCAATCAACTTCGAAATCTCAAAGCAAAATCCCAATAAAAACTTGTCCAAGTCCAAATCTCAATTCAGCCTAGGCCTTCAGCTTGGCCCAGTAGCCAATTTTAGCCCAATAACCACCTCGGGCCCGTTTCAAATTTAGCCCAAAATATTAGCCGGCCCAAGTTGCAATTCAACCCAAAAGCCCAACAACACCTCAAACCTAAATAAAAAGGCCTAAGGCCCATTTCAGCCCAAAAACAACCTTCAGCCCAATTCAGGCCCAAATCTGAATATGGCCCAACAAGCCCACAATCGGCCCAAAACCAACTCAGCCCACAACCAATCTTGGCCCAAGCCCCCTCGACCCAAACCCCACGAAATTGGCCCATGCCTAATCCCAACAAAGGCCCAACAAGCCCACAATCGGCCCAAAACCAACTCGGCCCACAACCAATCTTGGCCCAAGCCCCCTCGACCCAAAGCCCACAAAATTGGCCCATGCCTAATCCCAACAAAGGCCCAACAGGCCCACAATCGGCCCAAGCCCACAAAAGTCATATCGGTTTGATCTTGACCCGAACTTTTGACCAACTCCCAACCAAAACTTTGACCAAACTCAAGTTGACTGAACCTTTGACTTTGACCCAAGCAAGTCCATAAAAATCAAACCTTGCCCCGAATGTTGGCCTTTGACCAACCAAACTTTGACCAACCCAAACTTTGACCTTGACCCAAACTTTGACCTTGACCCAAACTTTGACCTTGACCCAAATGTTGACCTTGACCTAACTTTGACCTTGACCCAAATGTTGACTTTGATCCAAATGTTGACTTTGACCCAAACATTGAATTTGACCCAAACGTTGACATTGACCCAACTTTGACCTGTCCTGTTTTCCAAGCCCGATTCAATTCAATCCAATTCAAACTCAATCCCATCCAAACTCCAAAATCTCTCTTCTCAAATTTCAAACAATTACTTTATTCAAATTTCATCAAGTTTTCCAAGAAACCATTTTGTGGAATTTTAAAAGGAAAAACTCTTCTCACATCACAGAAAACTCTTCTCAACTGCAGAAAGTTCTTCTCACATATACAGAAAGTTTTCTCCTAAAACATTTCTCAAAATCAGCGTTTCTTTATAGAGAATTCCGAACAACTTCAATAGTTTTCCAAACTTAGTTTTTAACTCGAATAAATCATTTTCAGGGAGCAAGAAATGTCTAACCCCTACAAAAAATTTCCTCCATGGTTAGAACATCACTTGACTCCCTTCCCAAAATAAAAATCCGAGGCGGGGCACTAGGGTCATAACCTCCCTTGTCGTAGTCTGGATCTTTTTAGGCGGGGCATTAGGGTGACAAACCTCCCTAAATTGCAGCCTAGATTTTTACAAGGCGGGGTGCTAGGGAAGTAACGACCTTCCTAGTTGCAGCCGGGATTTTAGAATCGTCTAACTCCCTTCCACTCGATTTCAATGTTTTCGGTTTTTAATGTTTTAAAACCCGGGAGTTAGAGACGTTATTAGGGTTCGACCGAGAACATCTCATTCATGGTGTTTCTCTTTGAACCCTATTTTTCGACATAAATTCATTGCCCCATCTTTCGAGCCTCGGCACTTACCATTAATTAAGTGTCATGTTCGAGGGGGTACATAGGGTAATCCCTCGGGATTATCCACCCTTTTACAACAAAAAATGATTTTCCGGTTTTAAAAAAAACTTTAAGAGAGATAATTTTGACGATCATTCCTCCAAACAATTCAGTCCACCATCATCTCACTCTAAATTCAAAATATCCCAAAACCATAACCCTTTTTGAACCTCAAACCTAAAAAACCCAGGATCTCTACTCAAACTTCAATTGCCTCACACACTCAAATCATTACCCAAACTCAAATCATTCCAAACTTGGAACATCTCCTGAATCCCAACTTCTTCCAAACTTATATAGTCTCATAGGCCCGAGTGCCCCCATAGACTCGAACATCCCAATCTCTCCACCATTTCAGATTCAAATGTCTCACTGACCCGAGCGTCTCACAGACTTTGTCATCCTAATGATTTGAATGTCTCACAGACCCGGGCATCTCACTGACCCGAGCGTCTCACAGATCTGAGCGTCTCACAGACTTCGACATCTCAAGGTTTCAAACGTCTCACAGACCCGAGCGTCTCACAAACTAACATCTCAAACCCAAAACTTCTCGAAACTCCAAACTCTAAACCTCAAGCCCATCAAAACCCTTCAAAACTCCAAACTTCCGAAACCCAAAAACACTGAACTACGTAAAGTCTAATCTCGACAGGGAGTTGAGTACGTAGGCAGCCCACATAGGGTGCGACCCCATTCCAATCAAAACCCCCCTTTTCCCACTTCAAGATGGTATTCACGTCTGTCAAACATTCAAATCCCTCTAACTCCCACAAACCCTCAACTTCTTCAACTCTCAAAATCAGACTCCTAATTTTTCATTCTACACTCATTCGAATTCATCAATTCTTCTTCTTGGCGCTAGCTTGGCAGAAAAGCTCGTCTCATCCACTTGTTTTCTCTTCTCCTGTTCTAATCCTATTTTTGCCTTTTAAATGAATCTCTCTTAAAAGGTTTTGAAAGAAGGTAATCCCGACAATTGGAGACCGAGGTTTTCTCGGGCACCAATCCGAAGTCGTGGTCGTTGCCACTTCTAAGGGGTGTAACCCAGTGTGAACCCACAATAGAATCTCTGTAAATGACCAGATAAGTCCTATCCATAGGTAACAATCTCAGAGTCAACCAACGGTTCTTAGAACCCTCCTTCCCTTCCTTCCTAGTATCTTAGGTCAAACTAGGTGGCGACTCTAGTCATTTTCTGCCCTTAGGGCCTAAGTCCGCGTGGAGCCCATTGAGAGCGGGTGTAGTGCTCACTAGCACTCCCTTTATGCTTTTTGGGAAAGACGGACGATTTAGTAGGTATTTGAGGGATGTCAATTATAAACAGGTTTTTACCCTCCACAGAATGGCATTTAAGGATCTAGGCTTTTCAGTCAAGAACCATATTTAGATAGACCCCCCCCCCCCCTCATACCGAAAAATCACCTTCCACAGTTACGGTATTGTTTCCATGCGTATTCAGTAGCCTTATTGGCTCTTCCTTTGATTTTTAGTCTTGATAATCAATCTTTTGAGCCGCTTCTCATTTGTCTTGACATGCCAGTCATCGATCAGGGCGCTTCTCCATTCTTGGAGACCCCTATTTACTTAGTTCTGTGTTTTCCTCGTTGCTCGTTCCCACACATTTACCGTGGTCACCGAGACTTAACTTGTTTAGGCACTACTTCTGTAGTCCTATCGGAGTGCATCCCGTAGGTATTCTCGTAGCTGTCTGAGCTATGTCGACCAGGTATTGTAACCATTTTGGCGTTGTGGCTTTGGAGTTATCCACTCTTGACTATTCCCTTGGTCGGTTAGCATACTGTTGATGGTATTATCAAACGATTGTGGTCCCGCAGACTCGTGTCTCGGGTTTTGTTACCGCTCATTTATCCGCTTCGTTGCACGCTTAGTGCTTCTCTTCTTGCTGCTGCTTGGCCAGCCAGGTTCTCGCGACAGCTAAGCATGTCGTCCCATGCTGCCGCAAATTTCGGTCTCCTTTGGACAAAATTTCTCAATCTCCCTCCATTTAGTGCGGTTATCGTTGTTCAAACGGAACCGTCTCCGGGATTCCCGGTACTTGAAATCTACCGTATAACCGGTTCTGTGTTCGTACAAGTTTTCTTATAACTTCAAGATCAAGCTTTTCCCGAGTAAGAGAGGTCTCTCCTTCTCTCTGGCGTTCTTTCCCGAGTTATTCAATGGGGTTGTGGAGGGTGGGTTTGGTATTATAGGTATCCAGAACATACTGGAAGTTCGTATCTAACGTATCTCTCACGCTATCACTCAACCCTTAGCCCTAAGTCTCTAATTCCTAGCTCGGTATTTCCTAAACTCGGTATTTCCAGTCATCAGAGTGATACTTCACTCTGATACCACTTTTTGTAACACCCCTACCGCCAATCTCGTCATTAACCCTTAATTACCTCGATAATCAACACAATCGCAGCGGAAATTCTAAATACAACGGCGGGTGAAACAATGCCGTTAGCCACCCACGTGGCTAACAAGGCCTAACTCAATACCACATCGGTCTGATGAACCAGAATTCCAAGTACTTAAACAAATACAATTTCATTCATCACTAAACCGAGTCACATACTACATCCTCAATTCAATATCATACCGAGTTCATTACAATCTATATGCCGATAACACATTCGGACTTACCCTACCATTACATATAATTACATTTGTACTCGAATCAATTACCCATGATTAACCACCATCCCCATTCTACTCTCGAACGGTATTCATCTTCCGGGTACCTGAAAAATAATGGGTGGCCTCAAAGGAGCTCAGCACCTTCGCTGGTATGGAAGTCGTGCAACCCGCTACTACCGGGCCACACTCAACTAATTCACATCTTAGCATGCGATTGATTTTATTTAAATTAAAACATGAGATACAGTAAACATTCAACATGCTCGCATTCATACAAGTATTCAACTAAGAATATAATCACAAACTAACACATTAAGTTAGTTAATTTACATTTTCTTACTATTTAGGCTTTGAGGGTTTCTACCTCACTAACGCCTCATTCTTATTATTCAGTACCTTATTTGTTCTCTTCGGATACCTTACTTGTTCTCTTAGTTCTTTAGACACTACGGGTCTCATACTTATTCTCAATTGTTCATCTCTTAAATAATTCTTAATCCAAAACACATGGCCTCCGGGCAGAGTTATACACAAGACTCACCACCGGGCTTTCAAGCCTAGTCTTACTTCCCCGGTTTCGACCCTACTCTGGGTCTAGCATGGTGGGAAGGCTCAACTAGTAACCGAAACTCTCTCTTAGTTCCTACTTCTTTCACATAGGTCTGAATCTCTCCCGGACTTCTCACATTCCCAAATACTCCTCTCTCGGAGTTATAGTATATTTATGTACATTAGTCTAGAAGCATCACTCTCGATGTCATTTAATGACTTAGGGAATTTTCTCAAGTTCTTGTATTCTTAGAATTAAGGGTTGCCCCAATATTTCGAATACTTATACATTCGGGTTATTTTCTCTTACCGGGTCGGATCCTCATATAGGAGGTCAACTATCTTTTAAGGGAGTTTGATGGTCCCTTATATTTCTTTTTACTATTCTCAGGAGTTCGTATCGTCGAACTATCTTTGTTCTCTTAGCAAGATTCTTTATACCTTTCCACTATTAATTGTTTTGTGGTTTGTTTCGTCTCGGTTCTCTAACTTAACGGGGTTTACTAACCCCATACGTATCTCTCACGTTCTAGTGAGTTCATAAGGTTGCATTATCGTTATTCTCTAATCGATAGTTTTCATGTATTTCCCACGTTTACATTATTTTACGGGACGACTCTTTTCTATGAGTCACTAACCCTATGGTAATTAATTATGTTTCGATCTACAATACTATGTTAGACCACACAACCACACAAGGGAGGTTATCACATGCAACAAGCATCAAGATACATAACAATGCAATAACCATTTTTCATGCATTATCTTCTTAGGCCGGCACACAAGCATACATCACACATGCCGAGAGGACTCGGCAGGACACAAGTTGCAAGAAATCCATACCTTTCACCATGGGGTTACTCTACTGTGTCACTTCACGTCCCTCGGGTTGTTCTCGAATTCTGATAACATTTCGAGTATTTCTATTAACATTAAGATAGTATGGTATGTAAACGACTATTACTCCCGTACTTAACCCCGTTATCCCGTTATTCTTAGTTGTACTCATATGTTCTTAAGTTCTCAAGTTTCTCATTCACTTCTAGCATTTGTTTATACTTCTTAGGACCTTTACATGTCACCAAACAAGGCCTAAACATCATCTAAAACCATTACCATTTAATCCCCCATCTTTAGAAGCCTTAAAAACACTCACGCTACATTTCTAGGGGTGGTCCGGGACTTGGTCCGGACCCAAAGTCCCGGACCAATGCTGGATTTTACTCTCAGGTGATTTTTTTACCTAGTCCGGGTCCTGGTCCTGGACTAGGGTCCCGGACCAACATACTATCTCACTTTCAGGGCATTTTTAAGGGCGGTCCGGGACTTGGTCCGGCCCCTAAGTCCCGGACCCTGCTAAAAAGCCTAAGTCCTGGACCCTGCTAAAAAGCTGCTAAAATTACATTTTTCAACCCCAAATCCAACCCTAAACCTCACCCAATCTTTCCCTAATCTTTCCACATGTTTCCAAACATGGTAAAACACCTTAAACACTCTTAAAGCCCCCTTAAATCATTGGTCATACTCATACCCAATTCTAGCTCAATTCTACAATTTAAATTCTCACTTTTGCACTTATGCACACTAGTGCATTTTCCAAACTCCTCTTGATAGGTTACAACCTTCTACCAACCAATTTGACCATACCAATACATCTTAGGCATTTTCATCTCTAGTTCCCAAGTTCACTCTTCATTTTCAAGGTCACACTCCTTAGTTCACCTCTAGCAAATTCATGACTTTCCTACTACATTTTTGCTACAGTTTTTGCACCACTCTCCTCACTTCTTATACTCTAGCTATTGGTGAGTTTACTCCACTCATTTACACTCTATTTTCTCCTAACCACTCTTAGGTTCTCCAACCTCTTATCATCACATTAAGCACTCGGTTTTCTACGGAAATTTCACTATAGTTCACCTACAATCCTAGCATGCCCAAACACATCAATTCTCACTTCCTAACCAATTCAGCTAGCCACATCCATATGGATCCTACCAGCACATAAGGTTCATCCAAAAATTCCATTAATCATATTACAATGCATAAACTTAAATTCTTGGCTCTTAGGCCCTTAAACCAAACCACAATCCACAATCGCATTAAGAGAATCACAATTCTCTCTTAAGTAATCCAAACACATTTCCAACTAGATTTTGGTTTATTCTTTTAATTTTCCCATCCCAAAATTCTTCAAGCATTAGAATAGTAGTTAAGGTAAGCTTTTTACCTTAATCCTCTAAGTTTCTCTTTTCTCTTTTCTCTTCTCCTCTTCTCTTTCTCATTCTTTTTCGGTCAAGGGGGCAATGAAATTGCCAAGTTCCAGCCCAACATTAAATAAAGAAATGAGGTTAAGTAAAGACACTTAAATCGTTAATTACTCAAGATTACAAGGGAATGCTTAAAACACTAAAATTGGGCATTACCTTTGGAAGCCCTAGAATCGGTTTTTGCCATGAATCAAAGGAGGGATTTGAACCACCATTGGAGGCTTGAACTAATGCTCCAAAACAAGGAGAAAGCAAGGCATCAAGAGGGGAAAAATCGGCCACAAGAAGAAATGAAGAAAAGATGGGATTTCTTTGAACTTTCTTACCTTAAAGCAAAGAGGAGACGTTCTAGCTCAAGAAAATCTGATTTTCTCCTTCAATGGTGCTATACCTATGGAGATGAACTTCAAGTTTTTGAGATTTTGAAAAGAGGGAAGTGTAGCCCTTGGTGAGAGGAGTTCAAATATGTAATTTATTTTTGATTTAGAGCATGGAGTTGGCTTGGGCAAGCTTGGGAGTGTGAGCTGCCATCCATGGAGGGCTGAAGAAATCGCCAGCCAGGGGAGGAAGAAGAAGAAAAACGGTGGGGAAGAAGAAGGGAAGGAGAGAGAAGAGGGAAATAGAAGAGAGAGAGGGAAAAGGGTGTTTTTTTACCTTTTCCACTTTTTTTTACTTCTTTAATTAAAAGCTAGTCAAAGGTGTGAGAGAGAGCTAATTTCCCTCTTAAAAACCGGCCCCCTATATACATATAAGCTGGGGTGTTTTTCATCTTTTTACAAGAAACGCTCGCTAAATTCCCAATTTGAGCACTATGCACTAACCGAGCCCGTTTTCCGGATTTTTCTCGTTTCTTTAATTTTGATGGTTATTAAGCTTCCATTAATGTTAAATTATAGTTATATAGTCAACTATAATTTTTACGGGTCTGTTTGACCACTTAAAGTCACGCTTTCGGGTTTTCTCGAAAAACATGCTCTAAGACTCCATTAGCGTTTTAACCCATTATTTGGATCCATTTTCTTCGGGAATTGTTCTCACATATTATTTAGGCATAATTAAGCCTTAGGAATCCATCTAGGACCCTAACCGAGGTCATATACCTCCTATGGTTGCGTAACGCTCATTTTTGTGTTTTATGTTTTTTAAGCGTTTTCTCTTTTCTTTTGGCTTTATTTTCTTCACCAATATTCTTTAGGCACTATTAGGCCTCTAAAATTCATATTAGAATAATTTAATCACCATTTTTAAGTTCGGGGTATTTTGGGTTTGGTTTTTCAGGTTCGAGTCACTTTTTCCAGGTATAAATACAATGCTCACCATAAGTTTAAATAAATTACAATGTACACCCATGAAATTATATATGAGGTAAAATTGAATATGTAGAGTAATTATCATTACCTTAAAAAAGGACTAGACAACGGTACAAAAATTGAAAGAAATCCTAAATTTACATTATGGTCCCGTCCGGTGGGGCCATTAATCCCACTAAATTAGATAGCATGTATTACAAGATTTATGATAAAGCTTTCTCTGTGAGAGATATAGTAGGACATGGTTGAAAAATACACCAACCAGTTGATGACACCTGTGTAGTTCTCTTCTTAAATGTCGAGCATTTCTTTTGGCAGCTGCGAACAGAGCCTATATGCCTTCTCAAGAGTCAAATACACGAAAATACTTACAATTACAAAAATAAAAGGGTAAAACCAATAATAAAACGGTTAATATCTATGCGATTCCTTACAAATATTGCATGATATTTCTTCAATTCCTTAATATAACATTGCATGGTGTAAACTTGGGTGTTTTTTTATTTTTTAAATTGTTGAATTACTTAATCAATGTTATATTTACTTAGACTTCACCTATTTTGATAAGTATATGGGTGAGAATTGTAATAAATTTTCTAAGGCTCTAGGATGGGTATTATAATTTTTCAATATCTTCTAGGTGGTATTACAATTTTCTAAAACTCATAAGTGGACATTAAATTTCTCAATACCTCATGGACAGACAATGTAATAATAGTCGTCACTTTTAAAATAGGAGTTCTACTAGATTTTATAATTATTAAAATTAATCATGACATAGAAATAGTTTATCTAGGTTGTTTAATATTCCAACGAGTATTTGGGTTTAAATATTTTGGGTTTAACTAAAACTGAAATTACTAAAAATAAAAAATCAATTTTTAACTTAATTTTGTCTATTTTTAAAATGAAGTATATGGTTAATTAAATTATTATTTGGATGGGTTTTGGTTTCACGCATATAGGTGTGGCCCGTTGTGACATTTAGAGAATTAATCTCCTTCATTTGTATTTGATAAGCTATGTGTTAGTTTTAAAATGGTTAAAACTTTAATTAAATACGCTTTATGCTAACACAGCTATTACTGCTTTTCATCGTTGCAAATGAACACAACCTAAAAGTACACTTCAGAAAATAATGGTAATTTCTTGGCTACATCCAAATGTATCTATATATGGCTACATACTTGTACATTTGTTCTATAAAAACTATATAGTTAGTAAATAAAAACTGTACGGATGTATATGTAAAGTTATACATTGGATTCTGATATTACTGAAATACTACTAGATGTACATACTAATTTCTTAAACTATACAATAAGCTTACAAAATCTGTACTTTTACACTATAAAACTGTAAAATTTTAAATATAACCAAAGATAGTTGCATATGCTTGTAACCAAGAATGATTGGAAAATAATTCTCAATGTGAACTAGAGGTCTTGACAAACCGGTGCCCCTCCTCGATCATCCTATTATAGTTCCAATAGTGGCTCTCATCTAAAGGTGATCGTAATGTGTTCGATATGACAGCTCGACTTGGCCTGGAAAAAAGCCTCACAAATTGGGTTCAATTGGGTTTTCAAGTGAGCCTGAACAAAAAAAATACACCCCAAAAAAATCTGTGCTGGCCACGGAACATTTTTTAACCCGCGGACAAGTTTGGTCTGGCCTAGTCCGATTTTTATCTTATTTATTTCTAAATAATATTATATATATTATATTAATTTTTAGATAATATATACTAAAATTATATATTTAAAATAGATATTTAATATAGTATATAAAATTTTATTTAATTATATTAATTATACAAACTAAAAAAATTACTAATTTTACATTAAAAAATAATAATTGTGTCGGGTGGGCTGGACATAGACCTGGTAAAATGGGTTCAACCTGCTAATGCGGCCCAAAACCAACCCGTTTATAGTAGATTGGGTTGAGTTTTAAACATGTTTAATACATGAGTTGGGTTAGGATTAAGTTAGATATAAATGGGTTGGGTTATGGTTGTACCTTTTCAATCCAAGAACCCGCGAATCCGTTTAATTTTGTATATTCATAAATATATATAATTATTAGTCTTTACTATATTTGGAGTTCAATGATTATTATTAGATGAAAGATATTTTTAGTTTTGGATAGATACCTAGTATGCATATTGAAGTTTTGTTGTTGTACTATAACTAGTCACTTTTGTTGTCTATGTATCTAGCATGCTAGTTTCTTCCTTTTCAGGGTGCTTGTTTTATTGTTGAACACTAGTTATTATATATATATATATATATATATATATACACACGATATTACTTCTTACTTAATTGGGTTAATCCGTGGGTTAATCCATGTGTTGATGAATTGGGTTAGGATTGAGAATCCTAGTCCAATTAATTAAAGGGTTGAGTTTGGATTCATAATTTTTAAATTGATTGGGTTAGGATTGATTGTAACCTGACCTTGTGAATCTGATTTGCCAGACCAGCCAGAGCCAGAAAAATAAACTAACAAAAAATAATCAGACCCACAACAAGCTCAACAACCTAAAAAATCTCCACAACCTAGGGGTGTTCATGATAAGGTTAACCGCATATGTGGTTAACCGTATACCTATTAACCGGGTAATACGGTTTTTAAAAATTCGATACCGTTACCATTCCATTACATCGGTTAACCGCATTCAGGTTAACGATTTAGAGCGGCACGGTAATTCAGGTACTTAAACCGGGTGTAGATTTTTTTTTATGTAAATAACCTTGTGTAATGGTAACAAACTAGATAAAAGTAAGCAAATAAAAACAATAAAAAAACTAGAAAACACCAAGCATTTCATATCATGTGCAAGCATTAGTTTATATACGTAATATAACACAAATATTGAATCCATCATTATACAATACTCAATCATCTAATAAATTCATTATATAATATATAATCTGCACATTTATAATCGTAATGACACGAAACAATCCAAGAATATAAGGCAAAATCAATTCACGTAGATTCGAACAACATAATTTACAAGCTGCTTTTATCAACTAAGTGATAGCAAAATACATCTCAAAAGATTTAACAAACATAATTACAAGATACATTATCTATAATGCTTACTTTGCCCTCCAATGCACATAATATAATCATAATGACACGAAACTATCGAGGAGTGTCCTTTTTCTAGGTTCTAGATTAACTTTGTTTAAGTTATCAAAATATAAGTTAAAGGATAAACAAAAGACTAGCACATAGCAAATAATATTAAAATATCAAAAACCAAAATTGAAAACTATATATAGGGAAATTTCATGAGATGCTACTATATTTTTGGCTAATTCATGAAATAACACTTAAAAAAAAGAAAGTCACAAAATGCCACTATATTTTTGTAAAAGTCCATGATAGTCATTGACTAGATGGAAAAAAGATAAAAATACTCCTACTAATTAATAAAGTATTTTTAAAATTCACAATATGCCCCTAAGTGTTAAAAAATTCACAAAAATTCACAAAAAATTCAAAATACAATAAAAATATAAACTAATATATAAAAATTATAAAAATTGAAAAATATGAAAATGTTATAAATAAATTTCTTATTTTTATAATTTATTCAGTACCATAAAAATAATATTGTGTTCTATACAAATAATTTATATCAATATTTCTACCAATTTATACTAATTAAGTACAATAATTTATACCAAATAAGTACCATAACTTTTACCAAAAAACGTTATTTGTAGATAAAAACTATGGTACTTAGTTGGTATAAATTATGGTACTTAGTTGGTATAAAAATTGGTATAAATTATTTGTTTAGAAAACAATATTCTTTTTATGGTACTTAATAAATTTTAAAAATAAAATATTTATTTGATTTAATATTTTATGATATTGTCGTTTTTTCATTTTTTTCAATTTTTATAATTATTTTATATTTTATTGTATTTTGAATTTTTTGTGAATTTTTTAACACTTAGGGTCATATTGTGAACTTTAAAAATACTTTGTTAACTAATAGGGGTATTTTGACTTTTTCCATCTGGTCAATGACTATAGTGTCATTTCATAGACTTTTACGAACATATAGTGGTATTTTGTGACTTTCTTTTTTTAGTGGCATTTCATGAATTAACCAAAGTTATAGTGGCATTCATGAATTTTCTCATAAATATATAGTTATATATATAACCGATTAACTGCGGTTAACCACAGTATAAAAATTACATACCGTTATCTAAACTGCATATGTCTAATTATAACATTACTATTAACTATACCACCAAATACTATACAATTAACCAGTTAGACAGTACAATATAAACAGATTTTGGTACAATACCTAGAGTTGATCAAAATGTGTCCGGCCCGGCAGCCCGGTCCGACCCGGCCCGTAAAAAGCCTGATGGGCCCGAGCCCGATAGGGCTTCCGGGCGGGCCTGGACATAAAATCAGGCCCGAATAAAAACCGGGCCGCGACACATTTTTTAAGCCCGTGGGCAAGCCCGGTCCGGTCCGGTTTTATTATTTATTATAATTTTTTTAAAATATAATATATACATATTTAATTTTTATATAATATATACAAAAATTATATAAATATATAAATTTTAATGAGTTATATATATAATATATAAATATATATTAAAATATATTAATTTTAATTTATTTTTTATTAATTTATATAAAAAATTAAAAAACCGAGTCGGGCGGACCAGATTTCGGCATTGCCTAGAAAAAACTGAATCTAGCCCGACCCGACACAAACATGTAAAAAATCGGGCTTGGTTTTTTAAAATAGGCCAGATAACCTAAAATTTTCCTTTGTCCCGGTCCGAACCCGGCCCACCCCTAATAATCATCTCTAATGTCAATATCACGGCAGCTGGTTTTTTTGGCACCCCTGCCCATACCCATCCGCCTCAATGATGTCCTGTACTCTCACCTCACTATAATCAATGATATTGCTGCACAATGCTGGTAGTACTATTTTATTCCGCTCACTCTGTTGCTGCCACCAGCCGACTCATCATCGTTTTCTTGAATCTCCAATGTTACTTCCTCCGTATTTTATTCTGCTCACTCCCTTGCTGCCACCATCATCGTTTTCTTGGATCTCCAATATTATTCTCACCGTCCTTAATGTCCTATTTATTTGATAATATGTTTTTCCTTTCAATATTAAAATTATAAAATATAATAATTTTATAAAATTAAAATTTATAATATAGTTTATCATATCGGAAATTATATTCATAATTTAAAATTTTCACGGTCAATTTTAAACGGATTCAGTATTATTTGGCTACCTACACTTCTCCCTGCATGCAGCTGCGAGAGAGATAGAGAATGGATGATTATGTGCTTTTAATTGGTTGATGATCGATCTGTCGAACCCCTCAATCAGTTACTTTTTTCTTATAGCCACATCCATGCGCGTTTCATCACTATACATTGACAGTGTGATGGAAACGTTCAACTTACCTACTACTCCCTCCGTCCCGCTTTGACTGTCTCATTTACTATTTAGACATGTCATTTGACTTTAATATTTAATATATAAGATAATATAATTTTACAAATCTAAGATTTACAATAGAAAACTTATATGAAAAACTATATGTTATATAAATTTATTTATAAAATTATTTTATCTTACATTTTAATATTGAAGTGGAAAAACGTGTCAAAAAGTAAACAGGACACTCAAACTGGGACGGAGGTAGTAGATTGTTTTCAGTTTTGGTCATGCCCAATCACATCACATAATTACCAAAACGACGTCACTATCGACAAACACCTAGGCCAGGCTGTATGAACTTTCCAGTTTTATGGTAGTACTACTATTTGGAAAAGAGATTTGTCCATCCTTCCTTGTTTCTCCTCGTTCACCTAATCCAAAAATTGTCTGATTTATCAGAATCCTAAACCTCATCAAAATTTAAAAATATTTAAATATAATAAATTTGAAACTCAGTTGAATAAAATTTAAAATATTCTGAATCTGAAAAATTTATAAACTGAAATCGATCCAAACCTAAAATGACATGAAATAATTGTAGTTTAAAATTAACCAAACTCGAATAACATGAAATAATAGTGACTATAAATTATCCAAAACCTAAATGACCCAAATAAATATGATAAAAAACTTGATTCAAACTTAATATATTCGAATGAAATTCAGAACATGCATTGTATTGACTTTTCTGTAATTTATATGTAGTATCTTCTTATAGAAATTAGGTATATATATTGAATAATTTTTGCAAAAAATATTAACCATGACCCGAATAAGTGAAACTCGATTCTGACACTACTACAACCTGAACCCGATTTGACCCAAACCCGAATGACCCAAACCCCAATGACCCAAAACCGAAATGACCCGGAAACTTAATGGTCCGAGCAAATATTGACCCAAAAAGATATGACCCAAAACTCGAACGGATAACCCATTTGTCAGATCTACCTTTTACATCTAGGAGGACCTTCCTTTTTGTGGTCTTACTTGTTGTGCACTCTAAGAGGTGGTTAATGATGTGTATACAAAATGAGTCTGTGGGTATGCATTTGGATGTAATTGTGTTTGTGGGGTTTTAAATAGTACACTGGTTAGTGTATCAGGTAATTGTAGTGTATAGATAACAGTAAGTTTTCACAATGAAGCGTTATTCAGTAAAATTTTGAAATTGTCTTGAAGGTTTTAGTGCTTTTATTTGTGTAGGAAAAATCTTGGGATGGTGATTATTTTAGCTTGAACATGCAAATGTAAGGCAATATTAAAGTCGGTGCATGTGACACTCGGCTCACCGGAGTATTGCAATGGCATTGACCTTTCATCCATTTATGATTTTACATATAGCAAGATCTTATGAAGTTGTAGCCACATTGGAAAACGTTAAAAACGATTAGGCGCCATATTTAAACATGCAACAAGACTAAAGCATTTCTTAGTGTCATTATTCTTATCCTTCTTATCTTATTTTGTTCGGACCTGGAGGCATTAATGTTGATATGTAGCCCTTGGTTCCTAGGATCACTAAGGGGGTCAATCCTTGAGAGCATTATGCATTAAAGATAAAGAAACCTTCTTTATTATTGCCAAAACATTCCATACAAGCTCAAGGGTGTCATCTCCCTAATGAAAAGAGTTTAACTACTGAAATGCATCACTAAAAAGCGCTTAAAAGCAAATTTCATAATGTAAACTAAGAAAGAAGAAAAACTTCTTTTGAGTGAAGAGCGATGAAAGAACTTTGATGTAGAACCAAAGTTGTGAGTATAAGGGATAATTTTGAGATGGGGAAATATTATCCTATTTATAGATTTTAAAGATGAAAGATCCACCTTGCAACCGAGCTTGCAACCGACCAGGGACCATATCAGTTGCTGCTAGGTTGGCTTTCTTGCGGTCCAAGTTGATCCATGCCAAGAGAAGACATCCAATCAGGTAGGCAGTTACAACTTCAGAAGCTTTTCTCAGGTACGTGCTCTAGCCAAACTTCACCTTCTAGGTGTATCCTCAAAGGGCACAACCAAGTTGCAACTAGTGTCAAATGCTGGTTAGTTGTCATGGGTGGCGTAGGTTTACATTTTCTTCGTAGTGGTCATCTCCTTTTTACGTTCTTCTTGGAGCAATAGAGAATAAATTTGCTCGATAGTGGGAAGGGGTGTCATCATGAGTATGTTCCCTCCCACCATAATTTTTTTTGGTTCGTAGACATTATGGATTTCATTAAACGTCGTCATATGATGTAATCTTACAATTTTTTAACACCGCTACAAATGTAGATGGGGAGCGCGTTAGAGGAATCAATTTGATCTTAAATGTGCTTGATCTTGGTGTAGTATGCACTAACATTGTCATCCTCTTGTTTCATATTCACGTCTTCTTCAAGTGCATAGAATTGGGTAACATTGCTTTCTGCATATCTTGAGCTTAATTCACACCAAATTTGGGTGATAGAGGCATTGAACACCACACATTTAGATGATCAGCTTCTCAAGAGTAGCTCGCAACCATGAAATGACCATGTGGTCGCATCTTTCCCAGGCCCGAGCTCACACGGCTGAATTTTTAGGCTTCCATCAATGAATCTCTGTTAATTATTTACTAAGAGAACAATCGTCATGTGTCGTTTACAGGTGACATATCTCGTCCCTTCGAATTTTGTCCTGATCCAAAGCATCCCGGTGCGGTTGGAGTTCTCTAGGATGAAAGGATTGTTGGCATCACTTCCCATGCATATGTCCTTTGATTTGTCGGAACCGCTTCCTCCAATGTGACCTTTCTTATTTTCACTGGGTTTCTTCAGAATCTTGTTGTCATCATCTTCCATTCTTGAAGTTAAGGTCGATTATTTCATTCCTCCCTCTTTAGAGGGATTGAGATTTAAGGAAGTGTGTTTGGGGAAAAAAGAATTGAGGCGCTTGTTAGAGATCAAGTGTGAGTGAGATAAAGAAACCCACATCGAAGAATGATTTAGTTAGTAAGTAGTTCATATAGCCTATGGTTTACTCCACCTAATTTGTCAATTGGTTTTATGATGAAACCTTATGGGTTGTTGAGCCTTACAGGTCTATAGGGTGTTTACAAAATTTCCTCCGTCGAACCTATTTCTCCCCCATAATATTTCAACATGGTATTAGAGTCCAAGTATAGTCTTGGATAATACACCACTGTCTAAATGGATACCCTTGTAGAAGTGTACAATGTCATCACGATAAACCAAAGAAGAAAACCAGGCCAGTACTGATGTGGTCCACGCAGTAAGGATGCAATGAGAGTGGCAGCGGAGGTGAGAGACTCATACTTGAGAAGGGATGTTAGAGATCATGTGTGAGTGAGATAAAGAAACCCGCATCGAAGAATGATTTAACTTGTAAGTAGTGATTCATATAGTCTATGGGCTACTCCACCTAATGTGAATTGATCTTATGATGAAACCTCATGAATTGTTAGGCATTACTAGTCTATGTGGGTGTATTTCTCACCCACAATTTATCGTTTTGATGCAACTACCTTTTACTTCGGTAGCTAGTCTGGCAACTAACAGAAAAATGGGCCATAAATAAATCCTTAATATATATGCTTGCTATATATACTAAACCCAAGATGAGCGGTTAGAATCATAACACGGTCCCCATTGTACATTATATTGATCTTTTCATTGAGGTTTGTAGCCTTCAAACAAAGGTAATATGTATCCGTCCGTCGCACTTCAATTCTCTAATTTGTTTTATATCACGTTTTTCACCACAATATTTCACATCTAAGATAAAATAATTTTATAAATCTAATTTCTGTAGTAGTTTCCTTACTTAAATAACTATATATTAATAAACTTAAATTCATAAAATTATTTATCTTATAGGTTAAATATTGAATTCAAATAATAAAAGGGACAGGGGACCGGGTAGTAATTAAACTATAAAATCTGTGATGTCATTTTCAAGGTGCAGAAACAATGATTGATCTACCCTGCCTCTGGCAGTTTAAATAGCTCATGCATGATTCACTATTTCTGTGAACATCATCATCATTCATTTGACTCGATTTAAACGTGAATCAATAAAAACACTCATGAAGCAAATAAAACTAGGAACAATCTAAAAAATAAGAATAATGTGATAGAACTAATCTATCTAATCGAATTGAAATCCCAACAAACACCAATTAAATATAGTACTACTACATCAAATTAAACCGCAAGCCATTAGTATAGCGTCCCCTCCTCTGAATTAATCTCGATCGTTATTGCTGGTTTCTCTACAACACCAAGGGTTTAGCATCATCCGCCGCTTTAACATCAACTGTCGGTTTAACAGGTTCCCCACCAACCAACTCTTTCGGAAGAGTTTCCTTAATCCCTTTAAGTTCAAACACATAGTAAAGCTTAAGAGGGTAAATCACATTCGATAATTTAGCTTTCCCAGTAACACCCTCAAAGATACCAGTTCCACCAGTAACCACAAGCTCTGAATCTTTACGGGCGAAATACGGACCTTGTGCAGAAAAATGTCCGTATGAACCGAAGTAGAAACTGTAGATTGCTTCGTAACGGTCACCTGCTTCGAGATCTTCTTCAATGTAAATAATCATTCCAGCTGAAATACCTAATCGAGTCTTGAGATCTCCAGAGTAAAGCTTGTTGCTGAATGGGACTAAATCGCCTAAGCATTTTTCTGGGTTCTTGCTTAACTTTAGGAAGGCGGGGCTGTGACGGTCACCTTCGTTGAGTTCGTATACGTGGAGGGTTTGGATAGTGGAGTTGGGTTTGTGATGATGATCTGATTCATCTTTGTTGATGGTTTTGTTTGATGAGTTGGATATTATGTTGGAGAGTGAAGTGAAAAGGTTGGGAAGGAATTGTAGTGGTTTAGCGCTCGCACAAGGTGTGGTAGTATTGTTGTGTCTTGTGGTTGCTGCAGTCATCCGCAGGGATGTATGAGGTTGGTTAAGGTTGATGGGAAACTGGTGGTGGGAAATTAGAGAGTGGGTGGTGGAGGAGAAGGATGGTGGTGGTGGAGTACTTATAAGTTTCATCATCATACTAGTGGTGGAGGTTGAAGAGATTGACATGGTTTAAAAATGGAAGAATGAGTAATGAGAGGTTGTTGTAGGAAGGAAGGCTAAGTATTAGCTAGTGGGTGAATGAGGTTTAGTGTATTTGTTGAAGTGGAATGAGATGAGGGTCGACCTAGAGTTATTTATAGACAGCAATGCTGCTGCGGGAGGGCAGCTGGCTGGGTGGAAGATGACGCGGTAACTGCAAAGGATCGATGACCCTGTGTGAATGGTACACATCTTTCTCTCTGAAAGGTAAATAAATTAGCAAACATCAATTACATATGTTAAACTCAATGACTAGTACTACGATTGTTAAAAAAAATATTTTCAATGACTAGTATAATCAAGTCTCAACACGCAAACGTCACAAAAAAATAATTGTACAAGTGGTCCTCAATGCGAAATCCCATCCTTTGTTGACTACATTCTTTCTGGCACATTAATTGTATCTTCAGTAAAGGAAAATGGAACATTCCTCGTGTATTCATTCACACGACACACGGGTAACTATTCAGATTAATCATACACTTTATAGTAATATATATTAGTGTTTTAATACTGAGTGTATATTTTATCAAGACTAATTGTATACTTTTTTCTGAAATGTGCTATATAAAGCTATGTTATATCCGTATTCCCTTATAAATAAAATGGAATTTATCTGGATATAATTAACTAACTTTTCAATGTATAAATGTATGCAGGATATTTTGTTGGAGTGATAGTTCTTAAATGTGCTAGTTGGGATAGCAATCTGACATCTAGGTTGCCACTCCTCTAACCATCTAGATAGATGAGCATAGGTCACAATAGAGGCTCAGTAACTAAGGTCATTTTTTTTTGTTAAGATACATACACCGATAACAATAAACATGGGCAGCTCGTATGAGTTGTGGAGCTAAACCAAGAATCCAAGCTTATTATAGCACTTTGTGAAATGTACTACTAACTGTCTACTAATTCCAGAGTTTCCTTAGCTCGTCATCTTCATTACAGAAACACAAAAGAGACTACTAAGTACAAATAGGGTCTTTTTCGGTGGTTCCTTAAATCAAAACCATCAAAAAATATGAGCTATCAGAGGGCAAATAAATGTGAAAAAACCGGCCTATCTTCGACGGTTCCTACTAAGAACCGTATAATATGAGCAAAAATTGGGTCTTTTTTGGCGGTTTTATCCTTAAGAACCGCCGAAAAAGACCCGATTTTTGCTCATTTTGGACGGTTCTTAGTAGGAACCGCCGAAATAGGTCGTTTTTTTGTTTTTCTCGTTTTGATGCTGTTAACCATCGCATGCTGCAAGTAGCCCTTCCACACTTCTGTATCGCACTTCAAAGCAGTGTATGACGCTCTTTCAGGACACGAAAATTCATACTTGGTAAGGGCAAAAGATTGCATTTTGTCATGCAAAAACCTGTTCATAAATTAAACGACATAAAATTAATTAACATTGTTTCAGAACTTCAATTTATAAATTAATTATAAAACAAAACTAATACTTACAGAATACATGAATGCATCACTAAAATAGGCACCCAATCAGATTTTACGATGTCCCTAACATCGGTCGTCCACATGACTTTTACACCTTCTGAGTAGTGAAGAAGGTCATCGTCAAAGTTGAGTAGGATAGAAGATCCGCCCTCTAGGAAGTCATGGATTATATCATGCAAGCATTTCATGTTTGGCCCCAAGCATGCATATATGGAATCATCTACCAAGTTTTCTTTTTGAACAACGTTTGTGGATGATTTGTATTCAGAGGATCTAATCTTTGACTTCTTTTTCACAGGAGATGCAGATTTCCTTCTTAATGCCTGTTTACAACCGGCATACAATACTAGTCATGAACTGAGCATCCACACATACTATATTCATATAATGAACAATAATAACTATACTGGTGGTTTGTATTAGACATACCTTCACACACTTATGAATCAGATGAGCAGACCACTGAACAAATGCACCCTTTGTAGACCGAACTGTGTTGTACTCCTCTGTAGGTACAAGGAGCTTTATATCAGGACACTTATAATTTGGTTTGTCCACTGAAACTCTCCCTTTATACTGCTTTAGTGGCATCCCATGGGTCACGTCATTCGGGCCTGATGAGTACACCCTTCCTTCTGCGACACATATTTCTTGATTGTTGTATGGGAGCAGGAGGTTACAGTTTATCGGGTCCTACAATTTCATCAGATTAGTAGACGTTGAACAAAAAATATGTAATAAAAGATATTACAAGTAATAAAATAGTTAAAGGTATAAAAAATTACATGTACATATGCGTAAGGATACTGGTCATTGGAATCCACACTTGTGTATACACTCCAGCAGGAGTAGCACCGTCATTTCTTGGGAATGAGAGAGGTTCATTATGTTAACTGGGGCAAGAAGGAACAGAAGCAGGAGTAGCACCGTCATAGCTTGGGAAAGAGAGAGGGTCATTATTATAACTGGGGCAAGAAGGATCAAAAGCAGGAGCATATGGCTAGGGTACACCACTGCCCTGACGTGTTTCAGCAATGACTTCCTTCTTCCACTGCTCTCTCAGGTCATTAATGACACACATATGCTGCTCGTAAGAAATCGTCTATCCTTGACTACTCCCTTTCCTTGACCTGGGGTTACCAAAAAGTTTTCTTATCCCTATGTTAACCCCCCTAACCCCACAGCTCAGCCTGGATGATCTTTCTTTCCAAGCGCACGAGACAACTGGTCATCATGTCGATCAGGAACCCGAGTCCCTTGGGTAACTTGTTCATTCAGCTCACCCTTTATAATTAAATGTAGAAAACATTTAATTATAGATTTTAAGATGATAAAAATGAATTTGTCAAAAAATTTGAAAGTAAAGAAAAATACTTACCATTTTATCAACAATTTTCTTCGTCTTCTCGAAGGGATATAAACGCTTTTCAGTTTTTGGGTCTTTCTTAGTACGTGAAAGCTTCCAAAATGTACCTCATAGCTGGTGCTCATATCCGATGGCAACTCTCCTTCTGCCACCCATTCAGGCACTCTTCTATAACCCCTTGGCACCCAACACGTGATGATATTCATTCTTCTTCGCATTCACGGATTGGGCGTCGTGATACTCCTGTTATCAAATAAACATACAATTAAGATGACCAAAAATATACATATGTAAACATATATACCACATAAATATATATTTATATAATAATTAATTATTTAAAAGTTAGTACGTACCTTCGTCTCCATCTTCTTAGCATAGAACTCCTGCCACTTCTCTTGGGTTATTGGTGTGTAGATCTCCCAAGGCCGGCGTGTGTCACCGTCCAGCCTCTTAAGCTTCTTAGTGATAAACCACTTGCTAAAAGGAAATTTGTAGGGATAAAACTATATATATAAAGAATGAAATAATAAACTAATCCTACAACTCTACTACGGGTAGCAAATAAAAACCCGGTCGGAGTATAGTGTAAATATATTACGACCGAGAGTATCGAACCCAAGGGACTTATAGAAAACTAGTCCTAATCCGGGCAAAAGCCTATTCTATAATAAAAGGGGGGAAAAGTAAATGTGATTCTAAACTAAGAAAACTGAATAAACTAACTTTGATTTTGGAAGATTATCAATGTAAGGGAAACGTAAGACCAATAATCAAGGGTGGCAAGTCTCAAAGAGGATTTGGTCTCGCAAAATGCATATGCCGGGTGGCATGCCGGACCTCCGCTACCCGGCAGATTCATGGCCTTGAATGTGCCGGACAACTTCCATCTGGCACTACATCCGGCATCGTACATTTCGTAAACAACTCTTCCAGATTCGGTTCTGACAAAAGGAACTCAATATTCATACTTGCATCGTGCATAGCTAATGCCGCGAATACAAACAGAATAATGGGAAATAAGAGATTAACCCTAAACCTTAGGTCTTGATGCCCCTCTTTCGGAACAACAAACTTAAAGATTACCAAAATCCTAATCTATCATATTCTTGTCTTGTGAACATTAAATAGGACTTAGAGATAAGAGAATAAATAGCTACTTCATTCAACTTTCCATGAAGACTAGAACTCGGGTTAAGAAACTTGAAAATTCCATAAATGGTCATAAGAGTTTTACAAGGAAATCTTCCCTAACTAAAAACCTAACAAGGATTCTGCATCACCATCCACACAACTACAAGAAGAGAATACAAAGGGGGAGAAGGGGATGTTAATAGCCTTAACCAGTCAAGGTCTTCTTCTTCTCTTGCGTGGATGGATTTGCAGACGTTCCTTGGACACCAACAGATGGAATGGGGCGGAAATAGAGTGTGAATGGCGTGGATTTGGTATGTTGAAGTGTGTCAAATTGCAGCCTTTCTCAGCCTATTTATAGGCATCAAATGTGTCTGTTGCCGGGCGTCGTGCCGGACCATCAGTAGCCGGCACACGTGATAAATGCACACAACTGTTAACGGTTGAAACCGCCAATTCCGCGCGAAACAGTACATATGCCGGGTAGGAGATACCCGGCATCACACCCGGCACCATCCTAATCACCAACGGTCAATAACTACTATCGCTTGGTCAACCGTGGCGACTCTTTACTTATGTCGGATGGAATCTACCCGGCATCATGTCCGGCAAGGCCTCTTTTCTGTTCTGTGTTTATGCCGTGCAGGATCAACCCGGCATTGAGTCCGGCTTCAATTGAACTTTTGCCTAGAAAATCATTCCTTGCACAGAAAACTCATAAAAACATAAGTCTGTACAAATAATATACTTTAACACATAATAAGCATAAATAACACATATATAACTCTATTTAGATAAATATAATACTAAATCTAATGCATAAAATATGATAAGACTGCGGCTTATCAAGACCCTACACTTACCTTTTGCTAGTCCTCGAGCAAAACAAGATTAGAAAGGAGTAATTACTTATGCACAAAACAGATAAACTTTAGAATGACAATAAGATAATTATTCTCAACTGCCTGACTCTATTTCACAAGTATCACTTAATCATCCTTATCCATCAAAACATACTAATGGGTATAAAAATAAAGAATTTTCAAAACCGATCAAAAGCTTTTGGGCTATTTTGCATGAGGGATTTGTAATCTCTCCTTTTTCCGGTTTCCAACATTCAGCTCTATTTTTCAATAGTTTCTGAATGTGGCCAAGACTCTCATCAATGGTTTCTTTTTGGTCAGCCCTATTTTGCAACGGTTTCTGAATCAACCATGATTTTTTTTGCATTGAAGAACAGGGAATTTAGGAGAAAAATAAAAGGAAAAACTCTCGTTTCTTGCTTTTATTCTGAGGCACTTTATGCAACCTCAAGGAATATATTGCTTTTCCTTTGGAAGAAGATTCTTTTTCTTTTTTTCTTTTTTCCTTATTCTTTCTTTTGCACAAAAACCCTTTTTAAGATTTTCACCCAAAAGATTTTTCACAATTTGAAAAGAAAAGAAACAAGTACCAAGAAGTACAATAAGGAAGGAATTGGGAGAAAGATCATATACTCACGTTAAATAAAAAGAATCAAGAAGTTAAAAACAAGAATCTACAAGTCATTAGAAAGCTTACCTCTTGAGAGAACAAGCTTTTAGTCATTCCTAATCTTATCTCAATCAAAAACATGCAAAAAGTTTAGTAAAACATCAATAAAACTCACAACTTATGCATATCATAAATAAAAACTTATTTTTAAGGGGGGGTCCCTGCCCTACACTTGGCAGGAACATTGTCCCCAGTGTTCAAAAGAAACAATAAAATTGAAATTTTTTTCTTTTTTTTAAGAAACTTAAAACAACTATTTGGAAAGTACTAACAAAAACAAATCATAAAAAAAAAAAGAGAAAAATTAAATGGTAAGAAAGGCTCCCCTGTTTGATATTGAAGGTGTGAGGAGGCTCCGCCCTACACTTAGCCTTTTAGGCTATTTGGCATTATCCGAGATCCTGGGCAGGATAGTGACCGAATTCGCATGCTCCCGTGGATTTATTTACGTTTGGGACGAGAGCTGACCTTGTTGTCGTGGTTGCGTCAGAAGTTGCTGTAACTGCAACTGCAACGATTTGTGCTCCTTGCGAATGGTCGAGATCTCGTTGTGGGTATCCTGGGTTTTGTTCATCAGGGCTGACATCATGTCACGAAGTTCAGCCATTTCAGCCTCTGATGATGATGAAGGATGGGATGGTCTGTATTGCCTTGGACCTCCCTGGTAGCCGGCTTGGCTTGGAAAGTTGTGAGGGGGTTGGTTCCCCTGTTGCCATGGCTGCCGATAGCCTTGGTTACTCACATAGTTAACTTCCTCAACATTCTGAAAGTCGGACATATCAGGGCTTGGAGCGTGTGGTCGTGCACTAACCACGTTCGCCTGTTGAGGAAGTTTGTTCATTGCTATTTGCTCCACCACTTTCTGTAGAGCGCTAACCTTTGTAGAGGTTTGAGCATTGCTCTCCAACAACTGCTCATGACTTTGCATTAGTTTGTCAAATTTAGCATCGCCCTCTCTTACTTGGTATAAACCAGCGGTACTACCCTTGGTTCCACCGGTGGCCCAATCCCTAATCTCTTCGCAAAGAGATTCAACCCCACTAAGGAATTGATCTCCAAGCTTCTTTAATATATCTGCACCAAGGGAGGATAAGATCATTGTCTTGCATTGATTGATCAATCCTTTGTAAAATAACTGAGATAGTTGTTCCTTGGTGAGGCCATGGTGTGGACATGTGCGCAGCAACCCTTTGAATCTGTCCCAAGTCTCACAGATGTTCTCCGAGCTAGGTTGTCTGAAGTTGTAAATATCGGCGATCATCTCCAGGGTGCGACTTGGAGGCATGAATTTGTCATAAAACTTGGTTGCCATGTCCTCCCAAGTGGTGATGGTACTGGGGGTTAGACTGTTGTACCACTTGCTAGCATTCCCCGTAAGGCTATGGGGGAAGAGGGAAAGTCTGGCGTATTGGAGGACATTGTTTGTGGAGGTTAGGCTGTTTGTGTGTTGTAGAAATTTAGTGATGTGGAGCAAAGCATCGTCCGGGTTTGTACCGTCGAACATACCCAACTCCTTGATGCATCGGATTTGATGATATGGCTGAAGTTTTTGCAATTCATCGTATTCGTTTTGTGGAAGGAGAGGGAGGTCGATTGCGGGCTTTTGGCCTTGGTTAGAAGGCCGGTTTATATTTCGGACGGTAGGTGCTGCCATTGATGTAGGAGGTAGGTGTTGGTGGTTTCTTCGTTGATGAATGGAGCGAAGAAGAGTCCTCTCGATTTCTGGGTCTAAATCTGCTAAATCTTCAGGAGAATTCGTGGACCGCAGAAGCATTCACTTTGATAACTTCAGGAGGAGCAAGAGAAAACGTTATAATACTTGGTAATAATAAAAGAAATAATATAATGACATTAAAATTATGAAAATTCAAGAAGAAATAAAGTTTTGGTTATGCCGGACACGGTGCCGGGTGTATGGCACCTGGCATTGGACTTTCTCCAATACTGCCGGGTTGATAGTACCCGGCGTTGCGTCCGGTCTTCTGCGAACTAAAAAAATTTTCAGTAAGGAAACAACAATTAGGAAGTATTAGAAGAGAGATCTAAGCGAATGGTGTAGGAAAAGAATAGAATACTATAAGGATTTTAACATTTTACGAAAATAATTTAAAACTGAAAATAATTTGAAACTGCCGAACAGGATGCCGGGTTTGTTGTATCTGGCAGTGGACTTCCTCCACTAATGCCGGGTTGAAGTTACCCGGCATACCACCCGGCGCGTTCAAACTTGAAAATAAAGAAAATAAAATGGGAAAGGGAAAGGGAAGTTAACATAAAAGAGCAATGGAAAAGAATATTTAGAGACAAATCAAAGATTTGAAAAAGAACAATGTGAAGTAAAAGTTGAAGTTTGAGTATGTCGGATTGTTCGCCGGGTAAACTCTATCCGGCGTAGGACTTCCTCCAAGATGCCGGATTCAGAACACCCGGCAATGTACCCGGCATATTTAACCGAAAATAAAATGAACAAATTAAATTAAAGAATCAAAGAATAAAGAATAAAGAATAAGGCATTTTACCTAATTTAGGACTTGGACTAATTCCAAGTCCCCGGCAACGGCGCCAATTTGCTAAAAGGAAATTTGTAGGGATAAAACTATATATATAAAGAATGAAATAATAAACTAATCCTACAACTCTACTATGGGTAGCAAATAAAAACCCGGTCGGAGTATAGTGTACATATATTACGACCGAGAGTATCGAACCCAAGGGACTTATAGAAAACTAGTCCTCATCCGGGTAAAAGCCTATTCTATAATAAAAGGGGGGAAAAGTAAATGTGATTCTAAACTAAGAAAACTGAATAAACTAACTTTGATTTTGGAAGATTATCAATGTAAGGGAAACGTAAGACCAATAATCAAGGGTGGCAAGTCTCAAAGAGGATTTGGTCTCGCAAAATGCATATGCCGGGTGGCATGCCGGACCTCCGCTACCCGGCAGATTCATGGCCTTGAATGTGCCGGACAACTTCCATACGACACTACATCCGACATCGTACATTTCGTAAACAACACTTTCAGATTCGGTTCTGACAAAAGGAAATAAATATTCATACTTGCATCGTGCATAGCTAATGCCGCGAATACAAACAGAATAATGGGAAATAAGAGATTAACCCTAAACCTTAGGTCTTGATGCCCCTCTTTCGGAACAACAAACTTAAAGATTACCAAAATCCTAATCTATCCTATTCTTGTCTTGTGAACATTAAATAGGACTTAGAGATAAGAGAATAAATAGCTACTTCATTCTACTTTGCATGAAGACTAGAACCCGGGTTAAGAAACTTGAAAATTCCATAAATGGTCATAAGAGTTTTACAAAGAAATCTTCCCTAACCAAAAACCTAACAAGGATTCTGCATCACCATCCACACAACTACAAGAAGAGAATACAAAGGGGGAGAAGGGGATGTTAATAGCCTTAACCCGTCAAGGTCTTCTTCTTCTCTTGCGTGGATGTATTTGCAGACGTTCCTTGGACACCAACAGATGGAATGGGGCGGAAATAGAGTGTGAATGATGTGGATTTGGTATGTTGAAGTGTGTCAAATTGCAGCCTTTCTTGGCCTATTTATAGGCATCAAATGTGTCTGTTGCCGGGTGTCGTGCCGGACCATCAGTAGCCGGCACACGTGATAAATGCGCCCAACTGTTAACGGTCGAAACCGCCAATTCCGCGCGAAACAGTACATATGCCGGGTAGGAGATACCCGGCATCACACCTGGCACCATCCTAATCACCAACGGTCAATAACTGCTATCGCTTGGTCAACCGTGGCAACTCTTTACTTATGCCGGATGGAATCTACCCGGCATCATGTCCGGCAAGGCCTCTTTTCTGTTATGTTTATGTCGTGCAGGATCAACCCGGCATTGAGTCCGGCTTCAATTGAACTTTTGCCTAGAAAATCATTCCTTGCACAAAAAACTCATAAAAACATAAGTCTGTACAAAATAATACACTTTAACACATAATAAGCATAAATAACACATATATAACTCTATTTAGATAAATATAATACTAAATCTAATGCATAAAATATGATAAGTCTGCGGCATATAAAGATTGAAATAATAAACTAATCCTACAACTCTACTACGGGTAGCAAATAAAAACCCGGTCGGAGTATAGTGTAAATATATTACGACCAAGAGTATCGAACCCAAGGGACTTATAGAAAACTAGTCCTAATCCGGGCAAAAGCATATTCTATAATAAAAGGGGGGAAAAGTAAATGTGATTCTAAACTAAGAAAACTGAATAAACTAACTTTGATTTTGGAAGATTTTCAATGTAAGGGAAACGTAAGACCAATAATCAAGGGTGGCAAGTCTCAAAGAGGATTTGGTCTCGCAAAATGCATATGCCGGGTGGCATGCCGGACCTCCGCTACCCGGAAGATTCATGGCCTTGAATGTGCCGGACAATGGTGTAGTACTCACTTTTGCCTAGAAAATCATTCCTTGCACAGAAAACTCATAAAAACATAAGTCTGCGGCTTATCACCACTTAACCAGATCATGCTTATGATCTGAAAATTTCTTGCGCATCATCACTTTGACCATGGTGTAGTACTCACTTTCTTTAGGTATTTGATATCATTTCTGTATATCACCATAAATGAAACAAATGTTAGTTATGGATACCTACAAATTGTATAAAAAAATACTTTGACTATTGTTTATTTTCCTGTGCAATCTCAAACATCTATTTCTTCAGTCATTTGTCAATCAGAGGCCAGGTGAGAGTGATATCACAATACTCTCGCACAATGATGCCTAGCTCCGGAGTGAAGTCTACAGCCCATTCCCTAATCGGCTGTAGATACGCATTAAATTGCAGCGGCTTTGACTCAATCTTTTTTGTCTGCAAGCTTTCGTAGGACCTCGTGGTTTTACGTTCCTAATAAGCTGGATTTAGGATCCAGAAGGACCAACCTCTATGTCCTCAGCTGGCACAGAGGCTGCCGTAATCTCATCCAGGCCATTACCCCCTTCATCAGCTCGGGCCTATGACTTGTGGCTTTTCCCTCCACGTGTTTTCTTCTTCTTTGGTCGGGATGCCTCTGTCAAAAACTCATCGATTGGGTCATCCATATCATCCATTTAACTATCTACAAAGATAAATAACACGATATCAATAACACCACAACAAATAATGTAATGAATACATAATAAGACATCATTAATATTCCAACAAATTATTTAATGAACAAACAAACAATAAAATAGTTTTTAATTACCTAACAAATAAACACATCATTTATGGTTGTCAACCCATAAACCCTCATTATAATCAGACCTAGTATACATTACTCGTCTGGAATATCAACAATGTTTGTGACAGGAATATAGTTAGAAAAAGGTGGTGTCTCATCGAACAGTAATTCATCATCATCAACATCTTGATCAACATTTGTGTTGACAAATCTTTTCCTTGGTAATACAACTGACCACCTGGAATCGATGGGATCTTCTATGTAAAATACTTGTTCACAATCCTTAGGAAATATGAACGGATGTTGTATATGACCAAGGCGTGATAAATCAACACCCGGCCACCCGAAATCACCATCTAAGTTCGTTTTCCAATTCTCAAAGCCTCAACAATCATCAAAACCCCACATAAACACCACCAAAACGTGAAGAACAACAAGAACAACCAACAACCAGAAGCTTGGTTCGAAAACCTTTCGGGTCTGCTATCAACGAAGCACTCGACGAATCCCAGTGTGAAGGATCATTGTAAAACCGAAGGTAAAACACGTAGAAATTCCACTTTCCTAACTTCCTTCGACCTTATCAGTCTTGCCTCAGAATTTGGGTTCAAACCAACTCTTTTCGGCCTCTGTATTACTAATTGTTTTAGCTACTGCCTTGTTACTTGTTTGCTAAGTTTCATATTAATTTTGACTTCAAATTGAATTCTTTCAATTACTAACGTGCTTATAATCTTTCAGGCTACGTACCCATAAAATTTGAGTCGAAAACACCACTGGGAACCACCAGAAAACCCCTGTGGCCACGGACAACCCACGGACGGCGGCAGGATTTTTAAAATTTCAAAATTTAGGTTTTTCTTAATAATGTCCGGGACCACGGACAGCGTGTCCGTGGCCCCGAACTTTTCAAAATTAGGTTTTTCTAAATAATGTCCGGGACCACGGACATGGGGTCCGTGGCTATGGACGTAAATAAAATTTGACCTAATTCTGCCTCTGAAACCCTAGTTTAGGTATTTTTAGTTTCCACTTTAATTTTCTGTCAAAAAATATCAAAAATATAAAAAAATCAGAAGCGCGCCCTTAGGTTAAAACGACTTGTAATAAGCCGTAATTAAACTAAGTAGAGGAAAAACGACTTCGAGGGGTAATGAAAGTAATTGAACCCTAAATACGTCGTATACCAAGCCCCCGAACCCGAACTCTCCTTTCCTAATTTGATCTAGGTAAAAATTAGGTGGCGACTCATAATAGGTTCCAGTGAGCTAGCTTAGGTTTTAATAATTAATGTTATATGACATAGTTATTAATCTTAGGTTATAAGTGGACCTAAAGCCCGACTAGATCCTAATCAATCTAATCAACATAGGATAGGGTTTAAAAATCGAGGCTCACAATGTGCACTGCTCGTATTTTAATAGATGCAGAAGAAGGGAAAATAGTATTGCATTACCATGATGAGCAGGTATCTTTTGATATGACACATTATAAGAGAAATCTTGCAGGAGTTCAATTTTGTTCTGGTATAGCTATTCTTGACCCTTCAGTGCAGGAGATTGACTTGCATAGAAAGCTTGAGGCTCCTAAAATTGTTTTAAAGGTCACCAAGACAGGTAAGAGAACCGAGGCGCTAGTCATGAAGAGACATTCATCTGCTGCCTGCATGATTGAGGCGCCAGACAAAGTTAAGGATCAAATTTATTTTGGTTATCTTAATAACTCTGATGATAGAATATACACCCTCAAACGGATACGAGAAAAGAAGAAAGTTGAAAAAGTTTGGCGGGTTAAGCGGATCCTTCAACCAAAAAGAAGATGTCTAGTTGATCCTAGTAAGCGTAACCCTCCTGATTCAACACGTTGCAATGGGATGACGTAATCGAGGGAAAGTCTAGCCAAAGACTATAAATAAGGGTGGCTGACTGGGAGGTAACGACCCAGCGGTAGTTTTCTATTTAATTTGTGTTTTTAGTGTTTTTCCCTAATTTTCTAGTTTTGTTCTGATTTTTAGCATTTTTAATTTTTAATCAATTCTTTGTTGTCCAGTTTACTCGCTCGAGGGTCCAATACCCATGCGTTTAACGTGATACTTTTAAGTGTCAAATTTTTGTGTTTCTCTAAGGTGCTTACAAGTGTGATGATCATGGACACTCCAAGGTTGGACACTTGCTTCACAGCAAGTATGAGGAAGATTCCTACCCCGATAAAGGACTTAAGTGTGAGGAAGGTGCCCTTCCTCAATCTGAAGATATTAGGAGAGTTTTCATGTCCTCTCACCTTTATTTTAGTCCAGCTTACGCTTTGAATGAATCAAGTCCATGAGAACTTTAATTAACCTTTGATGAATTTGCAATATTTAGAAAGTCCTCTTCTTGGCTTGAATTTGTGAACAATGACGACATTGTTCCTCTCAAGTGTGAGGAAGTAGGAGTACTTTCTAATTATTGCCATTACGCTTAATGCCACATTTGTTTTTGTTTGTTCTCTTATTTTGAAAGAATTGTCTCTTTTAGGCACCAATAAATATTGATCTCCAGGTAAAAAAATTTGTTGAGGTTTTGAAGACAAGCCTGATGGCCACCTCAAGAATCTTTCTGCTTTCGACTGTTTGTATGTATAGTTTTATCCAAATTGAATCTATTTTCACTGAAATTTGGTGGATTAGTTGATTATGAAAACTGAATTGGTCTAGTTTGGGATTTTGGAAATGATGAGAAAGTTTGGTATGAAAAGGATAAGGCAAGGTACTCCGCTGATTTGAATTAAAATTTTCTGAACCTAAAAAGGCCTCTTCATTCGGTTATTAAGTCCTCGGGGTGCTTTAACACCCATCTACCTAAGGTCTCGTGATCTGGGATAGAAGACCCAATGCCGCTACAAGGATGAAGAGAAAAGTCTGAGGGAATGAATTGAATGTGCATATGAAAGAATTAAATGTTAGAGAAGAAAAATATGGAAAGTTAAACATTTATGTCATTTTTATCTATTCTGATCATGAGTACGTGGTGTTGAAAGGTATCACGGAATAAGGTGTTACTTCACACCCCTTGTAATCCAAAGGTTAGAGGAAGAAACGGTGGAAGATCCCAAACTATTATATTTCAGTTTTTATAATCTAACTTCTCCATGCTTTTAACTCCATTCTTTTTCATTGATTGCGAAAACCTACAACAAATAGCAGAACTATTCTTTTGATTGTCATTTTGCTTGTTTTCCATCAGTAGTTATTTGATCCTGAGTTTCGAGTACTACGGTCCTTAAAAGTAGACATATTCTATATTTGCGCGAGGACAAACAAAAGCTAAGTGTGGTGAAGTTTGATAAGCGATATTAAATATATATATATATTTATGAGTTATTTGATTTAATATTCATAATGAATTGGCTTATATTTCACATTTGTCTTATGTTTTTTCAAGTATTTGTGTTTTGATGAGACCTAATATATTTTATGTGTCAACTACAGAAAATGATATATATATATATATAATATATATATATATATATATATATATTATACATTATATATTATATTATAATTAATAATAATAATAATTGTATTAGTATATATACATATTATATATATAATATGTATCGATATACAAATTGCACGAAAGACATTCCACCTGGGCTATGACTTATGTCACTCACGAATAGCACATGTTCAAAACAAAAATTGATAAATCAATCATGGCCCATGTTAGTTAATATATCGGAGATACTCAATGGGAACATGAGAAGATGTATATTGACGGGCATCATTGATTTAAGATTATTTTATTAACAAACATTATGGCTGCAGCAAACTTGCCGAGATCATTGTTGATCATACAGCGCATGAGAGAGGATTCACGTACAACACAAAATATACAAGATAAAGATTAAAGATTATGAATCTTTATCTTTCATTGCCAGCATATTGGCTCTGTTGGGCATCACTGTTTAGTATAAATGCAGCATATTTCACTACTACATAATTGTAGTATGCCCACACTTGTAAGTTCAAATTTTATACACAAATAAAATGTGAAAAAATAATTCCTTCACTTATAAGTGTGTTCATAATAGATGTAGAGATATTATAGATCTTTGTATTTTATATATACATACTTGTACCTATATTTAGCATAAGCTCTTATTATATAGTTCTACACATACAAGTGTAATTAAATAGAGTGGTTATATTAAAACATTTACTACACTTTATTAAATGGGGTTAGAGAAAATGTCATTATCCATATTTTTTGTAGTAGTGTTTGACAGTAGGAATACGCTGGTATAAATACAGCATTTTTTTTTTATTGGTAACAGCAGTGGGTGAGTTTTGAACCCAAGACCTTTGGTTCAAGAGTATCTCTCCACTCCTTCCACTACCGCCAAGCCGCCGGGGCTTGGTATAAATGCAGCATATTTGCTGGCAGGAATGTGCTGGCATAAATGCAGCTGTTTGAAAACTACTGTTTGGCAGTGCAGCATATATGCAGCATGTTTGGTTCAGTTAGTTATATGTAGTGCGTTTACCGTTTTTGTATTACAATTATAATTTATTATATTACACTATGTAACTTTATTTTGTTAGTAAAAATAAATAAAAAAATTTACAAACAATAAAATTTTTATTTCCATTATTTAATTAAGCAAAACTTGTAACTCCTAAACAATATATTTTTATTATCTAAATTTTATAATTCTTACAAATATAAAAGCGTAAAAAAGAGAAAAAAACGTTTCAAATTTTCTGATAATGTTATGTGAATTTATTTATTGAAATTATAACTTTTAATAATATATAATATTTTTATAATTTTGTATGTTAATAAATTTATATGCATTCATATTTAATATACTATTTTAATATTTTAATTATATATCAAGTGTGTATATTTATTTTTTTAATTTTATTAATCTATGTGGTATTACAAATAATATATTATAGATTTGTATTATAAATGTGATTTTTTGTAAATTTGGCTAAAGATGTAGTACTATTTTTTATAAATTATTTAAAGTATTATGTAATTTGTAATAAATAAAGTAACTTGTAAAAAAATTCTTTTTTAAAAAAATCAATAGTCACAGTAATTGAATTATGAAGTGAGTAAAGAAACGGAAGTGAAAATACGAAAACAAAAAAGTAGCATTTGCTGCGGACATTTATGCTGATATTTATGCTGTCATTTATACTGACATTTATACTGACATTTATGCTGTTTTAGGCGAATAACAAAAACAAATAAAGGAGTCCAAAACAGCATATACTCTACATTTATACTGTCAAAAAATGCGCATAAAATGCGAGACGAAAGCATCCATTAAGATACATATCAATATTAACGGAGGATGCTGGTATAAAAGGGGAGACAATTTTCTACGTGATTGGCGGTTTTTCATCGAGTCCAACCCAGCGCCGAAATTCTCCTTGCTCTCGTACCATTTGCTGCTCCCTATCTCCACACCGACCACTTTTTTCATACCATCAGCACGTACTACTTCCTCGCCAAATTCGTACGCCTCCGATGAGGCTTTTGCCTCCCACGCCTCTGCCATTCCCATTCGAGCCCACATCCATCTTTTGTCGTCCGCCCACACCATCCATCGACACCATCACCATCCATCATCATCTCCCGTCGTTCACCCAGCGTACTCATCCATCTCCTTCCATCCACCACATGCTTCTAACCCAGCACACCGTCACCAGCATTACAGTCATCGACCACGTAAGAAGGGAGGGCGCAAAGGAGAGGCGCAGCACTTCAACCAGGATTTGGAACAGAAACTGAACCACACCAGGACTAACGGTGAAATTAGTAAACTGAGTTTATTTGTTTACGTTATTATTGTGCGATATATTTTTTTCTTTCACCTTATTCTATATTTGTTTTCATGATTCATTTTCTTGTTTGAAACCATTAGCAAGTAGTTTATTTTTAGCTACCCGAGTTGGGAAGCAAGTCTAATTCTAGATGATTTTGTAAATAATTTTTCTTTACAACGTTATTAATATAATTAGTTTGATTCCTGTTCTTAATATGTATTAATTATCTAGCCAATAATTAGAGCAATTCTTGTAGTTTTCTAATCAACATGCGAGAGCTGAGATAGTTAACTAGACATAGGAAGTCGAACCTGATTAATGACTAGAAGTGTGATCCCACCTATAGGTTAATCGGACCCCATAGAAACTGTACTTTATGCGATTAGTTGTGTCCGGATTAGAGCATTAGTCTACTGCTAGTTCTAGCAACTAGTTAGGATTCGTTAGACTTAGCCGTTGACAATTAATCAAAGTTGTTGAGTTAGTTGTAAAAGTTAGGGGAAAAATTTAATAGTATAATGTGGAGTATTAGGTGAGAAGAACAACTCGAAGAGGACCTTTTAATTATTAGATTTTAAATTGTTGCTAGTTTGAGTTTGCTTTATTTCGCTTAATTGTTCTTTTAATTTCTTTATTTATTTAAGCTTTGTTTAGACTAATAAAAATCCTTTTAAAAGTGACAATTTCCTGTTTTATTAGTTTAGGTTAGTTTTCTCAATTAGGTTAATTTAAATAGTTAGTTAACTGAAAAAGGTCCCTATGTTCGACAACCCACTTTATCACTATACCCGCAAAACGATAGATACACTGCCTAGGTAGAGATATAATAACATATATTTCTGCTAACAATCATCTCAGTGTTTTTGTTGTCCTTATAAATGATAACCCTAGTGTAGTCTTTAATTACCCCTAAAGGGGCCTTCGTCAAGGGGACCCTCTCTCGCCTTTTTTGTTTTTCTACCGTATGAAAGCGCTCTCACCTAGCCTTCATACTGCAATGAAATCAGTTTATATTAGAGGCTTCTCCTTAAGGGGGTTGGAGTTTGACATACCTTCCCACTTCTTCGTAGATGACTGTGTCCTTCTGGGTAGAGCCACCCCCACCAATGACAAACAAATGTTAAATCTAGTATAAGACTTCCAAAAGGCTTCGGGGTAGAGCATTAGTGTCTTAAAATCTGGGATTATGTTCTCAACTAATATCCAACCTTTTCTTAGAAGCAGCATTACAGACAGTTGCAACCATGTTTTGTAGATGATGCCTCCTCAGTTGAAGTACCTCTGCAGAAAGACTTAACCCTACTCTTAGTTTTGCATGTGGTTCGATTGCTCCTAAGGATTTCCTTGGGTACGGACATATATGTGTGGACGTGTTGCTAAGAGCAATATGTGTGATATTATATTTGCTATGCCTATGTGATTTAAATGGGGTCTGTCATGCGTTTATTAATTGTGTGCGAACGTCTATCAAACTGAGGCAATGCCTAAGTAAACTCGTATCGAGTTACGAGTATCGGCTAAAGAAATATTGCTCACTTACGATTAATGAGATACACTACATCATCCTTAATCATCCTAGGTAATTAACTTAGGCAGAGGATCGGTATTACCATCCTCGCGAGCATATATATTTGAATATGAAAATGACCTAGATGACTTCTAGGTAATGTGTAAGACCTAAAAGACAACTATATGAAAAGTATATTCACCATAACCTAAGAGTAGATCTTAGGTAAGAGGATTAAGCTAACTTAATCACATGGTGTAAAGGAATGGCTATAAGGGAAATCCAGGGAAGTCACTGACTACCTGGTTGTGCATAGTGATAACTAAAGAGGATTCCCAAATCGGGTCCACTCAATATGGAAATCCAACAAGCCATGTTTGATTGTTGGTCAGAGGGCACTGTTGTTGGTGCATGGCTTTGGCCGTTATAGACGCCTTCACAAAGGCAAAAAGGAGATCCAGAGATCTTCGGATCGTTGGTTAGAGGGCACTACTATTGGTGCACGGGCTACTGCCCAAATAAACATGGAGTACGGAGTATACAAATGGGTTGTCTTAACACGACGTTTGTCAATATTTGATGAATGAAAGGTTAAATGAATGAATAAACACACACTAGTTACAAGTTAGTACGAGATGTCAATGATGGTCGTAAATATAAATTACAAATGAAAGGCCTTTGAGGCCGAATAAATGAGAACCATTCAAAAGAGACAACCCTTGTATCGTTATGATATGTACTTGTTATTATTTGCTTGTATGCATAATTTATATGTGGAATTGTGTGTGCTATATTGGGTGAACTGTTGAATGTTTATTTATTGCATTTACAGTTTCTTTGCTATATATCTGTAAAATGGAATAGCATGTAAATGAGACGCATGACAACTAGACTAATTAACGTACGGAGTTTAAGGGTTCATTAAGATTACACCTTAGCATATTCAGCAGTTGTGTTGAGCCTTTATGGAAAACATATTACAGGTGTTGATATAGACCGAAGCCGAAGTGCGGGATATATACTTTCGGGGTAGTTAGCTATAACTACTTTTCAATTATACCATTGTATCATACTTTTCAGATATATGGTTGTTGTATAAATAAGTGGATGTTGTATGTGATTTGAATAATTAAACTACTCACTGGATCATGGATTTAATGTTGTATAATATGATATCTATCTCTTGGTCATCACAATGTTGTTGAATGATGGTAGTTATATTTGGAAGCCTAGTTACTCATATGGGTGAGTAACGACGGAAGCACCGATATTAATAGAGTGTTTACATTTATTTCCGCTGCTAAGTTCAGTTTAAGTTTTTCCGTTTGTGTTAAGTAAGGGACTAAGACCGGATTATGAGTTAAGGATGTTACATTAATAATTTTACATACAAAGTAAAAAAATCAGACTAGACACTAGTAGAACTGTAAACAAAACTAAACGTAGGCTAGCCCGGCTGATCACCTCTAGCTAATGCTAGAGAAGTGGGTGTCAATGAAGTCACAGTGGATCACTTAGTTGTGACCTCTTCTCAGGTGATAAGTTGTGGTGGATTGTAAAGATGATAATATCTGAATACCAAGATGAGTAGAATGTACACAAGTTTTTTAGATTAAACACAAATATATCCACCAAAATAGGCCACTTATAACTCTTGTCACCGGACAAAAATAAGTTATGTTCACAACACACTTATTTATTTTGTTGAAAAAATATGGTAAGCTCAATCGGATTTAATGCTTAGGTTGGATGTTAGCTCGAACTATAATAAATCCAATCAATTATCCATAATATTTAAAAATAAGTTTAATGTCTAGATCTATATTAATTTTATTTTCAAAAATTGACTAAGGAGAGTAATTATGAATATGGATATGATTTATTTGGGGTCATTATATGCAGTTGATTTTCCAATTCACGCAGTCAGAAAATGATCATCTAGCCATTCCTTCAAAAAGTTTTTAAAAATTATAATATCTACCCAGAACTTGTAACATATTATAAGGGGTTCATTTAGAGGTTTTATGCATTTGCAGTATGTTTAAGATGAAAAAAATAGGATAAAAAACAAAAAAACAGTCAAAACATGAAAAAAGGGAGAAATTTGGCCCTAAGACGCAGGTGTCGATGCCAACACATCAGGACACGTGTCGACACGCAGCCAATGATCATGAACGCCTAGGAGAGTAGACATCAAAAACGATGACAAAGAGTGGGCGCTGGCGTGCAGTATGAGTTACGCGCATCGGTGCCAATTGACCCGACCAGTTTAGCCGATTTTAACCGGTGTGAACGATTCTTGTCTATTTTTGACTTATTGATCGGTTTTGACCTTTTTTGGACCGATTATGACTTGACCTTTTCCGACCAGTTTGTTCTTCGTCTATCTGACACGCTCTTCGGTTATTTTGAAATTACAAATGTGATGTTATTTATTTACAACACCTGAAATCAAACAAGAAATAGGCTTCCTTCATTGTCGAAATCATTGAGATCTTTGTCCGTTTGCTCAGTGTCGTAGACCTTTTCTGAACAAATGTGATATTATTACTGTACAATTCGATCGAATACAAAGAAGTTTCACCTGTTACAATTGTAAAAAGGTAGTGTTGTTAGTACTACTATCAGTCTTTACATTTAGTTCAGAAGAACATGTAAGTAAAAAGTTTTGATTAAGCGGTAAAACCTCTAAATTCAAACAAGAACTACAAATTCCCTGAACGTCAAAATCACTGAGATCTGTGTCCAAATCATCAACTTCCACAGCCTTACCTTCAAAACACTGTATTACCAAAAGATTACAACTAATTATTCAATACCGGTCCAATTAAGTTCAGTGTCGTTCAAATCCAGCCATAATCAATCAAAACAAGTGAAAACTAATTGAAACTAACCAAAACCACTCAAATTTTGAGCACAACTGGTATAAACTTGTGAAAACGGTTAAAAACATCATAAACCGGCCAAAAACCAGGTTAACCGCGTGCCACACATGCCTTTCACCGTTGTTGTCGATGCTCGACCTTCCATCCCTGTAGACACCCGCCCTCCACACTTGACGCCGACGTCCGTTTTCCAGGGCGTTAGTTGTCATAATTTTTGACGTTTTTTATTGATTTTTTCTTAATCTGAGTCTACATCTACTAAACAATTGTAAATTAGTTAAGAAAATTTATATTGAAAATCATAGTGTATTAATTGAAAAAAAAATTAATTGTTTGGTATAGCATAAGGCTTCGTTCGTTAATGAGCGGATTTTTTCAATGGGATTAATGCAGCTTTAAAATAACACTTGTCATTATTTTATTTATGTTTTCCCTTTCTCTTTAATGGGGCCCACAACTACACTCACATGAGCTTCTTCTCAGACATGGCATTTACTGCATTTCTAATTAAGGTTCCTTTCATCTCACTACTGAACGGGAGTGGCAGATATACTGCAGGCTTTCATTTGCAGTACTGATGCACTAATTAAAACAGTGAATTTTGGTAAGTTTTGCAATCGATAGGAAATGAATACTAATCACCTTCATTTTAATAGAGTTCTCCTCATTGATGATGATCGTTCTCCTCATTGACGCTGATTGATCAATGCTCAACACACGGTAACACATTCGGCTAGCTATTTTATTTTCCCCAATCTGATTCACAGACTATTTACATGCGACAATTAACCATTTACATGTGACAGGTTAACCATTTATATGCGACAAGTTAACCATTTTCAAGTGACAGGTTAACCATTTTCCAGCATTTAAGATTGACAGAAAACATTTCTTCTTTACAAATGTATATGTTGGCTTTCATATACAACTTAAAATGCAATACCAATATACCAAAAATTGAACCTATTAATTCAAAGGGCACCGCATTAATTCATGATACCAATGTTAATCATGATTACACAACACAATCTGTACCATTACAAACTTTGACATTGATTTGTGAAGAGACATCTCAATTGAAAAAACCATATGTTGAAGCTGATTTGTCAAACAAGGCTAGGAAATACAATGAAAGTTACTCATTTTCTTCATTTTTTGGCCTCTCTCATTTGTCTTTTGATCTTCCCTTTTCTTGAATGTAAAGTAATGCCTTTTCTATTAGTTTTTCTGCAAATTCGATAAGATCCCCATCTTGATACAGTAAGCATGCAGCAATACGCTTTCAGTAGATTTCCCTAAACTTCTAGTTGATAATATCCTCAGTCACTTACGTGCCAACACACAAATCAACACACACAAATTCAGCCCGCTGCTAAAGTCTGGTGAGGCCTTCTGTATACAATCAGTGGTCATTTGAATTTCCTAACATTCCGATATACACCCAAACTTTACAAATATTCTTGAATTAACTCAGCCTGTATAATAATAAGTAATTGTATTATGCTTTTTAGTGTAAAGTGTGATACATCAAAAACAAGCCAAGATAAGACAAAACAAATATAATAATAAGGGAAAATTACATCCCCCACTCATGACGTTTAGTGAAATTACACACCCCACCCACGAGGTTTCAAAAATTACTTTTCCCACCCATGTGGTTTCCTTTATTTTACATCCAGAAACTTTTTAAATACTTGATCAACTTAAAATATGCTTAAATGTTGTCCAAAATTGATAAAACTTTACATGGATGATGCTAAGGTGTTATATTTTTGAAATACCCCTAACTTAAAAATGGTGATTAATTAGTCTAATATGATATTTAGATTCCTAATTATGCCTTAAGAACATTGGTGACAAAGTAAAACCAAAAGAAAGAGGAAAACATTTAAAAGTCACAAAACGTAAAAACGTGCGTTAAGCAATCGTAGGAGGCATGTGACCTCAACTAGGGTCCTAGATGGATTCCTATGACTTATTTACACACTAAGAACATGTGGGAAGAATTCCCGAAGAAAATGAATCCATATAGTGGGTTAACAATGCAAACGAAGTCTTAAAGCACATTTTTTGGAAAAATCGGGAAAATATGACTTTAGGTGGTTTAATAGATTTGTGTGTATTACAATCAATCATTTAAATATAACTAACTAGGAACCATCAAATTAAACAAAAGAAAAAATCCTAAAAATTGCCCGGATTGATGAATAGTGCCAAACGGGGACTTATGGGGTATTAATTGCTAAAAGACCGAAAGTCCCCTTTATCCATTTTGTAAAAATTTGGCACCTCACCTCTGTAGTGCCCTACGCTTTTTTCTCCCATATCTCTCTCTCTCTCTCAATTAAATGACTTCTTATTAGTTAGAAAAGACAAAGGCAATAAAGTAGAAAAAAGTACAAATTTGCTTTTGGACTCTCTCTCCCCCATTCCTCTCCTCTCTCTCATTTTTCTTCCTTGTGCACAGACCACTGCTGCTCTCTTCTTCCTCCTACCGATTTAGAAACTCTCCAACCAGTTGAGCTTCTTCTCCATGTACAAGGCTTAAACAAGGCCAAATCACCAGAAAAACTACACCATCTTGCTTGTCTTGCTTTGGAGCTTCTCCTCCATCCCTCAAAAACTGAAAACCTTGAATTTGAACTTCATGGCTGGAGCTCCTCTTAAAGGACAAAGCAGCGCATTTTGAGCTAGATCATCTCTTGGTTGGTTTAAGGTAAAGAAGAACCTTAAACATCTCTTTCTCTATCTTCTTTTGGTGACAGAAATTTTTCCAGATTTTGAACTCCATTATTTCTCCTTGTTCTAGCTCTGTTTTATCTTTAGAAAGTGCTGGAGCCTTGCTTGTTTAGTTGCCAAAACACTTCATCTAGAAGTTGGAAGGTAACCTATCCTTTAGTGCTTTAAGCACTCTCCTTTCATTCTAGGGTTAATGCAAGAACTTAAGTATTTACTTAATGCTTATTATTGTTCATTGGGCATTGGTATATAGCTTAGCAAATTAATCCCCATTGGCCGGTTTTGAAGTAAGAACAAGAAAAGAAAGCAAAGAACAAGAAGAAAGAAGGAAAGAAAAGGAAAGGAGAACTAAAGAGTTATAAGGTAAAATAGCTCATCTTTGTAAACTGATTTCAAATGTCTTATGTTATTGAGACTACATTGATGTATGTTGATTTTTTAAGGGCCTTAGAGCCAAGTTGTTTAAGATTAATTGCACCTTGATTATTTATGGTGAATGTGCTGGAAATGGTGTGTTGTTAGTGTCTAGAATGGACATCGTTGTTGAATGTGTTGAACCTTGTGTGCTGGTAGTGTCCAATATGGATATGGTTAGTTGATTGTGTTTAGGTACATAAAAATAATGCAAATTGGACATGCTAGAATTGTAGAGAAACTATGGTGAAATTTGGGTAGAAACCAAGTGCCTTATCTATTTTTGTTAGTAGAAATGTCTTAGGTTTAACTAGGTGTGTTTAGAGATCAATTTGGTTAAATAATCACCTTAGAGCTAAATTGGAAGAGAATTATGTAGTTGGGTAAAGCTTGGAGTGATAATGATGTAAGTTGCATACTAGTAATGATTAGTTGTGAAACTAACGAATTAATAAAGGTTGTGAGAAATATGCATTTTAGAAACCTAGGAAACTAGGTGCAAGTCTTAGGGAAATAAAGGTGGGAATTTGTGTAATTTAATCAAAGATTGAGTGATGAGTTTAGTTAATAGATTAAGAGGTTAAAGTGTTGTATTAGTGTTAAGACATTCTAGGATACATGTGGGAAGATTGGAAAAGAAATGAGTAAGAAATGAAGTTAGAATATCAAAATCAAATTGTAAATTGTAGCAGGTTGTTGCAGGGTTGGGGACTTAGTCCTTGTAAAGGGTCCTGACTATCAACAAAAATTTACTGAAAATTGCCTGTGACATTGGTCCGGGACCTAAGTCTTGCATTAAGTCCGGACCACCATCAAATTGTAGCAGAAATTCAAGTTCAGGACTAGTCCGGACCTTGTCCCAGAATGTATTCCCGGACCAAAGCTAAAAATCTTCCGAAAGTTACAATTCACACATGTCCGAGAGTGTAGGTCCGGACCTAGTCCCGGACCACACTAAAAATCAAACCGAAGCTTAGTAAATGACATTAAATGATGGGGATTGTTTGGTATTGTTGTTATATGATTGTTTAGGACTTGTTTGATGATAGATAATGGTCATTAGAAGTGTGAACAAGTGTAAGTTATAATGAGAAGTAAGTAACTTGTGTGAATGAGTTTGAATTATAATGAGTTAGTAGTTGTTAATCGGGAATCATTAGAGATGAAATGAACTAGGTTAATTAAAGAGAATTAACCACCCGATTCCATGAATGTTATAGGGTTTGAATAGTTGGATTCCAGAGGAGTGTCGACAACCAACAATGACGGTGAACGGTATGATTTTCTCATGCCCTGTATGCTACCGAGGCTACCTCAATTTGTGTGATTGTGTGTCTATTTGCTATCACCTAATCAAGATAAATTCATGAATATGATTATTGCATTTCTTTTATGTCTTGTGATTGACTATCCATTTGATTGAGTTGAGACTAGCATTTTAAGTTTGTATAACTCATGAAGGACATAAATGATGGTTGTAGAACTTAACCGCTTGAAGTGCGCAAGTGTTCTAACCATGACTTATTGATTAGAAGATTCTCACAAACTCCCTAACTATGTGACATTCATGACTCTGAGTACATGGGTAACTGGGGGGTGTGAGAAGCCTGATATAGATACGGCCACGTGTGAATGAGGAGACAAGAGAGATTGTTTTCCAAATTCTGGCATAATCTTCCCAACATCGTCCATACCCTTATGGGCGCAACCCGGGGAAGTAAGCCAACCTTAAGCCCGGTGGTGAGACTGGACATGTCTCTGCCCGGAGGTCAACCGACTTGACTTAATAATTATACTAGAGAAAGAATAATTGGCAAAGTAAGATCAAGACTAGAGTGAGTCATATGATCTAAGTAAAAGAGTTAAAAACATCCGATTAAACCGGATGAGTTATTAACTAACAAGAGATGAGGTTAGAGCTTGAGAAGGGAATCTTAAGGCCTCGATGAACATTGAGCTAACACTTGTGAATTGACTTTCATCCTTAAGTGTTGTGCGCTATGTATGAATGTTGCTTTTACATGATTATTATGTTGTTGATATCAACATGATTGTTTGAATTAAAATCAACTTCATGTATGCGACCAAGTAGTTGGTGTACCCCCGTTAGCACGCGGGGTATGCGAATTTCATGCCAGCAAGTTTTGTTGATCCCCTTTGGGGCCAATCATTTCTATTTCAGGTACCCGACAAGGCTGAGTGGTCGAGAATGAGACCGAGCTGTTATACTTTTGCTAGTTAGTGTTATTTTGTATGGTGTACTGAGTTGCACACGGGCTTGTCATCCCTTTTGATTGGCTGGTGTACCACATTGTACACTAGATTATATTTTGGATTGTAAGGATTCTGATAGACATGAGTATAGTGTGATACTCATAGATGATTTTGTATAGACCCGTAGAAACACGTTGTATTTTGGATTATATGCTTGTAGCACTCGGTAATCAAATGGTTGTAGTTGAGGGTTATATTTATGAAAGCTTGGTATATTTCTAGGTTATTAGACCGTTACTGTATTAGTTTAGGCCTTGTTAGTCACGTGGGTGGCTAACGGTATTGTATCACCCACCGTTGGCATTTGAATTTCCGCTGCGATTAGAATGATGACAGAGACGATTAGATGATAATGGTAGGATTAGCGGTAAGGGTGTTACAAAGAGTGGTATCAGAGTGGAGTACCGCTCTGATAGCTAGGAATTACTGAGCATAGTGATTACCAAGTTAAGAATACAACCCGTTTCTCAATGGAAAAGTAGATACTTGAGCTTTGAACTCCGCACTCATTACGAAATTACTTTAACGTCTGAAAAGACGATACCATCGTTTAAAACCAAGACCTTGTGGTCACAGTACCTAATGTAAATCATTGCTTACTCTGATGTCAGAAAGATGACGTGGCCGATGCCATGGCCGAGGAAGTGGAGAGTCTGCTGAAGAGCCCGACACCTAGACGATAGTGAGATCGTCGCCGCCATGGTAGCACAGATGCTACCTCAAGTGATTACGACCATGCAGCAAGCTTCACCACCTCCACCACTGCCTGGTGCACACCTACCCCACCGCCCAGAGAAGTGAACTGGGTTAAGAGCGTCGCTGATCTATGACCTCCATGCTTTAGAGGTGAGAGAGACCTAGCTAAGCTCGAGGCTTATATCTCCGAGATGGAGACAGCCTTCGAGACCCTTGAGGCTCTTGCTGGAGTGAGGATGGGGATAGCTGCATACTACCTGAAATATGCCGCTATGGATTGGTGGAAGCTCACTAAGAACGACTTCATTATAGACCCCACCTTCGATTGGGAGGCCTACACTGCACTCCTCCGAGCTAAGTACTACCCAGAGCATATAAAGACGAAGAAGCGTCTAGAGCTCGATGCGTTGAAGATGACGGATAAGATGACCGTTGATCAATACTATACCACTTTCACTTCTATCCTCCGACTACTACCCGACCTTGGGTATACCGGCCAGGTCTTGGGCAACCGCTTCTATGCCATATTAAGCCATCGCCTCCGGTATGGCATGGGATACACCCGGTTTACCTCGCTCCAGGTAAACATCGGTTTAGACCCTTAGTGTCGTTGTCAATATAAATTAATACCTTAATGCGCAAAGAATAGCATCTAACCTCCGATTACTTCAGGGGTGCTACCATGCATCTCGAGTGGAGATCACCGTCCAGCTGAGGGACGAAGAGCAAGAGCTTAAGCGCAAGGCTAGCAGCAAGAGAACTAGCTCTGATGAGCAAGTTCAGGGTAAGGGCTGGAGAAAGAAAAAAAGGGAAGTACTCTCACTAGGCCCAGAAGAATACCTCCAGAGAGGTCAGTGCCCAGAACGAGAAGGGCAAGACAGCTGAGCCACTGTAGCTTGCCTACTCTACACCGGTGGCTGTAAAGCCACTGAGATCTCACCCGCCTAAGGGTAAGACTCCGAATTAAATCTGAACGCATGTGAAATTAGTACTAGCACGTCAACTTTGCTGACTCTCAAAGCTACAGGTTCTGGTTCCAGCTCTGGTAGGAACAACACCAATGGCCGCACTTACAGCTGTAGGTACTGCAAGCATGATCACCCCGGCACAGATTGTCAGGGAAGGGAGATACGATGCTACAACTGTCAGAAGATGGGACACCGTGCCTTTGAGTGCCCTACCAAACCAAGGCTAGGGGTAACAACCAGGGCTACAAGTAGAGAGAGGGCAAGGAAGTTACATCTAGAGATGCTCAGACCCAGCAAACCACGTAGGGACAGGGGTCTCTAGGTGCTCAGAAGGGTGCACCACAGAGATAGCTTGCCTTGCACATCATAGACTACTCAGATGGAACTGATGTGAAGACCGGCTTAGGTACCACTACATACCTTTAATCCTTGAGAGCATGTCTATAGTATTAATTACCGCATGGGTGAACGACATAGTGATTGAAGTATAAATTAGAGCATGAATTGAGTTAGTAGAAACTAGAACTTATGATAGGTGAAACTTACAACCTTCAAAAAATTTATTATCTGCTATCCAATACCGACAAACCCGAACCTTGAAGAGACCGATCACCACTCACCACTTCACCAACAAGCAGTGTCAGGTCATCCGACCAGGTATTATATTATTAAAAGGATACCTGACATCTGAAGCACAAATCACCATCATCCGACGTTGCAGTAAGCTAGGAGTAGGACCCAGAGGATTTTACACACCAAAATTTCCAGGTGGAGCGAAGATGAAGCTAAAAATGATGTGCTTGGGAACGGACTAGAATCCTTACACCTAGACATACCAGAAGACACGAGCGGAAGATGGAGTAAGAGTACCAGAAATACCTAAAGAATTTCAGACGGTCATTGCACATGCCGTAGAGATTGCATAGTAACTTGAAGTTGATCCAATTCTGGCACTTGAAGCAGACCTCTGCATTGTTAACTTCTACGAAGAAGGTGAACGACTTGGTTTACACTAGGATAAGGACAAGACAGTGGAATCTCTTGAACAAGGAGTGCCCGTAGTGTCTTGGTCCATTGGAGACGATGCCAAATTTTTGTATAGTGAGCAAAAGCGTGTGGACCTTGCTGAGAAGATGGAACTTAAGTCAGGAGATGTCTTGATCATGGGTGAAAAGTCGAGAATCCTGTATCACAGTATCAAGAAGATTAAGCTGAATACGGCACCACCGGCAGTTATCAATGCCACACACATGAGACCAGGACGCCTGTACCTTACCTTTAGGAAGTATTAGCCATGTAATGCCATGTAATACAGTAGTAAGGTTGTAATAATGGCACAATATGTACAATGGATGGTTTATTAATAAAACAGTGTTGGTTATTAATTTTCCCACTTGCGTTATACCATCAATACTTATGAAGTTTATGAATAATTAGGTTGTGGGCTCGGTACGGAAGGTGCTCTAAGTATTCTCATAGAGGCTCAGGCCAATAAGAGCGACACTATCCTCACGGGTACCTTTCCGGTGAATGGCATTTAAGTGACCGTGCTATTCGACTCCAGCGCCTCTTATACTTTTATCTCCATCATTTGCGAGGAGGTTGGGGCTAGACGCAGATGAGCTACCAGATTTCATGGTTGCGCTCCCGTCAAAGGAGAGAGTGTGATGCACTAAGTACTACCGAGTTGCCATGATCCGAATCAAGGGTGAAGACTTTCCCATTTCCTTCATCAAATTCAATGGCTTGGGATTCAACTTGATAGTCAGGATGAACTGGTTGGAGCGGCATAAGGGGTGAATCCTCTACGCCGAGCATAGATTACTGCTCAGGAGTCCATCTGGGGTCACAGTTTTGTACCGCCAGAGACCTAGAGAGACTTCGACTAAGATCACCACCATGGCTATGTACCAAGAGCTCAAAAAGGGGCACGAAGTATATCTCTGCTATGTCCAAGACATGGAAAGAGACCCCGAGTTTAGCACCGACATACCGGTAGTGTCGGAGTTCCCGGTTGTGTTTCTGAAGGAGCTTCCCAACATGCCACCACAGAGAGTGGTAGGGTTCGAGATCGAGTTTCTACCAGGTACTGATCCGATTGAGAGAGCACCTTATCGTATGGCACCAGCAGAAATGACCGAACTCAAAGAGTAGTTGTGAAACCAGCTCGACAAAGGGTTTATACGCCCAAGCGTATCACCATGGGGAGCACCGGTCCTCTTCGTGAAGGAGAAGGATGGTAGCCTCAGTCTCTGCATCGACTACCGTGAACTTAATGCAGTCACCGTGAAGAACAAGTACTCGTTGCCACGCATCGATGATCTGTTTGATTTGTTGAAGGGATCCTCCGTTTTCTCCAAGATTGATCACAGATCAGGGTACCATCAGATCGCCATCTGAGAGCAAGACATCTAGAAGAAAGCATTCCGTACGAGATATGGCCACTACGAATTCACAGTGATGCCATTCAGACTGTCAAATGCACCAGTGAAATTCATGGATCTGATGAACCGTCTGTTCAGTGATCAGTTGGACACTTTGGTTGTGGTCTTCATTGACAACATATTAGGCCCCGTTCGTTAATGAGATTAATGTCTTCAGGGAGATGAACTAGAGATGAATCTTCTATTTTTTTCATCTGTGGTTGGAGATGAATGTGGGATTAATCCCTGTCTCAGCTCTTATACACAGACGCCACTTCTGCCGCATTTCAGGAGTTTTCATTGGCTGGAGATGAATGCGAGAGCCAACACCAGTGCATTGCCAATTTTACCCCCTCCAGTGAACGATCGGCACCTCCACTGGTAAAGAAATTAGAAAAATCTCACAGTGATGAATGATCACTACGGTTTAGGTTTATTGCTTTTCTGATTGGAGCATTCTCCCACTTTTGAAGAAAACTTGAGAGCGATAGAGATTTGCGTTGGTTTGTAATTAGAGGTTTTCTGGAGTGAGAAGTGATTACGACGGATCAGGGATGGGGAAGATGAGGAGAAAGGGGTAAAGAAGTCTTTAGCACATGTCATTTTTTAAAAAATGCCTCACAACCTCTAGCTCTTAAACGAACGACTTATTTTATTCTGATTTGGGTGAAGCAGATTAATCAACTGAGATTAACCCTGCAGTTTTTACCAGCTATAAACGAACGACCCCTTAGTGTATTCAAAGTCGAGAGACGAGTACGAGAGCCATCTGAGGAGAGTACTTGAGACACTGCGCAAGAACCAACTGTATGCGAATTTCTCCAAATGTGAGTTTTAGCTTGATCAGGTATCATTCCTTGGACATGTCATCTCGAGCGTGGGTATTTCAGTTGATCCAGCTAAAATAGAAGCAGTACATTCATGGGCAAGACCTAAGACTGTTACCGACATCCGGAGCTTTCTTGGTCTAGCTGGTTATTACTGAAGGTTCGTTAAAGACTTCTCCAAAGTCTCGAAGCCTATGACGACCTTAATGAAAAAGGATACACCATTTGTGTGGACCGACAACTGTGAGAAATCATTTCAGAGACTAAAAGACTCATTGACCTCCGCGCCTGTTCTTACCATTCTAGAGGGCACATAGGGATTCAAGGTATATTGTGATGCATCAGGCAAAGACATGGGATGCGTACTCGTGCAGCATGGCAAGGTGGTTGCTTACGCCTCCCGTCAGCTGAAGAAACATGAGGAGAATTACCCTACGCATGACCTAGAGCTTGGAGCCATTGTCTTCGTATTGAAGATATGGCGACATTACCTATATGAGGTTAGCATCACCACCTACTCAGACCATAAGAGCCTGCAATATGTCTTCACGCAGAAAGAACTCAATCTGAGGCAGAGAAGATGGATGGAATTTCTATCAGACTATGACATCAACCTCCAGTATAAAGAAGGGAAGACAAATGTTGTAGTTGACGCCCTGAGTCACCGAGCACACTCACTCCATTCGCTACTTGCTTCTTCTAGCTAGGTTGATGAAGTGCGAGAGGCTCAGAGGAACGATGCTTATATGAAAGAGGTCAGACAGAAGATCACCGATGGTACGTTCGAGAGCCAAAAGTATGACTTCAGGCTACATGATGATGGTCTGATCCGGCTGAATGGTAGACTATTTGTTCCCTGAAGCAATGCTGAGCTGAGGGATCGCATTCTACGAGAATCTCACTACTCTTCATTATCTGTCCATCCAGGAGCCTTCAAGACGTACAAAGACATGAAGAGGTACTTCTGGTGGTCAAGGATGAAGGCAGATGTTACTGAGTTTGTTCTGAGGTGTCTCACTTGTGAGAAAGTGAAGTTTGAGCACCAATGACCGGGCGGAATGGTACAATCTATGCCAATTCCGGAGTGGAGATTTCACGATATCTCCATGGATTTTGTTGTTGGACTCCCACCTGCTAGGGGAGGTCAAAACATGATCTGGGTTGTGGTCGATCGCCTGACCAAGGTTGCCTGTTTCATACCTATAAGGGACACCTAGAAGGTGGTGAAGCTTGATGAACTATTCAACCGGGAAATCATCTGACACCATGGAGTACCCAAAACAATAGGATCTGATCATGACACCATATTCCTTTTGAGGTACTGGAAAGCTACAAGGGAAGCACTTGGTACCGAGTTGAAGCTTAGTACCGCGTTTCATCCACAGACCGACGGTCAGATAGAAAGGACCATCCAGACACTCGAGGACATGCTGAGAGCGTGTGCCTTAGACTTTCAGGGGAGTTGGATTGATAAGCTTCATCTAATCGAGTTTTCGTACAACAATAGCTACCATGCTTCGATCAAGATGTCACCGTTCCAAGCCTTTTATGGCAGACCTTGTCGTACCCCCTTGTGTTGGGATGAGTCAAGCGAAGTGGTCATCATTGTACCGGAGTACCTTGAGCAAGTACAAGCTAAAGTTCAACAGATTAGAACGAACATGAAAGCAGTCCAAGATAGGCAGAAATCCTGTGCCGATGTGCGATGGCGCGACCTTGAGTTCGTCGTGGGCGATCAGGTGTTTCTTCGCATCTCACCTATGAAGGGCGTGTTTCGATTTGGCTAGAAGGGCAAGCTGAGCCTGAAGTTTGTAGGGCCATATGCGATCATGGAGAGGGTTGGAGTTGTAGCTTACAGGTTAGCATTACCTACAGAGTTGGGGTGTTCATGATGTGTTTCATGTTTCACAATTCAAGAGGTATATAGCCGATCCTTCTCATGTCTTAGATCCTAAACACTTGTCGTTAGAGCCGACGATGTGATATGTCGAAATTCCCCAGAGAATCATTGATACCAAGACGAGGGACACTCACCATAAGTTAGTACGACTGGTGAAGGTCTTGTGGTTTAACCACGATGTCGAGGAAGCTACTTGGGAGCTAGAGGATGCCATAAGGGTGAAGTATCTGATATTATTTGTAGACTAGATTGTATAAGTTATAGAGTGGGTACTGGGCATACCCCTATTTAAGGGGGGTAGAGCCGTCTTGTTTTGCATTATTTTGAGTTAGTAACTAACAACCAGAGTGTGGTTGTAGTTGCACTTGCATTGTATTGTATGTATGCACTTGTTTGACAGATCTGAGAATCTTAAGGTTACATTAATATATGACTTTTGGCATTTGATATATCTAAATGAGTAACAATATTAGATGCACCAACTTTGAGGGCAAAGTTCTTTAGGGGGTAGATTGAAATACCCTAAACTTAAAAATGGTGATTAATTAGTCTAATATGATATTTAGAGGCCTAATGATGCCTTAAGAACATTGGTGAAGAAAGTAAAACCAAAAGAAAGAGGAAAACGCTTAAAAGTCACAAAACGTAAAAACATGTGTTAAGCAACCGTAGGAGGCATGTGACCTCAGCTAGGGTCCTAGATTGATTCCTATGACTTATTTACACACTAAGAACATGTGGGAACAATTTCCAAAGAAAACAAATCCATATAGTGGGTTAAAAATGCAAACAAAGTCTTAAAGCACATTTTTTTGGAAAACCCAGGAAAATGTGACTTTAGGTGGTGTTATAGACTTGTGTGTATTAAAATCAATCATGTAACTATAATTAAACACTAATGAAGGTATAGGAACCATCAAATTAAACAAAAGAAAAAAATCCAAAAAATTCCCCAGATTAATGAATAGTGTCAAACAGAGACTTGTGGGGTGTTAATTGCTTATAGACCAAAATGCCTCTTTATCGATTTTTTTAAAATCATTCACCTCACCTCTGTTGTGCCCCATTCTTTGTTCTCCCCTCTCTCTCTTTTAAATGACTTCTTATTAGTTAGAAAAGACAAAAGCAATAAAGTAGAAAAAAAGTACAAATTTGCTTTTGGACTCTCTCTCCCCATTCCTCCCCTCTCTCTTGTTTTTCTTCCTTGTGCACAGACCACTGCTGATCTCTTCTTCCTCCTGCCGATTTAGAAGTTCTCCAACCAGTTAAGCTTCTTCTCCATGTACAAGGCTTAAACAAATCCAAATCGCCACAAAAACTACACCATCTTGCTTGTCTTGCTTTGGAGCTTCTCCTTCATCTCTCAAAAACTAAAAAACCTTGAAGTTGAACTCCATGGCTGGAGCTCCTCTTGAAGGAAGAAGCAACACATTTTGAGCTAGATCTTCTCTTGGTTGGTTTAAGGTAAAGAAGAACCTTAAAACATCTCTTTCTCTATCTTCTTTTGGTGACCAAAATTTTTCCAGATTTTGAACTCAATTATTGCTCCTTTTCTAGCTCTGTTTTATCTTCAAGAAACTGCTGGCGCCTTGCTTGTTTAGTTGCCAAAACACTTCATCTAGAACTTGGAAGGTAACCTCTCCTTTAGTGCTTTAAGCACTCTCCTTTCATTCTAGGGTTAGTGCAAGAGCTTAAGTATTTACTTAATGCTTATTATTGTACATTGGGCATTGGTCTATAGCTTAGCAAATAAATCCCCATTGGCCGGTGCAAACAGGTAAATTGATCTACTAAAACTAAACAAATTAATCTAGAAAATAATAAATCAATAAGTCTGTCGGGTTGCAAAAATCCCGGTCACTATAGTATAGAAAGTTAAGCAACCAAGTATCGAACCGTGGGACTTGAATAAATAAGCCTAAGTCCTATCCTAAATCCTAAGAAAACTGAAATTCAGGGGGGTTGTGAATTGTTTTTTTGAACTGAATCGAATAAATGCAAATCAGTTAAATAAGCAATCAGTAAAAATGAATGATGAGTTGATATATGAGTGGAACTCCGGGTTCGGGTTGTTCTTTCTGATTAAATCTAGTACTTCTACAACTTAATTATGAGAACGGAAAGGCCAATTCTTTCTATCTCTTCAATGCTAAATCCTAGTTCATTGAAGAGCTCACCTATCAGACATGTCAACTCTAATCTAGCAGTTGGCAAAACACATATAGGCGGAATAAGCACAAAGAATTGTTAGCGTTTGTAGGAAAGATTATCTATCCGACTAATCCTTCCCCAAATTCCCAGGTTAATTCGAACTCCCTACTAATCACCTTGTCTGATCTTAATAGGTTTCGCAAACAACTCTATAACTCGCGAAATTAATAGAGAAGAAAATTGATAATCATTAACCTGAAAACAATCCGTTACAGCCTCATAATCAAATTGCAGAATCTTAACTACATTGAATCCATCTTGAACAACCCTACCCCAGAGTTAAATCCCTACTAGCCAGACATTGCCAATGAAAAGATAAATACAATCAACATAGAAACTATCTAAAGGAAGAAAAACCCTTTTGTTGAACTATCCAGTCGTGGATGCAGGTGCAAGGTTGAAGATGATGGTCGCACTTCCCTCTGTCGATGCTCCTCCAGAATGATGGATGATTGGTGAATGGATGAAGGCGAACGATGCAATTGGCGTGGATGATTGGAGAGAACCTCGTTTATCAGTGGAAGGAGTGTTGTAATGATCGATGATGCGTGAATGCCTTCTCCCTCTGATTAGGTCATTTAAATAGACCTTTCTCTCTCTTTTTCCCTTCAAAACGCCGAGTTTGTGCTGTAATTTTCGTGCCGTCCGAACATTGGTCCGAACTTCAAAGTTCGGACACAATGCTTTGAGCGCTTCAATTCAGAAAGTTCGACCTGTGTCCGAACTTTGATGTTCGGACACAAGTTCGGACATGCTCCGTACTTCAGACCTCCGGCTTTTCTCAACTATGTCCGAACTTCGATGTTCGGACCGAAGTTCGGACATCCCATCAGGCGCAGCATACAAACTCTCGACTTGCGTCCGAACTTGGAAGTTCGGACACAAGCTCGGACACACCTTAAAAATCCTCTAACTTCTTCATTTTGACTCCGATTCGACCCCCGTTTGTTGCATTACCTCCCTTGTGAGTTAATCTAGTGTTTCCTTGGCTTTTCTCTGCATTTAACATAGAAAAAGTGTATCAAGCCTTAACAAACAACAAACCACAGAAAAACGCAAGATAAGTGTGGAATAGTATCAATTCGCGTATACAAATTAGACATTAAAGACCATTAGAACCATTCATATTTCACACTCATCAAACCTCCTCACACTTAACCTTTGCTTGTCCTCAAGCAAAGCAGGAGTAAAATGTCTCAGAATGCCTCAGGGTCAAACCTTGGGATTGCATAAAATAAGGAGCTTAAGACACAATAATCACCCAAGAATCGATCTGCTCTTAACTGCATGTCTCTCAAACAATGAAGTACGCTTTTTAAAACAAAAGACTATGAAGAAGCTAAATCATGAAGTCAAAACGTAGAGTAACCCAGAACCTTCCAACCTTTTCTCTTCTCAAACCCGTGGATGACAAGGGGTGTGAAGTTATGCCATATTCCGCAGAACCTTTCAACACCACGTACTCATGATCTAATTTAAGGAATTATAAACATAAGACTTTAAAGAACTTCCTTTTTTTCTTGCATATATATCAATTTTTCGCACATAATTCATCCCCCAGACTTTTCTCTCCATCCTTGTAACGGTATTGGGTCTTTTATCCCAGATCAGACGACCTTAGGTAAATGGGTGATGAAAACCCCTAGGACTTAATAACCGGATGGAAGAGGCCTGTTTTTGGTTCAGAAAAAGAAACTTAGATCAGAGGAGTACCTTGCCTTTATCCTTCATTCCAGACATTCTCATCATTCCCAGGGTTCCAAGTTAAACCAGTTCTAACTTCACAACCAACTTGTTCACAGATATTTAACAAAATTCAGCCATTTGAAAATATGATAAGAGAGCACACAATTTTGAGCAAACCAACTCTAAAGGTCAGTACCGGACTCAACTCCACAACTAAAGATCCACCCAAGTATTCAACACTAAGAAGCACTCTAAGGGAATTACCCCCACATAGCCCAAAACCAAACAAAAATTAGGTAAGGGAAAAATGACTGACACATTCAGAAAGATCTCCCCCTTCCTCACACTTAATGAAGAGCAATGTCCGCATTGTTCAGAAATTAATCACAAGAAGGAGATCGGACTAAATGTGTCAGACTCACAAGGGTGAATTGAACAGTGACAAAGTTATTCACAATTTAAAGCACAGGCCGAACAGTAACCAAAAAGAAAAAGAAACTAAAAACTCCCCTGATTTCTTTTGTGATGCTTTGAGGAAGTGATTCTTCCTCACACTTAGTGTCCTCGCAGGGGAGAATGTTTCCTCACACTCGCTTGAAGCTAGGGTCCGGCATGGAGTCAGCCCAATAAGGTACACTTGCACACATTCAAACAAAACATAAAAGTGTGCTAGAAGCATCGATTAGTGACAGCCAATATTCAGAGTTAAGATTCAAATAAACAAAAATCAAAAGAAAAATTACAACCCAATCGAAATAAAAGTAAAGTCTAACAACAAAACAAATCCAGAAAGAAGTCCAAAATGGCTTCTAAACAAAAACAGCAAAGCAGCATAATCACTGTGGAGGCGGATAGTACGCCTGCCACTGCTGGAACTGATCGAGCAGAGCCTGATAGTCTTCCTGAGAGCGACGGGCCTGCTGCTGCAGAGTCTCGATCTCCGCCTGATAGCGCCGATCATGTCCTCGAAACGAGACTCCAGCTGAGCAAACTCATAGCGAGTGACGTACTCGCTCCCAGGGGCGGCAGTGCAAGATAGGCCTCCTCCTCGTCAGGTGAAGCAGCAGGGCGGGCTCTGATGGTCCCTCACCGCCTCTCTCTGGCGCTTCTGCGGTCGCGCTGCAGCCTTCTTCCTCCACACCCCTCTCTCTCAAACCACATCTTCTTCAGGCCCCACATCAATAGGGGACCGCGCAGCATGCAGCCCCGCAGAGGAATGGTAACCATCTGCCTCTGAGGATGTGGCAGACATGACGGAAGCCAGCTTGTGCTCTTGTGCTCCATGATGTACTGCATATGCAAGAAGACCCAAGGCAGTAGTGACCTCACAGCCCCAGCAAACGACGGTTCAGCACCGCCGAAGTAGTAAGAGTCTGTGTTCAGGTCGAGCTCTGACGTGGTACAATATTCGCAGCCAGTAGTGCGAGCAGAACTCTCTCCTGGGCTCTGAAGCGCATCAGCAGGGACGACCTGCTTTGATGGGTCCCCCTCTGCGTCGTCGAGGCCCCTGAACCATAAGGGGGTTAGTGTGGATAGCGTCTTGAAATCAACGTTGGGGTTGAGTGCTCAGGGCGGTCTGGGGCGGGATAAGGAGTCCATATATGAGCAATCCATCGTGGAGACCGTCACTTTCCCGTCTACGGTGATCTGACCATCTGGTAGATCGCATTGCATAGAACATGCGCACAATTCTCAGAGTACGGGCCTCCCATATAAGATCTTGCCCCAGCCAAATGGGTCCAATAAAGCCCGCAGTCCCAGCTGCTGCTCCAGTTCCCGCACCACCACGCTCAGCAATTATGTCTACCTTTCTCAAACCACACCCGGGCTTCATCATTTCTGAATTCCGGCTCCAGACCTCGGCTGGAGCTTGCTCTGCAGCCCTTTTACCTCCGGTGTGATTCGGCTCAGCATCTGCTCAACAAGGGTGACAATGTCAATAAAGGAAAGAAAATAGTCTAACATGCACTGAATTTATCCAAAATGACAGAGTGTCCCCTAAAAATTCATCAATCTCCACAACAATGGTCAATCAACCTTTCAATTTGCAATGAGAAACCTCAACATAATGACCAGCAGAGACTTAACCGACAAAGATACATCAATTCCAATCGGCTGTAACAGCAGTTCAGTCAAACATAGTCTCAGTCATACAAAATCCACAGATTCAAGATATCATCCTAATAATACGGTTCAGCCACTTCTACTAACATTTCAACCTCAGCACAGCAGAAAAAGATAGTTACTAATCCAGATTTAGCCATGCTATTCACCAGTAGCCATGCACAAAAACCACACCTCAAACGTCTTCAATGGAATCACAATAATGCACGTTTTAACAGTTCTAGCCAGCAAGTTACATCACAGTAGAAGATTAATCCCATGTATGCAAGTGAATCGCAGAAATCTTCAAAAATAACATCCTATTCTCGACTGACATACCTCTGTTTTCAATTCTTGTCACAAATCCATTAAACGAAGTAGAAATGTAGAAAAATTACCTTGTTGAGTAGAATGAATGCTTAGGAGAGATAGAACAGCACAAATTTGCACAAATCGAACTCAAAAACCCCCAATTCGGAAGTTAGGGTTCGAACAGGAATGCTCCAAAATCGGGCAGTTTTGTGAGGGTTTCTGCTCGATTTTCAGGCCTAGAGTAGTAGAGAATCGAAAGATGAACAGATTGATACTAAGAATGGATGATTTGGTGGAGTTTTGAGGGAGTTATGGAAGATTGGAGAGGAGGAAGAATGGGGGCGCCGCGGTGTCGAGAGGAAGAAGATGGAGTTGGGAGGGTTTTAATATCCGCGCGCCTCTTTAATTCCGAAATTTTCGAGCTGTCCGAACTTCGATGTTCGGACAGAAGTTCGGACGTGCATACCTGAGATAAGCTTCGTATTGTGTCCGAACTTCGATGCTCGGACCGAAGTTCGGACATCCCGTGTTTGCCTTCCGCTAGATTTCCCGTGTTGAGTCCTAACTTCAATGTCCGGACTGAAGTTCGGACATAGCCTCTTGCACAGCCCTCGGACTCTCGAACTGAGTCCGAACTTCAATCTTCGGACTGAAGTTCGGACATACTGGTTTGCGCAGGTCTCTATCTCTCGAACTGAGTCCGAACTTCAATGTTCGGACTGAAGTTCGGACATCCCCAAAAATGCACCTCTTTGTTTCTTTTTGAGCTCAATTCACTGCAGCAAAGACATTATCCTAAAGCAAAACTAAAAACAACATAAAAACACAAGATTAAGGTACCGAAAACACTGGGTTGCCTCCCAGTCAGCTGCTCTTCTTTAATGTCTTTAGCTAGACAAATCCTGCTTGATCAATTAGAAGAGGTGTGATGAGCAACTCCACAACAGCCTACAGTGAATTCCTTCAGCCTCTCAATCTTTTCGCATTCGCCAAGAGATTTCTTTTTCACGTTTGAACCGTCTCTTGAGAATTATCTTCGTGTAGGCTTGGGTTCACTCTCCACAAAGAATATTGCCTGCAAGGGAAAAAGATGATGATCAGTACCAAGATAGCTTTTTAATCGAGCACCATTTACCTTAAATGTTTCTCCAGCCTTATTTTCCAGCTCGTATGCTCCATACGATGTAACTCCTACAACTCTGAAGGGGCCTGCCCAGTGTGATTTTAGCTTCCCAGGGAAGAGACGTAGTCTAGAGTTAAAGAGCAGCCAGATCCCCCACTTTGAAGTCCTCTTTTGAATCATCCGGTCGTGGATCTTTTTGGTGCGCTCTTTGTAGATCTTAGAGCTTTCGTACGCCTGGTCCCTCAGTTCCTCCAACTCAGAAAGCTGAAATCGCCTCTTCTCTCCAGCGTCATGTAAATCAAAATTAAGAGCCTTTAAAGCCCAATAGGCTCTGTGCTCTAGCTCAACTGGGAGATGACAAGCCTTCCCGTATACCAGCTTGAAGGGGGACATCCCAATGGGAGTTTTAAATGCGGTTCTATAGGCCCATAGAGCATCATCAAGCTTGACAGACCAATCCTTCCTGGAGGAATTGACTGTCTTCTGAAGAATCCATTTGAGCTCTCGGTTGCTCACTTCTGCTTGCCCATTAGTTTGGGGGTGATAAGGCAAAGCTACCTTATGAGTCACCCCGTACTTAGTCATCAGCGAATTAAAAGCTTTGTTGCAGAAATGAGAACCTCCGTCACTGATGATAGCTCTTGGCACACCAAATCTGGTAAAGATGTTCTTCTTCAAGAATTTTACCACAGTTTTAGCATCAGCAGAAGGGCAGGGGATTGCTTCGACCCATTTGGAAACATAATCTACAGCAACAAGGATGTAGTGGTTTCCGTGAGAAGAGGAAATGGGCCGGTGAAGTCAATACCCCAGACATCAAATAATTCCACTTCTAGGATTCCCTTCTGCGGCATCTCATGCCTTCTTGAAGTGTTCCCCATCTCTGGCAGTTATCACAGTGAGTACAGAAGCGGTGGACATCTTGTGTAGAGTGGGCCAGTAAAAACCACACTCTAAACTTTAGCAGCGTCCTAGTAGGACCGTGGTGACCACCTGCCTCTCGAGAATGGCAGAACTCTATACACTGTTCACCTCTTCATCAGGGACATCTTCTGATTAGACCATCGGCACATACTCTGAAGAGATAGGGGTCCTCCCAAACATAATGACGGGTCTCAGACAGAAACTTCTTCCTCTGGTTGTAGCTTAGATCATGGGGAACCAACCCAGAGGCAAGATAGTTAGCCAAGTCAGCGTACCATGGCTCTTTGACTTTCCCAATTACAAAGACCGTTTCGTCGGGAAAGAACTCATTTATGGGGACCCCGTCATCTGGAGTCTCAAGCCTTGATAAATGGTCTGCAACCCCATTCTGCTTCCCTTGTTTATCAACCACTTCCAAGTCAAACTCTTGGAGAAGCAGGATCCATCTCAATAGTCTGGGCTTGGAATCATTCTTTTGAAACAATACTTCAAGGCGGAGTGGTCGGTGTGGCAATTACCTTACTCCCCAGCAGATAAGGTCTGAACTTGTCCAGAGCGAACACCACAGCAAGTAGTTCCTTCTCAGTGGTAGTAATTCTTTTGAGGCTCCGTCAGAGTTTACTGGCATATGTGATGACCCTCAAAATCTTATCCTTCCTTTGACAGAGAGCAGCACCTACAGCGAAGTCGCTAGCATCAGTCATTACCTCAAAAGGAAGGGTCCAGTCAGGGGGAACCACAATGGGGGCAGAGATGAGTTTATCCTTGATGGTCTGAAAAGCCTTCAAGCATTCTTCTGAAAAATGAAATTTTACATCCTTCTGCAGGAGATCAGACAAGGGCTTCGCGATTTTTGAAAAGTCCTGGATGAACCTTCGATAGAACCCCGCGTGACCCAGAAAAGATCTGACTCCTCTGACTGAAGTGGGAGGAGGTAACCCCTCAATGACTTCCACTTTTGCCTTGTCCACCTGGATGCCATCTTTGGAGACCCTGTGCCCAAGCACTATACCCTCATGTACCATAAAATGGCACTTCTCCCAATTTAAAACCAGGTGGGTCTCCTCACATCTGCTTATCTGATCCAGCTGATCCAGACACACATCAAAATTCTGGCCATACACGAGAAGTCGTCCATGAAGACTTCTATGCTTTCTCAATAAATTCGTTGAAGATGGCCATCATGCACCGCTGGAAGGTGGCTGGTGCGTTGCAGAGACCAAATGGCATCCTCCTATAGGCAAACGTGCCATAAGGGCAGGTGAAGGTGGTCTTCTCTTGATCCTCTGGCGCAATGGGGATCTGGAAGTACCCGCTGTATCCATCAAGGAAACAGTAGTACTCCTGCCCAGCCAGCCGCTCCAACATCTGGTCGATGAACGGCAGCGGGAAATGGTCCTTTCTCGTGGCCTCGTTCAACCGCCTGTAGTCTATGCACATCCTCCAGCCAGTGGTCTGTCTTTGAGGCACCAGCTCTCCCTTATCATTGGGTACCGCCACAATTCCTCCCTTCTTGGGAACGACTTGCACAGGAGAAACCCAGCGGCTGTCAGAGATGGGGTAGATGATGCCCGCATCCAGAGCTTTAAAACCTCAGCCTTCACTACTTCCTTCAGGTTGGGATTCAATCTCCTTTGGGGTTGCCTCACTGGTTTGATACTGTCTTCCATGTAGATCCGATGAGTGCAGAACCCTGGACTGATCCCTTTTATGTCTGCCACTGACCACCCCAACGCTCCCTTGTGCCTTCTCAATACCTCCAGAAGTCTGCTTTCCTGCGAAACAGACAAAGAAGAAGCAATAATAACCGGCAGGGCGCTACCCTCTGCCAAGAAAGCATATTTAAGATTTGAAGGGAGAGTTTTTAATTCAAGAGTGGGGGGTTCTCTACTGAAGGAATGAGCCTCTGAGTAGGCCTGTCCAGTGGCTCCACAGGAGGAGCATGAGGGCGAAAATAGGTTCGTCCCTGGTTAAGCTGCTGGACAACAGTAGCTACCTCAGTGCTCTCCTTATCATCCTCAATCGAATGGCATAACACCTGTTCTAACAGATCAGAATTCTCAAACAGGAAGGAAGAGTCATTAGTACTTTCAGCGACAAATGCATCATAATCATCAGTGTAGTCGACATCAATAGAAAGTACAGCATGAGAAGAAGCATTCGTTCTCATCATTTTGGTGATATCAAAACTAAGCTCCTCATTATTAAATTTCAGGGTGATTTTTCCTTTGTCAACATCAATGACAGTTTTAGCAGTTCGCAGGAATGGTCTACCCAAAATTAATGGTACTTCAACATCCTCATCCATATCCAGAATAACAAAATCAGCAGGGAAGAAGAAGTTACCAACACCTACCACAACGTTCTCAACCATACCACGAGGTTTGATTGAGGAACGATCAGCCAATTGCAAATTAAAATTAATAGGGATAAGCTCACCAGCATGAAGCTTCCTAAACATCGAATATGGCATCAAATTTATGCTTGCTCCAAGGTCGCAGAGTCCGTACCCACAGTCCATGTCTCCAATGGTGCAAGGGATGATGGGCTGGCCTGGGTCTCCACACTTCGGAGGGAGCTTCTGCTGGATAGCTGCAGAGCACGTCTCTGTCAGCTGAACAATCTCCTTTTCCTTGAACCTTCGCTTGTTAGAAATTAAATCCTTCACAAAGCGAGCATAATTAGGCATTTGCTTGATAGCATCAATCAAGGGAATGTTAATAGTAAGCTTTGAAAATACACTCAAAATTTCCCAAATTGATCATCAAGTTCTTTTTCTTTTAATCTATTAGGGAAAGGAAGGTCCTTAGGAACCGCCTTACCCTTGGAGTTTTTAGCATTCAAAATAGAAGGGGAAGAAATAGGAGCCTGGGTCTCCTCAACAACTACCTCAGGAGGGGCTGAGGGCCCTGATGGTGCACCAGTGCTAGAAGAAGGGCGACCGGTCTCCTCATCAGCTTGATCCTCAGCCACTTGTTTTCTATTGATTAATTGCTTCCCACTTCGTAAAGTAACTGCTGCCACCTCTTCTGTATCTGAGCAATCCTACTACCACGGTTTCTGAGACCGTCACTGCCTTCAACTGAGCTTTAGGATTGGGGTCTGTTTGGGAAGGCAGTGAGCCAGACGGTCTCTGCTGTAGGAGGAACTGAGTCAACTGACTCATCGTTCCTTGCATCTCAACCATGGCGTTCTCAAGCTTCTGCTGGCCAGCTGCCAGGTTCTGATTTATCACTGTTTGTTGCTCTTGAGAGCCATCAGTTTATCCATCATCTCCTTAAATTAGCATTATTCGAGCTCAGTGACGATGGCTGAGCTGGAGACTGTTGTGGCCTAAACTGATTGAATGGGGGCCTAACAAAACCGGGTGGTGCTCCCTGACTTGCCCTCTGAGGCTGCATCTGCTGTGAGTTGAGGGCATTATTTGGATTACCGTACCTCAGGTTTGGATGCTGGTTCTGCATCCAAGGCTGCCTGTTGTACTGACCAATACATTTGCCTCCTCAGTCTGCCTCATCTCAGCAACCATCGGGCAGTCTTCGTAGTCATGGCTGTCTCCACACTGAGAACAGCATACTCATTGGACCAGTAGACACCTGCTTGACGGCTTGCACAGATGTCTGTCCCATAGTGAGCCTCTCGAGCATCTTCGCCATATTGCCCACTGTGGTACTCAGATGGGCCTGCTCAGCAGCAATCTGCTCCATCATAGGATCTGGAGCCCGAAGAGGTCTGCCCAACTGTGAAGACCCTACCACCACTGTTGCTCCACTGGCGGAGCTCCTCGCAGTAGGACTCCATGGCTGACATAAATTCCTCTCCACTCTTAGCCAGCAAATTACCACCCAATGCAGCTCTGACCTCGGCTCTGTGCTCATCTCTCAGCCCTTGGAAGAACCCCTGGGCCAAAGATGTCATGTTCTGACCGTGATGCGGGCACTGGCGGAGCAGCTCCTTGAACCTATCCCAAGCTTCACAGATCGTCTCGTTGCCGGACTGTCTGAAGCGGTCAGATCAGATCATCTGGTCCTGGAGATGGGGATATACTTCTCATAGAACCTCTCATAGCTCCCAGGTAGTGATGATACCTGGTGGTAGACGGTGGAACCACTTCGAGGCTTCCCCTGATAGACTGTGCTGAAATAAGCACAGCCGAGCATACTCCTCAAGCCCCTGAGACATCCCCAGCGAATCCAAATGGACTAAGAACCGATGGACATGGTCGAGTGCATCAGCCGGGTCTGCGCCTGAGAAGGTCCCTGCTGGATGATTCTCACAGCATTTGTTGATGGCTTGGTTTCAACTTTGCCATTCTGCTGTAATTCCGCTGTGAGGTTAGGTAGAGTCACAGGTCCTCTTCTAGGAGCAGCTGGCGGGCGATTAATTCTTCCCAAAGTGGACTGCTCAGCATTGGCATTGGGATTGCTGGTCCGTTAGCAGCCATGGCGAAGGTGAGTGCTCTTTCGCTCTTCGAGCTGTACGGTTGATCTCTAAGTCTAAGTTGAATCTTGGTGGACCTCGAGATCGAGTACCGTGCATTCACCAACACCTGCACAGTTAACACAAAACAAATAAATAAAATAAAAACAATTGACAACCAAGGCAAAGGACTTGACAAAGTCAAGTCCCCGGCAACGGCGCCATTTTGCAAACAGGTAAATTGATCTACTAAAACTAAACAATTAATCTAGAAAATAATAAATCAATAAGTCTGTCGGGTTGCAAAAATCCCGGTCACTATAGTATAGAAAGTTAAGCAACCAAGTATCGAACCGTGGGACTTGAATAAATAAGCCTAAGTCCTATCCTAAATCCTAAGAAAACTGAAATTCAGGGGGGTTGTGAATTGTTTTTGAAACGAATCAAATAAATGCAAATCAGAATTAAATAAGCAATCGGTAAAAATGAATGATGAGTTGATAATATGAGTGGAACTCCGGGTTCGGGTTGTTCTTTTTGATTAAATCTAGTACCTACAACTTAATTATGAGAACGGAAAGGCCAATTCTTTCTATCTCTTCAATGCTAAATCCTAGTTCATTGAAGAGCTCACCTATCAACGTGTCAACTCTAATCTAGCAGTTGGCAAAACACATATAGGCGGAATAAGCACAAAGAATTGTTAGCGTTTGTAGGAAAGATTATCTATCCGACTAATCCTTCCCCAAATTCCCAGGTTAATTCGAACTCCCTACTAATCACCTTGTCTGATCTTAATAGGTTTCGCAAACAACTCTATAACTCGCGAAATTAATAGAGAAGAAATTGATAATCATTAACCTGAAAACAATCCGTTACATCTCATAATCAAATTGCAGAATCTTAACTACATTGAATCCATCTTGAACAACCCTACCCCAGAGTTAAATCCCTACTAGCCAGACATTGCCAAGAAAAGATAAATACATCAACATAGAAATCATCTAAAGGAAGAAAAACCCTTTTGTTGAACTATCCAGTCGATGGATGCAGGTGTAAGGTTGAAGATGATGGCCGCACTCCCTCTGTCGATGCTCCTCAGAATGATGGTGATGCTTGGTGAATGTGATGAGGTGAACGATGCAATTGGCGTGGATGATGGAGAGAACCTCGTTTATCAGTGGAGAGGGAGTGGTAATGATCGATGATGAGTGAATGCCTTCTCCCTCTGATTAGGTCATTTAAATAGACCTTTCTCTCTCTTTTTCCCTTCAAAACGCCGAGTTTGTGCTGTAATTTCGTGCCGTCCGAACATTGGTCCGAACTTCAAAGTTCGGACACAATGCTTTGAGCGCTTCAATTCAGAAAGTTCGACCTGTGTCCGAACTTTGATGTTCGGACACAAGTTCGGACATGCTCCGTACTTCAGACCTCCGGCTTTTCTCAACTATGTCCGAACTTCGATGTTCGGACCGAAGTTCGGACATCCCATCAGGCGCAGCATACAAACTCTCGACTTGCGTCCGAACTTGGAAGTTCGGACACAAGCTCGGACACACCTTAAAAATCCTCTAACTTCTTCATTTTGACTCCGATTCGACCCCCGTTTGTTGCATTACCTCCCTTGTGAGTTAATCTAGTGTTTCCTTGGCTTTTCTCTGCATTTAACATAGAAAAAGTGTATCAAGCCTTAACAAACAACAAACCACAGAAAAACGCAAGATAAGTGTGGAATAGTATCAATTCGCGTATACAAATTAGACATTAAAGACCATTAAAACCATTCATATTTCACACTCATCAGCCGGTTTTGGAGAAAGAACAAGAAAAGAACAAGAAGAAAGAAGGAAAGAAAATGAAAGGAGAACTAAAGAGTTCTAAGGTAAAATAGCTCATCTTTGTAAACGAATTTTGGAACTTGTGGTATTGAAACTACATTGATGTATGTTGATGTTTAAGGGCCTTAGAGCCAAGTCGTTTAAGATTCATTGCACCTTGATTATACTGTGGTGAATATGCTGGAAATGGTGTGTTGTTAATGTCAAGAATGAGCATGGTTGTAGAATGTGTTGAACCTTGTGTGCTGGTAGTGTCCCATATGGATATGGTTAGTTGATTGTGTTTAGGTGTAGAAAATAATGCAAATTGGGCATGCTAGAATTGTAAGGAAACTATGGTGAAATTTAGGTAGAAACCTAGTGCCTTAGCTGTTTTTGTTAGTAGAAATGATCTGGGTTTAACTAGGTGTGTTTAGAGATCAATTTGGTTAAATAATCACCTTAGAGCTAAATTGGAAGAGAATTATGTAGTTGGGTAAAACTTGGAGTGATAATGATGTAAGTTGCATACTAGTAATGCATTAGTTGTGAAACTAATGAATTAATAAAGGTTGTGAGCAAAATTTGCATTTTAGAAACCAACGAAACTAGGTGCAAGTCTTAGGAAATAAAGGTGGGAATTTGTGTAATTTAATCAAAGATTGAGTGATGAGTTTAGTTAATAGATTAAGAAGGTTCAAGAGTTGTATTAGTGTTAAGACATGCTAGGATACATGAGGGAAGATTGGAAAAGAAATGAGTAAGAAATGAAGTTAGAATAGCAAAATCAAATTGTAAATTGTAGTAGGAAGTTGCAGGGTCCGGGACTTAATCCTTGTAAAAGGGTCCCGAACCATCAATAAAAATTTACCGAAAATTGCCTGTAACATTGGTTCGGGACCTAAGTCTTACGTTAAGTCCAGGACCACCATCAAATTGTAGCCAAAATTCAAGTTCAGGACTGGTCCGGGACCTTGTCCTAGGATGTTGTCCCGGACCAAAGCTAAAATTCTTCCGAAAGTTACAATTCACACTGGTCCGGGAGTGTAGGTCCGGACCTAGTCCTAGACCACACTAAAAATCAAACCGAAGCTTAGTAAATGACATTAAATGATGTGGATTGTTTGGTATTGTTGTTATATGATTGTTTAGGACTTGTTTAGTGACATATAATGGTCATTAGAAGTGTGAACAAGTGTAAGTTATAATGAGAAGTAAGTAACTTGTGAATGAGTTTGAATTACAATGAGTTAGTAGTTGTTAATCGGGAATCATTATAGATGAAATGAACTAGGTTAATTAAAGAGAATTAACCACCCGATTTCATGAATGTTATAGGGTTTGAATAGTTGGACTCTGGAGGAGAGTCGACAAACAACAACGACGGTGAACGGTATGATTTTCTCATGCCCTGTATGCTACCGAGGCTACCTTGATTTGTGTGATTGTGTGTCTATTTGCTATCACCTAATCAAGATAAATGCACGAATATGATTTTGCATTTCTTTTATGTCTTGTGATTGACTATCCATTTAATTGAGTTGTGACTAACATATTAAGTTTGTATAACTCATGAAGAACATAAATGATGGTTGTAGAACTTAACCGCTTGAAATGCGCAAGTGTTATATCCATGACTTATTGATTGAAAGATTTTCACTAACTCCCTAACTATGTGACATTCCTGACTCTTAGAACATGGATAACTGGGGGTGTGAGAAGCCCGATATAGAATTGGCCACGAGTAAGAATGAGGAGGCAAGAGAGATTGTTTTCCGAATTCTGGCCTAATCTTCCCAACATGGTCCATACCCTTATGGGCGCAACCCGGGGAAGTAAGCCAACCTTAAGCCGATGGTGAGACTGGACATGTCTCTGCCTGGAGGTTTACCGACTTGACTTAATAATTATTCAAGAGAAAGAGTAATTGGAAAAGTAAGATCAAGACTAGAGAGTCATATGATCTAAGTAAAAGAGTTAAAAAATCCGATTAAACTGGATGAGTTATTAACTAACAAGAGATGAGGTTAGAGCTTGAGAAGAGAATCTCAAGGCCTTGATGAACATTGAGCTAACACTTGTGAATTGAATTTCATCCTTAAGTGTTGTGCGCTATGTATGAATGTTGTTATTACATGATTATTATGTTGTTGATATCAGCATGATTGTTTGATTAAAATCAACTCCATGTATGTGACCAAGTAGTTGGCGTACCCCCGTTAGCACGCGGGGTATGCGAATTTCATGCCATCAAGTAGTGTTGAGCCCCTTTGGGGCCAATCATTTCTATTTCAGGTACCCGACAAGGCTAAATGGTTGAGAATGAGACCGAGCTATTATACTTTGCTAGTTAGTGTTATTTTGTATGGTGTACTGAGTTGTACACGGGCTTGCAACCCCTTTTGATTAGCCGGTGTACCATATTGTACACTAGATTATATTTTGGATTGTAGGGATTCTGATAGACATGAGTATAGTGTGATACTCATAGCTGATTTTGTATAGACCCGTAGAAACATGATGTATTTTGGATTATACGCTTGTAGCACTCGGTAATCAAATGGTTGTAATTGATGTTATGGGTTATATTTATGAAAGCTTGGTATATTTTTTATGTTATCAGACCGTTATTGTATTAGTTTAGGCCTTATTAGTCACGTGGGTGGCTAACAGCATTGTATCACCCACCGTTGGCATTTGAATTTCCGCTACGATTAGAATGACGACCGAGACGATTAGACGATAATGGTAGGATTAGCGGTAAGGGTGTTATAATTTTTGCCCAATGCCAAATCCAAAGTTTTTAAAGCTCATATATGACTTGTGGGACCTAATGAAACTCGTGTCTATTTTAAGTTGATCAAATATTAGAAAAGTTGCTTGATGTAAAAAAGGAAACCACATGGGTGGGGAAAGTAATTGAAATACCCCAAACCTTAATATATTAATGAAATATCTAATTAGGATATACTAAGGCTAGAACATGCCTTAGAAACATTAGAAGAAGTGTTAAACAACAATCTACACCAAAACGTGCTTTAGGAACAATTAGAGCAAAAGGTGTTTTAAAGAGTATAAATAAATTAGGGAACTACCAATAAGTTCCCAAGAGATTTCAAATGTGAAATACCTCTAAGATTAGTAATACACATTAAGCGGAATTAGCGTTTAAACCGGAAACGCACCTTAGAGCACAAAAATGTGCTTTAAAGGAAAATGTGCTTTAAGGAAAAATGAGCCTTAAGCATTTATACATGGAACAAAAAGGCTAATGAGCCTAAATACCAATAAGGAATAAGGGGACAACAATAAAATGGTCACAGGAGCCATAGCGTATACACACAAATTAAGTATACAAGTCCACACAAAAACCGGTACTAAACTGAAAAGTCAAGGAGAAACCACTAAACGGCTTGGTTTAAATTGGAATTAGCAACATGCTATTTCATGAAAAAGTTTCTAAAGGTTGTAAATATATCAAGGAAACATTTAAACTAGCCAAAACAAATTGCGTAATCAATGTGAACTCGGAAGCACATAAAATGTGTTTTAAGACATTTTTGGCTATGTAACATACCAAACACATGGTATAAGTCATAATGAACGAAATTAATTCATCAAATGTTACATAATATAAGAATAAAACAAAAAAATCAGATCAAACAAGCCATAGGGCTGCCGACTTGAAGAGGTGAGTCATTAGGACAAAAGTGCTTTAATTCTTACTATTTCAACAACCAAGACTTCTTTGAAGTGCCAAATCATCTTGTCCCCTTGTTGAATCATTAATCAGACTCTCACCTGTCAAATGAGAGCTTCCAAGGTCGTAGCTCATCCTCTCTTTGAAGAAACAACACCAAAAAACTCAATGTTCTTAGTTTTGAGCCTTAAAGAACACCTTGCCTTGTAGAAATCATAACTTTCTCGTCCTAACTCCAAATCACAAGCTTGATATCTCGTTGGAATCCTCTTTTCAAGAGCTTTACAACCATAGCTCATGAGCCCCCAGATTTTCAGGAAAACCCACAAAGAAGTGCCTTTGATTCTCAAGGTAAAACATTGCCTTCTTGAAAACTTCTTGTTCTTTGGTTTTTGTTACAGCCGATTGGCATGGGATACTAACCCATCTTATTATTCATCTTGTTGTATAATTTTGGAGCCAATTTCTCTAGCAAATTGTTGTCAAAATTTCTAAGGAAATCAAGCTTAAATATTAAGCTAATGGTTAATATACAAGGTAAATCCTACAACTACCCATTTCAAGGTTCTAAATGTTGATCTATATATGATCTAACCTATTGTATACCTTGTTTATAATTGCCGATTTTGTTAGGTGTTAGATTTAATTTTTGGCACCTAAAATGTTAATATTTTGTAAATCTAAAATTAGATTTATAACCCTTATGATATAAGCTTTAATATAAGCTATCATAATATATAAGAAAAGTTCATATACTATAATTTAAGGGGTGGCCAAAAATTAAGAGAGCTTATGTGAGTTAGGAAAAATACATAACTAAGTTAAATTAAAGGAATTAGTATATTTAAGAGTAATATGTAAAATTTGAGAAGTTTTAGCTATATATTATAATTGCCGAAAATATGTATGAGTTATTATGAAATTTATGAAGTTTAGGTGATGGGAAAATAATTGTAGAATTAAGTTTACAATTTATAAAGGGTTTATAAGTATTACTAGAATTTATAAGGTTTTTGAGATATTTAAAGTTAATAAAGGATAGTATATAAATACTACAACTTTAGATAATTAAATCTGGTGGTTTAGAGATGTTTAAAATGATTTTTGATGTTCAAAAATTGTAGGAAAATTAGTTACGAAAATTAGAAATTAATTGGAGTTAAATTGGTTAATAAATGAGTTAGGATAAAAGAAAAGACCACAAGGGTAAAATGGTAATTTCCCTGGTCAAACGTGGTCAAACTTGGTCAATGACAGTTTATAAAATGTTTAGAGGAGCTAGAATAAAATTTGTAGCAAAAGATTAGATATTAAAAGGATAAAGGAATAAAAAAGTTAAGTTAAATTAACTTTAGGGGTGTTATTGTAAATATTGGAAAGTTAGGGGGTTTGACCATAAAATAATGGTCAAACTTGGGTATATTTTGGCAATTGACCAAAAGTATAAAAGAAATTAATTAAGAAAGACTTTGGAAGAAATTAGAAATAAAAATAACAAGCTTAGAACTTATTATGAGTAAAATAGAGATTAAGAGAAAACTATGGGTAAGTAATATAAATAACACATTTTTATGTGTTTAGAAGGTTAAGGAAATTAAATAAAGAATTTAGAAACAAGTTGTAAAAGAAACAGAGTTAAGACGGGGTTGAAACGAGACCCGTATATAAATTAAGGTATATGAGGGGTATACCCGTAATTTAATAAGTAAAGGAGAAATCAATACTTGAAGTATTTTTAATGAAAATACAAGTTATATTGGAAAAAGAAATAAATACGTATGATACGGAGTATCATACGGACGTATACGAATTTTTTGGTGTACATGAATAGTACTCGTATACGTGAATAGTATACGTATACATGAATAGTAAATACGTATACATGAATAGTAAATACGTATATATGAATAGTAAATACATATACATGAATAGTAACTACGTATACATGAATAGTAAAAAACGAGACGTATACGTGAATAGTAAAATACGTATACGTGAATAGTGAAATACGGTGAATAGTAACATACGAGGCCGTATAAATGAATAGTAAAATACGAGATCGTATAAATGAATAGTAGAATACGAGACCGTATAAATGAATAGTGAAATACGGATGAATAGTGAAAATATTAAAACCTAATACAAGGTGTATAAGTCTAAAGTTGCTAACTGTGCAACTAAATAACTGCTAACGACGTTAGTATGTTAATAAATTAGGATTGAGTTTAAAAATGCTCCTAAATGAACGAACCCGTTTAACGGTATATTATTATACCCGGGTTAACCTAGGAAGAGGTTTAAGTTGAAAAGAGAACCAAATTAGTTCTAAGACACAGGATACTAATACTAGTTCTGGTTACAGATCTAGATAAGTCAGAGGCGTTCGGCGGATTAGGCGAACGAGGGATTAAGAGCTAGCCAGTCTCCGGTGTACAGTATGAGATTCTTGTAGCTTGTTTGCTAACGAGGTCTACCTCGGTTTGTGTGCTATGTGTTATTGTGATACGACCAAGCAAGATTAAGCATGAAACCAATTTATTGTATTGTTATTGTGTGTCCATTGCACACTAACACGAATTGATTCAGAGCTTGTTCATTAACTATGTTTAGTAAACAATTGTATAAGGTTATAAATACTCCCTGTTATTAGTTGGTTAATACCGAGAGAGGTTTAACTAACAAATTGTCAATGAGACTTCAGCTAACTGGAACTTGGGAGAAGAGGAATCCGGGACTGACTCCGGTCATGCATGTTTAGGATAGGAGGTCGGCATCTGTATCAGATCTGTCTTCCGCCTAGGGTCGACAAACTGACCCGACCAGCTCGAGTGAACAGTTCGAGGTGGGAGACAAATTCAGGAGGCGCAGGAGGGTCAAGCCTACACCCCTCATAACTTAAGAATTAATGTTTATTAAACCAATGGAGCTAATAACTCATTGGCTAGGGTTACCTTGACCCGACAAAATAAACAATTCAGTTAGAGAACAACCAGTTCTATTAAGAGAACGGTTGACACTTATAAGGTATGGTCATACACGAGAACTAAAAATTCTCAGGCCTCAGGAGTTAGGGATCTAACTTACTCATTAATGGGCGTCCATTACGACGTTTGATTTATTTGAGCTGTGAATGTTTCACATAAATGTGTTGTTTGTTATCGTATTTCTTATTATTATTTGTATGAATAAACAATTGCATGTATATGACAAAGTAGTCGTGTGTAACCCTGCTAGCTTGTGGGCTGTACGTTTTCTGTACCAACCATGTGCTGAGCCCCTTGGGGCCTGTGATTTAAACTTTGCAGGTAGGTGCCAGACGAGGACTCAACCTGAGAGTGGGAGCGGGTAGAGTACTTCGGGTTGCTTTTACATTTGTTACACGAGTTGTGCATGTACACTCGTTTAGTATATTGGTGAGATGTTAGTATGATGTATTAGGATATGAGATACTCGGTATAAGTTGTGGTTTATGAATTGTAATGTTTTAGATGCTCGAGTAATTATCCGATTAGTCGGACCGTGACTTGTTAAGAGAATAGGCCTAGTTAGTCACGTGGGTGACTAACGGCGGTAACACCAATTTAGTAGAACTTTTCCGCTGCGTTGTTAATGTACGAGATGGACTTAGGGCGACGATCATTGTATTTAGAGATGGGGTGTTACAGTAATTTTTGAAACCTCGTGGGTGGGGTGTGTAATTTCCCAAACGTCATGGGTGGGGGATACAATTTTCCCTAATAATAATAATCAAGAAAGTTTCATCAACTCATACAATGCCCTCCAATGTGTTTGACTTCCAAAAATGAATTCTTATCACTTGGATTAAGATATTCCAACTTTTGTTTTTCCATAATCTCCATAAAACATATCCATTCTCCATCTCTAATGTGTGGGAAGTAAAACAGCAACATGTAAAATTTAAAAATGTGAATGCATCAAATGTGTGAAGTTGATAACTATTTGTTACTAATCAAATAAATATTTTTACCAATTTACATTTTGAGAGATCTAGGTCACAAGCCCCATAGTATGCATCATGTTCAATGAATTCCTTGATGATATTTCATTTGTCTAACAACTTCCAACAGCTTTGCATTGTTTTCTCATACATGTCAATATATTAGCTTTTACTATAATTAATAGTAAAGTTTATAGCATTTCATAAAATGTAATGATTTATTACTTACAACCATTGATGATGGAAATCTGAAATTTTCAGGTGTGTTGTTGCCTTGTACGATAGACATATTTGAAGATTCATAAAACCATTACATATATTTCATTATTGTGAGAATAAATAATTTGAAGTTTTACCTGATTGTCTTGATGTTCACTCATACTACCTTTCTTTGTAGATCAAATCAATATGATTAAATAATCAACAAATCATGGATAAAGGTACCAAATGTAAGGTAAAAGTAACAGGTTAACAGATTTAGAATGATAGGTTAACATATTTAGAATGACAGGTTAACAGTTTTAGAAGGACAGGTTAACGTATTTAGAATGACAGGTTAACGGTTTTAGAACTATAGTTTAACAGATTTAGAATGACAGGTTAACAGTTTTAGAATTTCAGGTTAACGTATTTAGAATGACAGGTTAACGGATTTAGAACGACAGGTTAACCGATTATAAGTTACAAGTTAACATATTACAAATACAGGTTAACGGATTACATGTCACAGATACATATCACAATCACGGGTTAACAGATTTATAATGACAAGTTAACGAAAAAAATGATAAGTTAACTAATTTAGAATAACAGCTTAACGAGAAGCACGACTCATATTCCTACTAGAATTTACAGCCTGTCAAACACAATGTTTAATTTAATTCAACACATTCTCACTAGAGCATGTGAGCCAGCTCCTACAGAACGGGCCTAAGTGTAACTTTGTATATTGTACTACAATTTTTTAAATGATGAGACACCTATTTGCTCATAGGAGTTCACAGATACGTTTCAAATAAAAATTTTAAGCTTATGGGGCCGTTCGATCCCCACAATTCGTGCGTTTCTCACGATTCGCTCACACAAAGCCACAGCTTTAACTGATAAATTTCAACCCAAAATAGGTCGATTAATGTGATTTTGGAGCTTTATGCAAACGCAGATATACCCTGCGTTCAGAATCGATAATCTTGTTTGACAATTATCAGTTCAACTGAAGTTACGCTTTCACCCTTATACTGTTGAATGTAATTACTTATCCAACATCATCGTCTTCAATTGAAGTCGTGAACCCTACCCTTGCCGATGAAGTACGATCTGTTTCCTATATTGAATTTAACATTAGAAGTATCCAATCTACAAATTTCTTGCACTACCGTTGAATCCGGTGGGCAGATTACCATCCCCTCCAGCAATTACTTCTCTTCATTTATCTTCAACCACACAGTAGATAGGCTTCGACTTGCTCCATTGTTAAGTACTGTGTGAACGAACAATTGCGCATAGAAATGGTGAGCTTTATGCCCTTTTCCTTCCTTTCAATTAAGGAGAATTCAATTTGTGAATGAATTTTAATTGTTTCAGAGGTGCTGCAAAACGGGACTTGGGAGTAGAATAATGAGCAAATGAAGAAGATGACACCGGCGTGTTGAGCGAGTGCTGTCGTTCATGAATCATTGCAGGGTGTTATGGTCTTTTGGACAAAAAACATCGTCTTCTTCAATCGTCTGCACCGAACACAGAAATTGGGAATGAAGATTAACCCCAACGATCCGTGGCGAATCGCGCCCGCATTAAACCCCGCATTAATCGGCATGAATTTTTAAGAACCGCTATCGAACGGCACCTATATCCTTGGCTATTCTGTTCGGCCCTAACTCCGTCACCCAGACCAGATTCGTACAACGGTGGGCTCCATCCCTCTTTCCATAGTAAATGCCAAGTCTACCTCTAACTCGCTTCGGTCATTACCATAATCGGAGAGTATTATGCTGAATCCCGAACTCAAAATCGTCAATCCGCAAGGCCTCTCTAAATTCTCTAGTGTTCTACCAACCTATCTTGAACTGCCCGAGCTTGGAAATTCCCCGAATTAAATACAATAAGGATTTCAATTTCCTTATCATCTCGCCATCAATCGAGGAGGAGCTTAGAAAATGGACACCGGCGAGGATCCGCCACCGCAGATCGGCTTTACTACTGTCGGTGGTATCCTCCGGCAAACATCCTCATCTTTCTGCTCCCTTATCTTCACATTTTTTCTCCTTTCTTTCCTCCTCTTCGCTTTTCGCACATCGGTCGAGAACGGCGCTGTTTCAGTCACCGCTTTCATCGATCGAGACCCGTCACTGAGATCTCTGCTATCTCGCCTCGATATCACCGGCAAGAACAGCCCCCAGTCTTCTCCACTTTCTTCTGATGGCCATCACCTCCCCACTGCTCGCCATCCCCGTCGTCGAGCTTTTCTCCACCTTACCCGTGTGGGCACCCTCGACGATGATTTCTTTTCAGGGGACGACGATGATGGTCGATCCTTTGTGAGGAACTTTCGGAAGGCCGAGGTCAATGGTAGTCTACTTGCCCTCTCCGGTTTCGACTCAAGATTAGGGTTTTCCAATTTCATCGATGACAATGGAATTAGATATCCCGAGGTGGTGAAAAATGGTGTATCCTTCAAATTAGAGGGTTTTGCTCTAGAGGGTGAAACAAATGATGCTGTCAGAAATGAAACTGCTGCTGTGTCTGATGAAGAAAGGGAAACTGAGGAAGGGGGAGAAGATAATGGCCTTGTGGATTTGAGATTCTTTATTGCTGGGCTTGAGTTGGGGCGTAGGGATGCTGCTGCTCTGTTCTTCCTCGTCAGTGTGTTATCTGCTGCCTATGGATGGTTGATTCTTGGGTTTGTGATAACATATTCATGGATTTTGGGAATTGTGTTTGTCTCTGTGGTCAATGATTTGCTTGGTAGATACAGTTCGTCTGTGGAGAACATTTGGTGTGGCTGGAAACTGGGCCTTAAGCGCCTTTCTGGGTTTGTTCTGATGAGATGGGCAGTGAGGGATGCGCTGACCCAGATTCTTGGATTATGGTTCTTTGGTGACATTGAAGATCAATACTCGTTCTTCAAGCTCTTTCTGAGACTGAAGTTGATGCCTTTCTCTGTTGCTTCACCTTGGATTAGAGGGTATGAGGAGGAGATTTCTGGATTTTTGTTTGCTTGGTTCTTGATGGACACTCTGGTTTCATTTGTCTTCTCTGTCGATTCTTGGGTTACTATAGTAAGTGCAAGGAGAAGTGGAAGGGAGATTGTGAAGGAAGGATGCAACTTGCTCAATTTAATGTTTAATCCTGCGGTCCAGCTTAAGTGTTTAGAGGTTGTTTTATGTGGATCCTTTCTGAGATGGGCTTTGGCGCACTTATGTGGCAGAACATTTGCTATGCTAGTCCAATCGCTGGTCGAGGTTTATTTCATGGTGGCTTGGTTGATGTTTTACTTGGCTGCTAGATCTAGAGGTTCTGTAGTGAGTGGAAGGAGATTTGGGAGGAGAGAATTGGAAGGATTGGTTGAAGTTTTTAGGTAATGGTATGTATGGTGGAGTTGTCAGATACTCGAACTGATTGCTTTGCTGCGATCATCTTGCCACTATCTGCAGTGTTGGCGAATGAGTATTAGATCTGTTTTGTATGTCATCTTGTCAACCATTCAAATGGGGTGCATGGTTGCCGGATGCATATACCAAAGCTATACCCTGCGAAGCTGGAAATTATGTGTGTATATGCTCAATAGATACGCTTTTATCTATACCCCTTGAAGCTGGCAATTATGTTTGGGTATATGTTTTGTACATTTTCTTTTGACCATTTAATTTACCACCTATCTTGCAGTAACCATATAATAGGTTTTTGCTGTTCTGTGACATTGGCACCGTTGTATCTGGGTATGGTCTGCTTTTGGACGACCTTGTCTTGAGATATGCATGTGCCTTGGCTGAATCGTTGATAAAGTAATTGAGATGCACTACATTTAAACAAGCTTATCTCATGAATCCAAAATTTTGAAGCTTGTTTAGTCTGCTTTGTATATTTTACATCTGTCAGAAGCTTTCTTGTTCTTGTTCGCTGCTGATTGTCATTCGTTTTGGTGAAGGAACTTATGTGGTATGTTTCCCTTTTGTCAACAACTATAACTTGAAAACTTTAGAGCATCGAGCAAGAAAATGAGCAACGTATGTTGAAGCGACTCGTGTTAAGTTGTTTCATGTCCATGTTGATTATGCTAAATGGAAAAGCTTTTACTTATTTGCAATCACACACAAAGTGTATATAAAAGTTATGTTCATGCGCTATCGGGAGTGGATGTTTGTTTTCGGTAATCAATAGGGGAATTGGAATGATTCTGATTTTTTATAGTTTGTTTAGTCACTTTTTCGTATTTTCATAAAAGAGAGAATAAATGTTGGCCATCAATCGATCTGAACTGCAGTCGAACGAAGCGAATACGAATACAGATTTTCTAGCTATGTTTTTCCTCCTGTTTCAACAATAGTTGTGTAAAACACCAATAAACCCAAAACTAGAGGAAAACTAGCTAGAGTGAAGAAATGAGCATGAAAAGTGTGGATAAAGCATATGAAATACACCTCTAAAACATGCTCATTTAGACACTCATCACACCTCCATACTTTCCTTTTTGCTTGTCCTCAAGCAAAACCAAGTCTCCAAGCAAGTAAGGAATGCTCAAGACTAACAAATACTAACATGAATTGCAGGATAGGAGAAGAAGCAAAAAGTGATTAAAACCTTTGAGGAGTGTGAACCATCTTTTAGTGGTGGCATGGATGTGCTTAGGGTAAAACAAAATCTAGAGTTTTGGGGTATGATCCGGAGTGCTTCAAAGTTCTAAAGATTAGGTGATTTGGAGAGATTTTACCATGACCAACTTCTCTCAAGAATGGGCATTGAGAAGAAAACAAAAGAAAAAAAAATAGATTTATGTATTTGTTTCACTTTTGCATAAAAGATGAGAAGACAAAATTTTGGCATCAAGCCTTTGTATTTAAGAACACTCAACTCTCATTGTTGGTTACCAGTGGCGTCTCACAAGTCCCTTATAGGATTTTTTACAAAGAAGCACCCCTTAGCAATCCCTACGAGAGAATACAGAAAGAACCCCTAAGTAATAAAAATCCAACCATTCAAGATTACTTGGTCACACCGCTTGAAAATGCTCCTCATAAGCAATCAAAAAGAAAAATTTGAGCATTTATCCCACAATTCATAACAATATTTGCTCTTAATGAGAACAATTCACAACACAAGGGTCCAAGTTTTTGATTTTGGACAACCGCAAGATAAGCAGAGAGATTAAGCATTTAGGCACATAATTCATTGAAAAGGTCACTCCCCCACACTTAATTTGAACAATGTCCTCATTGTTCACCAAACAAACCAGGGAAGGTTTCAGAAGACCTTTTCATGAAGCAGACAAAAGAGAAAACACATGAGGCACAAGCAAGCATTATAACACATAAGCTATCCCTAGTAGAAAAATGTCTTAGAATCAAAATGAAGGAGAAGTGAGAGACACAAAATTAAAAGAAACTAGTACTCCCCTGGGAAGATTTTTACTGCATTGAAGGAACTCCCCCACACTTGAGTTTTAGCCTTAATTAGCGTATCTTGGTTGTGGTGTGGACGGTAAGTTGCACCTGCATAAAACACTAAAAGCAACCAACTACAAACGGGGTTAAAGGTAGAAAAAACAAAATCAGAGGAGAACTTGACAAATTAAAATAAATGAAAATGAAAGAAAACTTATCCGGGTTGCCTCCCGGGAAGCTGCCCATCTTTAAGGTCTTTGGGTAGACTATACCACATTGAAGTCCTCCAGGATCGAAAAATGAATGTTGAAGTGGGCTTCAACAGGTGGGTTGGGCGGGCATCATTTTTCTTTGAAGAACGGCCTAGATTTTTAGTTGGTGATCCATGGTGAGAGAATCATCTTGTGGTGGAGACTCATCTTCAAATTTAAGGATGAAGATATCCTTATCTTCAATGAGAAGTGCAGGGAGAACTCCGGGGAGGACTTTGTCTTCAAACTCTAGTCCAGGATCAAAGGGAAAGGTGGACTCCACACTTAGCGGGTGAACTTTGAGTTTCCACCCTACTTCATTAGTGCACATGTGGGGAAAGCCTTGATCCTCCAGGTGAAGATCAATGATGGATGAATCCTCCTCCTCAATTTCAAGGATGTAGATATCCTCGTCTTTGGGGTGAGGCTCATAGGAAGAGCCTTGATGGAAATCAACTTCATAGGGAGGTGGCTCCTTGAAGTTGATTGTAGCACTCTCCTCCGATGACTCGAAGGGAGGCGGTATCTCCTCCTTCTCAAAGTTGAGGATGTGATCATCCTCATTGTATTGATGAACAAGGGAGGGGGAGACAACTTGGTGGTTGACATAAGAGGGAGGAAACTCCATGAGGTCAAAGTAGAAACTCTCTTCTAACGAGTTGTCTTCATAATCAAGCTGGTGGTTATTTGGCGGTGGAGTTTTTGATTCACTCAAGGGAGGAGAGAGAGGGCAACTCAAGTCCTCAGAAGGTTGCTCTACCTTTTGAATTGTTTCGCTCTCAAGTTGTTGCACAATTTGATCTAGCCGAGCTTGAACGTTCATGTTGACGGTGCTTTGCTCAGCAAGCATTGACTCTGCTGCGTGGTACATAAACTTGATGGAAGTGGTGAAATCCTCCATGAGAGCCTTCAATCTTGACATTGCAATCGGACATTGAGAACGCTCATGGTCTCCTTCACATTCTTGGTATTCAATCCATGGGTTGGCGACTTGTGTAAACTCATGATAATCCTCCAATCTGGTTGGTCTACTCCCATCTGGTTGGTATCTTGAGATAAATTCTGCCATCATTTCCTCCAACCTAGAGCTTTCAACTTGACATTAAGAATTGTCATGGTTTCATCCGCATCTCTCACACACAAACAATTGATTTTAGTTTTCTTGGCCATAAGAGTAGCCATTTCAACCTCCAGCTGGATCATAATAACCATCCATTAGCTTAAAGTTCATTCAAAGAAAAGAAAACAAAAATTTATACACAAATGGGCAATAAGGAAATGAAAAATATGCTTGAAAATTAAAAAGATAATTAATCAGATAGTTGGACTGAAGTCCCCGGCAACGACGCCAAAACTTGTTGTGCGAAATAGTGGTGAAACTATCTTGCTAACTATGGGCAGTGAACCCAATCATCAAGGTCGTATCCACAGGGACTTCGTAACTATCTAGTTAATTATAAGCTTAGTAAATGTGCAAGAAGATAAATAAAAGTGCATAAACTTAAATGGGGGGATTTGGGTTTTCGGTTTGATTAAGGGAAGATAAAGGAAAGAAATAAAGCTAAACTAACTAATCTAAGATAGGTGTAGCCCGGGATGGATATTTGCGTCCGTCCTCCCCTTACTACCGATTGTCAAACCTTGAACTCATAGCTAAACAACGGGAACACTTAATTAATTAGCAACCTAATCTAGGCCTACTAATCCTAATCAATTTAACCGAAACTTCTCAATCAGCTAAGTCCCAGGTCAATCGACAACACTAAGCTCAAGTTCCCCCAAAGTTGCTGTGTAGTCTAATATCAAAATCATTGAATTAGAGTACACTGTTCTAGTCTCCAACAGTTTAGGTTTCTATCTCAGAATCACATTTTTATAGAATCCCACAATAATGCTAAACTAATCGGTATGCCAAACCAACTAATTTAACACATAGATGACAAATTGAGCAAAACCCTAAGCAAATCCCTAAATCATGAGTGACAAGTTCAAGAATCATAAATACCCAATAATCATCTTCATTAAGCTCAAAAGATCAAAATAAAGCACAAACACAAGTTTAAAGTTTAACAATTGAGTTTTAGGGATTTTGGGGCAAAATCCCCATCCCTAGCTACAAGGGAGGTTAAGCCTCCATTAGAGCATACATGAGAGAGAAAGGAGAAGAAATAGCCATGGGAGGTTGAAGAAGAGCTTCAATGGTGAGGGGGTTCTTCCTCTTCTTCCCTTCTTCTTCTTCCTTCTTTTCCTCTCTTTTTCTCTCTTTTCTCTCTTTTCTCCATTCTGGGTCATGGCTCTCTATCCCCCCCTCTCTCCTTCTTTTTCTTCTTTTAAAAACACTAATTTGGGCAAAATCTGCGACCAACCAACCCACCATAGGTCAGTCTCGTGGGTCGGTTGAGTCTAGAAGCATTTTCGGGGGTCAAAAATCGTGTTTTTAAGTCCGACCGACCCACCCTGGGTGGGTCCTAGGGTCGGTCGGGTCTAGAAGCAATTTCAACCCCCGAAACGAGCATTTCTAGCCTCCAAAACATCCGACCGACCCACTCTGGGTCGGTCCAGTGGGCAGGCTAACTTCAAAATGTTGTATCTTCTTTGTTTTATCTCCGATTTTGGACCCGTTTGCGCCCACACGTTTATCTTTTTGTCTATTTTATTTCTAGCCATGTTCTTCCTCATGTTTCAACAATAGTTGTGTAAAACACCAATAAACACAAAACTAGAGGAAAACTAGCTATAGTGGAGAAATGAGCATGAAACGTGTGGATAAAACATATAAAATACACCTCTAAAACATGCTCATTTAGATACTCATCAGCAGTCTATCACAGGGGCCATTCGTCAATTGGACTATGGATACGATGTCACAAGGATGACTTATCGAAATTTATTTTCAAGGAATCCATTAGTGTTTTTAGTGCTTCAATTGAACACTGTTGAAGACATTCAATCAATGCTTGCAAACTATAAGTGTAGTTGGGACATCTCCTAGAGCATAAAGAATCATGTGGAAAGGGATGGCGATGATGATGAATATGATGACCTTTACGAGCTTGGAAAAGATGAAAAATTGACCTCAGATGATGAAGTAGAGTTAATTCCTGAAGAATTTCTTCATCAACCAGATGGGGATAGAGAGAGCAGTCAACAAACTCTAGATGCCCCTTTTACCATCATGTGGATTGAAACGCCATCAATGCAATGAATACGGATGTTGAACGGCGTGGTGTTCCGAACTGGCAGTCTAGAGAAGATTTTGACCTGCAGTAAGAGTTCGATGACAAGGAAAGTCTAGTGAGTGCCATTAGGGACTTTCACATTTGAATTAATATCGATTTTTGTTTTGTAAGGAGCTTAAGCAAGGCGTACATTGTCCAATGTGTCAATAAGGACAAATGCTCATTTTACTTAAGAGGAGTGTTATTATCCGGTGAGACCGAATGGAAGATAACAAGACAAAGGCCACACTTCTGTGCTCCCCAAGCCGGTGGACAAGATCATCGACAAATGAATTATCATTTCATTGCAGATGTCATTCTTTCTCACATCATCCGAACCCAGGTATGAGTGTTCTAGATGTCATAGAACAAGTTCGTGGGCAATACAATAGGTCTATTTCATAACGGAAAGCTTGGTTGACAAGGTGCGAAGCCATAGAAAAAATGTACGGAGATTTGGTCGAATCATATGCCCAGCTGTCAAGGTTATTCATGGCCATAAAGCATAATATGTCAGGTTCGATTGTTAATCTAAAAACCGTTCAAGGTTATGAGGATGACACACTCACCACATAAGTTAAAAATTCTTCCACCGATGCTTCTCGGCATTTGGACGATGCAAATCAGCTTTCAAGCATTTCAAACCGATGCTATAGATAAATGAGACACATCTGTACGGTAAGTTTAAAGGTAAGCTTTTGATAGCGGCAACACAAGATGGGAACAACAAAATTATACCTATTGCATTCGCTATTGTTGAGTTTGAAGATTTGGCATCTTGGAAGTACTTCCAGGATAGATCCAATGTATCCATAATTACAGATCATGCACCTGCTATCATCAGCATTTTGGAGTCGGACGATTACTAGAGACCCCTAATGGGTCACCATTTCTACTACATAAGACATATTGCATCGAACTTTAACACACGGTTCCATAACAAAAAGTTGAAGAAGTACATTACTATAATTCATTAATTTATGTAATCGTTTTCAATCTTTAACATTGAGTTATTATTTCGTACTGAGCGTGCGAATTCAGAAGGCATCACGTTCAGAGAAGATATAATCACCTTCTATCCCAGAATACTGACATAAAACGTTTCTTCACTGACCTACCATTCGAGAAGTGGTCACAGGCATATGATGACGACAGAAGGTTAGGGCACATAACAATAAACTTGTTTGAGTGCATAATTGGAGTACTCAAAAGCGTCCAATTGCTGCCGATCACCGCAATTGTCAACAACACGTTATACAAGCTGGTAACTTATTTTAATGACAACCTACACACATACTATGGCCAGCAAGTAGCTGGTACAATATTGTATACAAACCTTGCAACTTCCAAGATAGGAAAACAGAAGACTATCAAATAGTCACAATGTAAATCACTATAATAAGGTCGACCAAGTGTATGAAGTCAAAGATTTTGGCTCGCTGGTATGAGAAGTAACAAGGGGAAGTACAAGGTTAATTTCGATGATATGAGTTGTGAATGCGGGAAGTGACAAGCATTCGAATACCCATGCTCTCACGTGATGGCCGTGTGTTGCAGAACAGGCATGCTGTGGGAAAATTACGTACATCGTGTGTACAAACTAGAAACAATGATTGAGGCATACGGTAGTGACCCTTTTATACCTCTAGGTAACGAACACAAGTGGCCAACATATACAAGGGTGAAGGTGGTACCGTAACCCGATGCAATTCGTACTACCAGCGGAAGGCCGAAGTATACAAGGATTTGGAACGAAATGGATGACAACATGAATAGCAAAACATAGATGTTGTCATCATTGTTTGCAAACAGGTCATAACAGGAAGAACTGCCCAAATAGAGGATACAACTAGTTGTAGTTTTCGTAGTGTTACATAATTAACATTGCTCTTGAATAGACAGGTTGTGCCTTTAGCAAGCACACAAAAAATGCATGTTTTGTCTAAGGCTAAATGAAGTGTGTTTCTTTGTCCAAAATATAAATACAGACTTTCATTAAATGAATTACTAACAATAATATAAAAAAATTATGTGGTTAATACAAAAAAAACATTTTAAAAGAAGATTTAAAACGCCGACTTTGGATCCATTTTAGTGTAGTGGTGTGGGCCCCGTGTGAGTTTGAACGGCTATACTAATATAGGACATATGTATAGGTGTTTGATTGTCATCTTACATACTTTCATTTATTCTAGAGACCATTTAATCATCGAGCAAGCTCACCAAACATTGGAAAAAAAGCTAAGTGTATTGTCATTTTAATGAGGTAATCTTGGTCCCATATGAGTTTTAACTACTGCAAACATAACATAGGAGACGAATATAAGTCTTAGACTGTGATACTATAAAATTTTATTGATTTAGGAGAATGTTTAAGCTCCGGAAAGCCTTATTGGAAATTTTGGAAACCGGGAAATTTATCTCTCTGATGCCGTTTAAATGAAGTCATATGGGTCCCATATGATTTTGAATCGCTAGACCAATGACATAGGCCAAAGTATAACTATTTAACTATCATCTTACAAAATTACATCGAGTTAGGAAACCGCTTTAGCATCACACCAACTGACCAAATATTGATTTTTTTTCTTGGACGGATATGACAAAGAAGCCACCCCAGATTAGGACGGTTTCTGCAAGCCGCCTCTGCCTAGGGCGATTTCTTATAAAAATGGCAAAAAAAAGCCTAAAACCTGAGGCGGTTTGCCAGAAACCCCTTGGACCAAGGCTACTTCTTTGTCAATTGTTGATGCATCCGCTTAATTTTCTGGAAAAAAATCACCATGTATAAATTTTGCCCGAAATCGATATTTTTGTGAAATTTTTTCCACATCCTCCTCTAAAATCAGCCCTACCTAACATCCACAGTTCGGGTCATAAAAAGGGCAAATTCTATTGTACAACCAGTTGTACGGTGAGTATCGTACAACCGTTCATTTTAAATGTAAATATTGTTCAAGTTTTTGTATTGATTGTTCATATTGATTTAAAAGTTCCATGTGTTATTGTGAAAGTTGTTCAACTTTATATGATGATTGCTCAAATTAATTGTGAAGAATGTTCAGAGATGTAAATAAATATCATACAACCGATTGTATGATAGTCGGATCGCATAAAAAGAGCGAAAGCAGATCGTTCTACTACTTCACACGGTCCGGTCCCGGAACTTAAAGAAGACTGGACTGGCCACTAAGGCCTAGCATTATGGGACAGATCCGGCAGTTGGCCCAGTCGAATCCACATATAAAACCACCTACCCCTCGAAATCTTCCCCAAAAGCGGACTTGAAAATCACCAATGGCCAGGTTAAGGCTTAGTAGCCACTTCACCGCCACCATCTTCGCCTACCTCTGCTAGCAACTCTCAGTGTTCTTCGGCTCATCCTCCTAATAACAACGCTAGGTCTTCATCTCCCATGCCAACTCCGCCTCAACCACCTATTCAATTTGCCGAAAGCGAGGTTCCTCTCTCTCTCTCTCTCTCTCCTCTTGCTTATGTTTAATGTATGAGTAGGGAATCATAGTTCGTGGAAAATGTACAGGGCGAAGATGGGACTGTCAATTGCTTTAAAGAGGAACCAATCGAGGAAAAGCCCAAAGTAGATGACTTGATTATGTGAGTCTTTCTGTATGTTTGTTGAATTCGTTTCTGCATAGCCAAGTTCCATCAGCACCCAAATTACTTGTATTGTCTGCTGCCCAAGTTAAGACGTTCGGCGTGCTAGGAAGTAGCGGAGCTGCTACTCCTCAATCTATAATGAAGTATGAATGATACTTCTGTTTCTCTAATATAACCAATCCCCGTGTACTAGTACTACTCGTCTTTCATGTGTATATAGTATATACACTCTAGTTAGCTACAAATAACCGCCAAAACTTAGTGCATAACGATTGTTAACTTGTATGCGCTTGAAGTGAGGAACGATTATGATCACTTGAATAGTTGGATTGATGATTAGGCGTCACTTGGATGGGAACTTGTCTTCGGATTATAGAAAATCCTGCCGTGCCGTTTGTGTTGAGGCTCAACACATGATTTATTTTATACTCATTTTTTCCTGCTCTTCTCTGATTATAAGACATCTTCCCTTAGCAACGGTGTTTTTTTGGGCAGGATCATTGAAAGCAAAGAGACTCTTGAGAAGTTTCAGAAATACGAAGCAGACTATGCTCAGCGTCTCTTGTCAAAGTACTTTTCAGACAAGAACATCTATGGAGGTGATATGAAACTAAACTTAATTATCTAATTTGATGGGCAGGGTTAAGTAGTTTATCTGTGAACAACAAGAATTGAGGATGTTGTCTAGATTTTCTCTGCAACTGGGTGATATCTTTAGATTGATAATTTGTCCTAAATATTCACGCAGGTAAAATTTTTGAATTGGAGGCTTCTGTAGATGACAAAACTGTGAGGGCAAGCAGGCATGTCATTATTGATACTAATAGTTTATTAATGCTGCTAATTGATGTAGCCTAACTAATTATTCTTTCCACCATATCCTAGGTGGCCTTGCACCCAATCCTTTTCAGACTCGCAGCGAAGTTATGAGGAGTACCAAGCATTCTTTCCAGCTCCAGGTCATGAGAGTCATGGTATGTCCGGTAATGTTTCCTTGACTAAGCTAAAAACATAGAGAAATCATGCTAATGTTGCTCATTCCGAATGTATAATTTTAGCACATTCAAAATCCAGAAGCATATATTCAATCATTATTTCTCTCTTATGGTTTCTCTATATCTGTCGGGTTAAATTAAAAGATTTGCTCGTACTAATACAGCTAATTTGATATTGAAATGAAGTATCCAGTCTTCCCTACTTTGATCTCTCACAACTATCCCATGAGTTACCTGGTTGCGGTTGAGAGTAGAATGAGAGAGAGAGATAGAGCGACTTTGCGAGGTTCTAACTCAAGTTTAGATGGTATGTTCGCTTGTCTTATTTCATGGGGGTACACCCCTATTTATAATACTTTTACATTGGTCCTGAGGCTATCGGCCTGCCTTTTACATCCAAATTCCATATCTATCCTTACTCGCCAGACTAAAATGACCGGACACTTATGCCCTTCTCCAGTAATCCTGACCGGATGCAAGCGTCCGGTCACTCCTATTCTTCTTTGCTACTATCCCTGGCTGGCCACAGGCGACCAGCCATTTCGTACTTTACTTTATCCTAGCCTATCCGGCCACAGGCGGCCGAACGGGTGAGTACCGTTGTGTTCTACTTTTAGTCCTACTCTGTCTGGTCATAGGCGACCAGATACTTCTTATGCCCTTTATGGCCAGTTCTATTTCTTTCCTTCTCATCAGTCCTATAAGTTCTATCTTTTTGAATCTTTGATGAAGAAAGTAGAACATTTTGTGATTGGAATTTTTAGGAAAAAATCTTTTGCTGTAATTTCTTCTGGAATCCTTGGATTGTCCTCAAGACTTTCCACCTCTGCCTGCTTGTCATTGTCTTTCCCTATTTCTCTTAGTCCCACAAGTTCTTTTTCTTCGGACCGAAGAGAAAGAACTTCAATAGTTCGTGCGGAACTCGTGGCTTGTGCCAAGCTCGTGCCGTCCTTTTGAATTTACTCGCTTGTTTCCAAAGTGGAATATGCAGGGTTTTCTTTTTGATCAGTGTCAGAGTTAATTAAGGAAGCGTAGGGCCTCCCCCTTTTTCTGCAAAAAGTAGATTTTTGTAGCATATATATATATTTTTATTTAACTTTCGGGCGGGAATTACCTTTATAAAAACCTCGAATTTCGGATTCTTTCTCTTTCCTCTTCTGCTCTTTCGACTTTGCTGCTCTTTCTTTCTCTCGCTTCTCTGCTTCGCGTTCTCAAGCTTTTCCTTCATTCCACCTGCTCTACTCGCCGATTCTCTTCAATGGCTTCCTCCAGTTCGAAGAAAGGTAAGGCCGCCGCGAATTTCTTGCCGGCTGTTGAAGCAATCCAAGGTACCCCTTCTCCTAACGACTTTTGACCTACCTATCTACACTCAAAACCTTTTCTGGTCGATCACGAGCCCTTTCCTTCTTCTTTGGACATTTCCTCGGTTTCTAGTTGCCTCAGAAGTGTCGAAGTCCCACTAGGCACCCGTATCCATCTTCCTTCTCCTGATTCTCATCCCTTCGATGATTTTGGTCTCGGATATGTGGTATATGCAGATTTCTTTTCTCGGGGTCTGACTGTTCCCCCACATCCCTTTGTTCTGGGGTTCCTAATTCGTCGTTGTTGCTTACTCGCTCACTTACACCCGAAAGCAATATCGTACCTCCACGCCTACATCCATCTCTGTGAAGAGAACAAAATCCGGCCGGAAGCCATTGAGTTTGCTCAATTTTTCTCGATCAGGGTTGATCCTGACAGCTTAACCATTATGGCGAAGGCTGGATTCCCGCTTTTCGACTACAAGAAGGTTTTTGGGTGGAATTCTCGGTGGCTCGTCATCATCCCACCGTCCGGACGATACTTGGGAGTTCCCTATTGCTCTAAGATCAAAATAGGTCAGCTTGGCTGTCCCTTCACTCCCCCTGCTAAAATGCCTATCTCGAAAGTTCTAAAGGCGTAGAGCCGCAAACAATTGACAGTCGAGGAGTTCTTTACCAACGTGCGTTTATCCTCACTAAAAAATTACTACAGTAAGTGTTAGTAACGCAAAAGTTTTTTTTTATTTTGCCCGCAGTCTTTTCTTACCGTTCTGCATGGGATTTTGGCAGATTTCTTCCGGAAAGGGGACAAAATAGGCCCTTTCAATAGCTGGAATTTTGTTAATTTCAAGATTGGAGATGAAAAGGTTGACTATTATGCTTCAGTGGATGCGGCTACTGGTGCGGCTGAGAAGCTTCTGGGAGATACGTCTTCTTCTAAAAAGCGACATAGATATAACAAAGAAGGCGATCAGTCCAGACGACAAAAGAAGAAGAGCGTCGAGTCCCCCAATCGATCAGACGCCGGATTGTCAGGTACTTGGCATATGAGTCCAGAGTCTAGGCGCCATGTCTTTCTTCCCCTCACTCCTGGTTCGTTCTGGACCTTAGTTCTCGTCTAGAGCGGGAGTCTGGTCACCCGACCCCGATTTGTGATTTGTTTCCTGATTTGTCAGGCTACTTCTCTTCAGATCCTGCCCAGGGCAACACATTGGAGGATACAAGCCTTCATGCCGATTTTCCGGCTAAAAAAGGTTTTTCTTTATCAACGATCTCCTCTTCTTTGTGTTTCTTTCTTTCTTTTTTTAAAAATATGTTTCTTTGTATCAGGCTCTGTGAGTGCTCCGATAGATATATCTGACAATGAAGTTGTGTCTGGTTTTTCTCCTGTTGCTGCTGCAGCAGCTCAAGCTTCCGGCATACAGAAAATACAAAAGAAAACTGTATCAAAACCAAAGGTTAGCTTACCAGAAATATCAGAAGAGGAGCAGACCTCTGGCGACCTTGGGGCCTCGATTTCATGTGACGTTGCTGGAGCTAGGAATGCGGCGCGGAAAAAAGTGAAGGAATACCGGTCAGTTCCTGAGAATCCCGAACTTCGCAGTAAACAACAAGAGGACACTATTGTCTCCCCTCCTTCTCCCCCTCCTCCTGCTCAGGAGTCTTTTACCAGTCCCTCTCAAAAGGAAGGATGGTTTTATCACCGCGGCCAACCTTTGCCTACAATTTCCTGTGAGTCTGCGAAGTATTCTGATGCTTGGAAGGAAGCGATAAGGAGATCCGGTCATCTGGACGGGATCTTTGCTCCTCCAACAATTACTACCGCAATCAAAGACAAGTTGAGGATAGGAGATGGGGGAGCCGATGCTATCATGCGGCATTCTCTTCCCATCAAAGAGGTTTTCGACTTTATGTGGCAAGGCATCTTTCGGGTTAATACACACCTCTTTTCTTTCTGATAAGTCCTTTACCCGTGCTTTTTATTCCTGTTTTTTTGTACCTGATTTTTGATGAGATGCGTTTCCTCCTTAGGTGATGTCCATGGCTCAAAGTGCCGAGGTCCACACAAGTGATCTTCAGTCCAAGCTTCGGTACGAAGAAAGTCGTGCCAATAATGCCCAAGAGGAGTTGAGGCAGACCCGGTCCACCCATGACGCTTATATTGATCATGTACACTACGAGATTGATCTCAAAGTGAAGGAGAAGACTGAAGCACTGAACAAGGAATTGCAGCTATCTCGGCAAGAATGTATCCGCCAACGTGATGAGTACGAACTGCAATTAAAAAATCTACGGGAGGAGAACTTTTCCATTAAGAGCCGGAATCTCCAGACTTATGCCGCTTTAAAAGAGGTACGAAATCGTCTTGTTACTGAAATGGATAAGTAGAAGCGGGCTTTTTCTGACTTAGAAGTTTTGCTAAAGCAGGTGCAAGCTGCTCACCAGAAAGAGGTGACTTCTCTCCTTACCGATAAATTTTTTCTTTCTGAATCCAAAGCCGCCTTTGAAAAGGAGGTCGGGGTCCTTGAGTTGGAGAAGCAGGCTCTTGCCCGTGAAAATAATGCTTTGGTGGAGGACAAAGCTAGGCTTATCCAAGAACTTAACTGTTTGTCCGAAGAAAAGGCTGCTCTGGAGGAGCAGACGAGAGCTTCTTTTGAACAGGAGAAACAGTCCTTACTTCATGACTTCACCATGTTAGAAGAGGAGAAAAAGGTTCTTTTTCAAGAGAAGACCGCTTCTGTAAATAAGATAGCCGAGTTGGAAGAGAAGGTGAAAAATCTGGAGGCTGTCATATCTCGTCTTAAGTCTGAAAATGCATAACTGTCAAATAAGGGTGAGTTTATATTAAATTCAGCGTCTTTGATACTTTTGTTTTCTATTCTGCTCTGGACTTTTACTGATATTTTGGTCAGGTACGTGCTCTGAAAACCTCTTGAAGCATATCAAGAAGCTAAGCGACCGGGTTGATAATCTCAATGAGGAGCTTTCTGCGGCTAGCTCACATCGCGACCGGTATCGGGCTCAAGTTTTGACTCTTGAAGCACAAGTGGATAAACTTATGTTGTTTTCACGACAAAGTCAAGAGGAGCTACAAAAGCAGGGCACTATTATTGCTTACCTTAAGGAGACTTTTGCTTCCCAATGCCGGAAGATAACTAACGTCTGTCGTCAAGCCATCTCAAGGCATTTCTTGAAGAAGGGAGAAGTTTTGGACGATGACTTGTACAGTGAGTTGGAATTCAATGCGGTCGCCCAGAAGTCTAACTTTTTTGAAGAATTTGAAAGGTTTGGCCGTCTTCCGGATGAGACGTGCTTTGGTCCTGGTGATGCCTCTTTTCTCCCACCAGGGAGTGATGCTCGGCAAAGTGTTGGAGGAGTCCACAATGCTGCGAAGAAATCTAAGTCTGCACGAAGTGTTTCCAATAAAGTTGACAAGTTAGCCACAAAAGAACTTGACTGTGAAGAAGTTGCCAAGAGATCCTGACTTTATAATAGGACTTTTGTATAGGATTTTAGTTAGGATTTTGGCTAGTAATTTTGTGCGTTTCAGACTTTTGTAAAGGTTATTTCCTTGTAATTGGATTTACTTTATTTTGTTAAGTGATTAATCTAATTATTTATCTTTCTTATTAGCCTTTGCCGGAGCGATTGGTTCTTGACTCTGTTTTTTGCTTTAAATTTATCCTCAATATTTCCTTGATTATTTTGAGAATGAGAGATGTTTAGAGAAACTAGTTGGTTGTTTATTTATCGACGCATCCTTCCCCAAGTGCCATTTTGAGGTACGATATTTCGTGGTTCACTGGCCGGATGTTTTGTGTTTAGTAGGGTTGCCCAAAAAATTCCGAAACCGCGGTATCCGACCGAAACCGAAGTGAACCGTACCTGTTTTCCGGTTAACCGTACCGGTTCTTGCGGTATGGTTAACCGAATCGTGTAAATTGACCGGTTTCGGTTTCGGTAACGGTATTGAATTTTCCAAAACGGTTAACCGCTCGGTTAACCACGGTTAACCGATTATATAAATAACCAAAATCTTTAAATATTAATGTTCACCTTATATAAAAATTAATGTTAGTTATTGAGGGAATATGCACAATATTATATTTTTGTCACATATGTTTGATTTGTCACTCAGAATTTCTTTTTTCTTTCGGATAGAGGAGGCTCTCCCATGAAAGAAACTAGTGTTTTTATCTCCCTCCTTAATCCAGTTCTCTCTAGCTCTTTGTTTCCACCAGCATTCTTCTTTCATTTGCAACATCTGAATTTCTAACAGGATTCTTTTACCATTTTCAACTGCCCACACATTTTGGAATTTTCTCCTAATCTCCTCCAACTCCTGCTTCTTTTTCTTAATTTTGAAAGAAATCTTATGAATATTCCAACCATTCCACTCCACCAGTTTCTTTCTACATTTGTTGATATTCACAATCAGATTTTGGTCCTCCTCTCCCCAAATAGCAGACACAATCTCTTTACACTTTTTTTCTTCCAGCCACACATTCTCAAATCTAAACATTTTACCCGGTTTTTTGTGGTTGCCTATTAGCTTGACTAGAATTGGGCAATGGTCAGAGTGAAGTTTAGGAAGGTGCAGAACAGAGCTAGAAGGAAAAGAATTCCAGAACTCAGAAGAACACAAAGCTCTATCTAATCTACTTTCACTATGAAACGGTTCACTTTGAAGGTTGGTGAAAGTAAAGCGGTTACCACTAAAACCCATATCCATCAAACCAGAAAATTCAATGGCTTCTCTAAAAGGGAGCATTTCCTTTTCCCCTCTGATTTTGCCTCCCATTTTCTCACTTTCAAAGCAAATCTGATTGAAATCTCCTACAACTAACCAAGGATGACTCACTTGATCTCTCAACTTTTTTAATAACATCCAAGAAAAGTTTTTCATTTTCCAATCGGACCAGCCATAAAAACCAGTAAAGTGAAAAACATCCATACCTGAGATCTGCACCTCAGCTGCCATATGGTGATTTGAGTAATTAACCAATTTGACCTTCACTTGTTTAATCCACATCAGAACAAGCCCTCCACTTTTCCCACGACTAGCAACAGGAACTCCCTCATAATCATCCCACTTTCTCATGATTTTCTCCATCTGCTCCTTACTCCTATGGGTCTCCATCAGAAAAACAAGCTCGGGTTTATGGATTTTCATTAAGCTCGAAACCCAAGCAACTGCCCAGGGGCGACCCAACCCCCGGCAGTTAAGAGACAGGCAACTCATTTGGGCTGGCAGCCCTGCTCCTCAGCAGGGTCTGCCATCTTACGGAGCCAACAGTAATAATCAGACTCCTCCATTTCTTCCCTAAGAGAGGAAGAATTGATCATCAGAGGTCTGAGGTTAGCTGTTTTCCACTTTTTGTTCTTAAACTTGTCAGGGTAATGGAGGCTGAGAGCAGAATCAGGAAAGGCCTTCTCCTTGCCTTTTCCAGAGGAAGAAATATTGCAATGGTCCTGAGAATTGAGAGTCTGGAGAGAGGGAGACGAAGTCTTAGACACTCTGGCCTCCGCTTCTATCAAAATGTTGTTTAACTCAGAGCCAACTCCCTGGCCACAGATGTCCACCTTTTTCTGTTTATTGTTGAAGTCTGCACTGAAGTTGGACACAGCAGAATCCCAATCAATGTCATGAATAGATTTCTTGTACTCAGCGGGCTTCAGGTTGGGCAAGCCCCCACCTAGGGAAGAAGAGATATTATTGGAGCTGGCTGTTTGTGAGGGGATAGGAATCAAGGATGAAGGAATAACCGGGGTAAAGTCATCTTCAACCGGATTGGAGAAGGCCTGGCTTGAGGCCATAGCTCCAGAAAGGGGAAGGATTGGGCCAGCATGACTAAAGTTTAGGTTCTGAGGAGAGGGTAACGTTGGCGTGAGGGAAACAAACTGAGAGGAAAGGTTTGGACTGTCCAAGACAGGAGGCAGATTTGGGTTTGCAGAAGTGAGGAGGGTGTTACTAGGAATCGTGGCTAGGGTTAGATCAACGTTCACCTCAGAAGAGTTGCGGTTGACAGGAGGGATTTCTTGAGAAGCCATAACAGTAAGGCTATCTAACAGACCTTCATTTTTCCAAAGAGACAGCAGATACGCATCAGTAGAATCCGACATAACTCCAGCAAATTCCGATCTAATCCACGGTCCAAATTTTTCAGTACTATGAGGGATAGGGTTTGCAAGCAGACACTCCGACACAATGTGTGTGAGTTTACCACACCTGTAACAGAAGCTTGGAAGATTCTCATACGAAACCCTACAGACCCTGTTGCCATTGCTAGTCTTGATGATCAAAAGACGACATAAGGGTTCCTCTATTTTAATTTCCACCTTAATTCTTAAAACATTTGAAGCCAACGGGTTGATACGATCATGACATTCGACAAACCTACCTATCTTACTTCCCAAAAAGGTAGCATAGTGTCTGTTGAAACAACCTAATGGGAGCTTGTTAATCCCAACCCAGATACTGATTACCTGGGGATGATGCTCGACCAGATTGATGTCCGGGTTAATCGGCATGAGAGCAAAAAGCCTGTTCTGAAAGTGCCAAGGCCCATTCCCAAGAACGAAACTAACATCTCTTTCCGCCTCGAATTGGATAGTGAAACGATTAAAATCGAATTCAAGAACTCTAAAATTTGACCGGGTCCGCCACATCTGGTTTAGGATCTTTTGGAGGAGCTTAGGGTGAACTCGATTAGGGCTCCAAATCTTTCCGACCACGGCTTTATTGGTGTCGAGGTGAAGGGGGATATTTGGATGAGCATCAACTTCAATGGCCGCCATTTCCGCCGGATGAAGTTGCATTCTAGAACAGTTAGCGATAATAGAGTCCATGGGAGGGGCGGAGACCAGAACGGGAGGGATTTTGTGAATTAGCTTTCTAGAGGTCGGGGAGATGGGAAAGAGTTTCGCAAATTTGCTACTAAAACTTCCTAATACTCCCAATTTCAAATTTTCGAGAACACTAATTAGGTTATCAGGAGGAACAAGAATTATGTTAGAAGACATTACCGACTTACAGGCCAGATCCCGGGCGCAATCCTCACCCCAACCACCTTCGTAAATGCGACTATCAGAGATCTCCTCCGAAGCCACTAGCTTGTGCCTACTTCCGACGCTCACACTACTTTTCTTCGCGGAGGAGGAGGGGCCAGACGATAACTGTAGGAGATTGGATATGGAGAGAGATTCAGAGGAGGAAAACTCTCCGCGTCTCGTAACTCGAAAGCCATCGATGGCAAGCAAATCTGGAGGAAAGACAGGGTTGACTCTCTACACTCACACTCAACTGAGATAGAGGAATTAATGCAAGGAATGCAGGTTCAAAAAGAACCGAAGCTGGGAGCTCGATAATTTGCAAATCGGAGAATAACTCTCAAAAAGTTAAGGGAGAGGCGCGTGCAAGCGCGTTCTCCACTCACTAAAACACTCTCAAAAGGATAGCGAAACTTCTTCCGAGTGTCGCCTATTTTTGTCTTCGGATTATAGAAAAGCCTGCCGTGCCGTTTGTGTTGAGGCTCAACACATGATTTATTTTATACTCATTTTTTCCTGGTTTTCTCTGATTATAAGACATCTTCCCTTAGCAACGGTGTTATTTGGGCAGGATCTTTGAAAGCAAAGAGACTCTTGAGAAGTTTCAGAAATACGAAGCAGACTATGCTCAGCGTCTCTTGTCAAAGTACTTTTCAGACAAGAACATCTATGGAGGTGACATGAAACTAAACTTAATTATCTATCTTGATGGGCAGGGTTAAGTAGTTTATCTGTGAACAACAAGAATTGAGGCTGTTGTCTCGATTTTCTCTGCAACTGGGTGATATCTTTAGATTGATAATTTGTCCTCAATATTCACGCAGGTAAATTTTTTGAATTGGAGGCTTCTGTAGATGACAAAACTGTGAGGGCAAGCAGGCATGTCATTATTGATACTGATAGTTTATTAATGCTGCTAATTGATGTAGCCTAACTAATTATTCTTTCCACCATATCCTAGGTGGCCTTGCACCCAATCGTTTTCAGACTCGCAGCGAAGTTATGAGGAGTACCAAGCATTCTTTCCAGCTCCAGGTCATGAGAGTCATGGTATGTCCGGTAATGTTTCCTTGACTAAGCTAAAAACTTAGAGAAATCATGCTAATGTTGCTCATTCCGAGTGTATAATTTTAGCACATTCAAAATCCAAAAGCATATATATAATCATTATTTCCCTCTTATGGTTTCTCTATAACTGTCGGGTTAAATTAAATTATTTGCTCGTACTGATACAGCTATATTTGATATTTTGGTTATTGAATATCATGGAGTGAAACAAGCTGTTTAAATTGATCAGAAAGTTAGATAAGCTTGTAAAATTGTATATCACTAAGGAACTAGTGTCACCGTTTGAAACGCTCCCATCTGATACATAATGCTTTTTTTTTTGTTTGGCTGCATATATCATATTAAAGAAGACATAACTTTGCTTTGGGTTATGCACTCGCTAATTTTCTGGTGATTCGATTTCTTTCTGAATGAGCCTTTTCTTTTCACCGAGCCATAACTAAAATAGAATTTAATTAGTTGTATAGAGATCAATCATTTTCCTTACAATCAACCGGAATTTATTCTAGTGCGCCCTGGCAATCAAGGCTTCCTCTTGTCGATGTTAATTTCTGCCTATCCTACCCCTCGAGCGCTCCTCCCCGTACGCTTAGCTTTCAGGTGCGGGGTTGAAGTGAAGTGATGTGATTTTCACTCCGCTCTCTTGCTACTCTCTTGTTACAGAGTCCGCCCTTCTCTCAAACTCACTAGTGTTTCAGAGACAGTAATGCAGACAGAAATGTAGTGAATGCCAGAAGTGTATTTATATCTGAAAAGTGTCTTTTACGTTGTCTTATTCTCGTATTTATAGGCCTTCTGTCTACACTCTTTCCAGAGAGTTCTACAACATGTTTCAAATCTTCTCTACTTTTTGTAAATTATGTATACAAAACTATTGGTCATCTTTCCTAGCTTAATTGACCGGTTGAAAAGGTTATCTTTTCCCTAGTTAACTACATTGTCTAACTCTCTCGATCCAAGACTCTCACTAGTGTTTTCGTCGAATTATCTGGTTTACTAGATGAGACCACACTTAAAGAGAGAATCTGCAGTAAGGTGAGAAAAAAGACAAGGAGATGCTTGAAGTGGTTTGACGCTCTTCTCCTCTCTCTCTCTCTCTCTCTCTCAAGAAAAGACATAAGTGTAACTGTCAATGTATTGATCAGAGCGTATCTTTTACATGGTTCAAGATCCTTCCATAACTTATGAAATTACCTACGTGGTTTTATTTTATTTTACACCCGCCCGGTCGTTTAAATAACAACCTATCTTCCAAACTAGGTCTACCGGTGGGATACCTTCTTAACTTCTACCGGTGCGAGTATCTTCTCGATCTCTACAGGTGCGAGTACCTCCTTGATCTCTATCGGTGTGAGTTCCTTCTCGATCTGTACCGGTGCGAGTTCCTTCTCGATCTCTATCGGTACAAGTTCCTTCTCGATCTCATCGGTACAAGTTCCTTCTCGATCTCTAGCGGTGCGAGAGTGGCTCCAACGTGCCCAATCACCCCTAATGTGCTTCTCTACCGGTAGCTTGACCTCTTTGTCTTGCTTTGTTAAATAACTTTCTCATGGCTCCTGGTATTATTCCACTTCATTAGTCCCATAAGATCTTTCCTTTGTCAGAAGGAGCGATTTTCTTTTCTCTTTCATTAAATTTTTGCGGTATTTGCCATTGTAATCCTCCCTTCTCAGTGCCACAAGACATTTCTTTTTGAATTTTCTTTGAAAGGGAATGTCTTCCGAAATTTTTTAACCGTGGTCCTCCGGTGATTTTTTACTTAAACCGTTCCGCCTCTTTGTTTTCCGCGGCTACACCCTAGCCTGACACACCTGCAATCCGTGATAATTGCTTTTTTGAAAACACGCTTTCGCCAATCCTATTTAAAGCCACCCATGACACCTCCTGTTTCCCCATCCTTCTTCTTTTCAAATTTTAAAGCTCTCGTGCTCTTTGCTTTCTCCCCAGCTTCTGTCTCTTCCTGCTCTGCTGCTTTTTCTCGACATTTGCCTTCATGGATTCTTCAAGCCCTGTTTCTCTCGCCGTAGCATCAGGCAACCCTGTGGTTCTTGTCGATGGAAAAGATTGTGTCCAAGATACGGCTGCGATTCCTATCAAGGAGTACCGTCAGGGCACTGGTTCTCGACTTATCGTCGCCGACGTTAAAACGGTGATGAAGGGAATTCAAGTTCCTGTAGGAACGAAGATCCACGTTCTGTCGCCGACTGCGCATCCCTTTGACCATTTCGGGCTAGGGTTTGTGGTATACTGGGAACACTTCAACTGTAGATTAAGCATGTCTCCGCACCCCTTTATCCTTAGATTCTTGTCGCGCCGCTGTTGTACACTCGCCCACCTTAACCGCAATGCTTTGGGATGCTTACATGCTTTCCTGACCGTCTGTGCTGATAGTGAAATTGTCCCGGACACCCGAGAGTTCGTGAATTTCTTCACGACCAGAGTGAATTCCACCGCTACTGAGGAAGACTTATCTATCCTTGCGGCGCCTGGTTAATCCTTTTTTAAGCGTGTGAATCTGGAAGGTAACTGGTCTTCCAATTGGTTCGTTATCTACCCACTGTCCGGTAGGTTTATTGGGTTGTGCATGTCGGAGATATTATTAAGGGCCAACTAGCGGCCGCAATGCCTCCACCGGAAGAAATAACTGAGGTAGGCAACGTCCTCAAAAGGTTGTGTTTGTCGAAGTTGCATCCCATTACCCACTTTTTGACCAAACAAAGCTTGGTTGCGACTCAGAGCCATGTTAACCGTAAGTCCCTCTCCGTTTTTCTTTTTGCTTTCGCTACCCATGTCGCTGAATTTTTTTATTGCAGAGTTCACGCTTTCGGGGGATAAACTGTCACTTCCGTATAACTGGGAGGTTAACTTCCGATCTATTGATGAGAAGAAGGCTGCACCGGCTGCTTCTTCTGGTGGCAAAACCCGAAGTCCCACTGGTACTAAGAGGAAAGCTACCGAAGGCGATAAAAAGTCTGAAAAGAAAAAGTTCAAGTTGGTGAGAGGAGGAGAGACCATTACCGGTACTGTTGCTAAACCCACCGGTTCCTCCACCGTTGTTTCAACCGAAACAGGTATTCCTCCCATGTCTACCCTGTCTGTAGCCGAAGTGGGGTTAATAAAGATGTGGATTCAACCCCCATATCGCTCTTCTTCCCTGATCTGCATAGCTATTTTTGTGTAGAAGAAGGGTTAACACAAGGAAATTTTTTGCGCGGAAGCGAGACCCCAAGGGGCTCTTACGGATTAGGTCATAAGACCAATTAGGCATCACCGGCGTTGGGTCAAAAGACCCAACCAGCCTATTACTCAGTGCAGATGGAACAACCATCCACTTAGCCACAAGCAAGAGTCGAGAGTGGACTTAAACCTCCCAACGACAAGTTCCTTCACTGACTCACATTCCCGTGGCCCAAATGCCTCGGTCGAATGCCAGGCCGCAGCTCAGACTGAGTCAACTCCGTCCCTCTCCCTGCAGCCCGAGTACATGTGCGTCCCTTAGCGGCCGTACTCGTCCTCGGCACCGTCGGGCCTCCAACAGCCCAACAGCCAAAGACCCCAACTAGTACGAGTCAGTAAGGTGTGCTAACGCGGACCACGTCGCACCCTGTCTCCGCCCTGTTCCAGGACTCAACACTTGCCGAACCGTAAGACGACTCTGATGTGCAATGCCCCTTGCACCCTTCGTGACAGGAGTCATACAATCAGGTCGACCCTTAGTTGCCTCGTGCCAGTGGTCACACTAGCACTCGCAACCTAAGGGCGGCATTGATCACAAAGTGCTCACTACCTCTTGGAGTCAATACCAAGCCATCATGGGAACATGCATGCACACACAGATTCCATTTTTTCCACCGGTATCTTTCTTCATGGTTCCCCCTTTTCTTTCTTTTCGCTACTTACTTTTTATTGCCTTCTTACCGATTCTTTGGCACAGCTATTGCTCCGGTGGCTGCTACCGTCGGAGAGATTGAACCTGAGCGCACACAGCGTCCTACCGGTGGTGTTTCCATAAATGAGGGTGCAGCCCTCAAGAAAAAGGTTACCCTTAAGGTTCCCTCCGGGAAGGGCAAAGAAGCCGCGGTGGAGGATACAGTAGGAAACTCATCCTCCGAGTCCTCTGATAATCGTAAAGAGCTGTGTCCCAGACCGGCTGTTGGCCCTTCGCTCTAGCCTCAGCGCTCCTTGGAACAAAAGAGCAGACGCTCCAATGACGTATCAAGCACCCGCACCTCACCCCTTTCTCCGTGTGACCCGTCGTTCTCCGGTCTTTTGAATAAGAAAGATTGGTGTTACCACAGGGGTAACCCTATACCCCGAATTCCAAATGTTGGAGGCATGAAGTACTCAACACTGTGGAAGGAGGCGACAAGGCTTGCAAAAAGTGACGATGGTATCTTCGGTCCCCCTTCACACTCTACCCCTTCGAAGGAGAACCTCCGTATCGGAGAGGGCGGAGCCGACACTATCGTCCGTCATTCCATATCGGAGTCGGATGCCTTTAACCGCCTTTGGGAGGGCCTGACACAGGTTTGGTACCCCTGTTGCCCTTGTTTCTTTCTTTTCTCTCCTTAACATTTTGTTCTCACACTTTTTTGCTTTCGATTTTATGAAAGGCTGCTGCAATGGCACAATGTGTTAGAGTCTCAATCACATCACTTTACTCAATGCCTTCGTTCTGCGGGGAGGCGTGCAGAGAGGTATAGGGCTCGTTTCGAAAACTTAAAAGTGATGCACCGGAGAAGTCTGGGGGTTGTGCGTCTCTCATTGAAGGATCAAGCGGAGCGGTATCAGGCTGAGCTTGTAAAAACACGGGCCCAATGTGTGGGAGAGAAATCTGTCACCCAACAACTTTCCCAAGATTTTCGAGAGAAAATTATCAAAGAGGTCCGAGAACAAGCACAGGCAGAGCTTGAAAGGGTGCGTGCCCAATGCGAAGATGAAAAGGCTGCGCTTCGTGAAGAATTCCGTAAAGACATGTCTATAGCCCAAGAGGATGCTATCAACCAGGTGTAAGCTTCTTTTGATGATGAGAAGCGAGTCTTCCGTGAGGAAATTGCGGAAGCAAAGAAGACTACTAAGGACCTCCGGGCTTCCTTTGAGTCAGAGTTGGACAAGAAAAAACAGATGCTACAAGAAGCGGAGGTTAAACATAATGATCTGAACATTAATTTTCTCAAGAAAAAAGAAGAGCTTGATCAGGCGGTTCTACGTATCCAAGAGCTCGAGGAAAAGCTCAAGGCAAAAGAAAAGGAGCTTACCGGTAAACTTCGTGCCCCCTTTTTTCCCCTTTTTTACTATCTTGCGTAATGCTTTGCTAACTTACTCCGAATGATGTAGAAAAACAAAACCCTTCCTTGGAAGTCATCGATAACTCTGACTTCTGGATCAAAAAGCTTGCCAGTCTTAGATCTTCTTTGATTACGTCTGAGTCCGAGAGAGACCGGTACCGCAGCCTTGCCTTATCCTACGAGAGCCAACTTGCAAAGCTGAAAGGAGCGCAGGCTGAACTCCAAGAGAGAGACCGTGCTGTCTCTAGTTTGAAAGAAACTCTTTCGTCTCAATGCCGTAAATTCGCTGGAGAAAGTCAATGGATTGTTTCGGAGTTCTTCTCCCGCAAGCATCAGCCTCTGGACGAAGATCTCTATGAAAGCCTTGACTTTGAAGCCCTTGCCCATGCTACCGGATATCACACCGCGTTTGGTAGGTTCTCTCGTCCTACGGGGAACACATGTTTTGCCCCATCTTTCTTGGGATCTGTCAACCTTCAAACTCCTACCAGTGGAGCCCTTGCTCCGATTGTGGAAGACAAAGAAGATTCTGAGGGTAGCACCTCAACTCCTACCAAAAAAGAGCGCACACAACCTGCACCATGATACTTTAGACTTTGTTAAGCCTCCGTAACGGAGAGATTTGACGATTTTGATAATTATTTTCGTGTGTTTTCCTTTTGAAATCTATCTGGTCCTTTCGGGTGTGTCCGGAGCGACCGATTTTCCTGAACGTTGAAAGTTTTTTGCTATAAAGATAATTGTTTTCGGGTCTTTAAGCTTTCTTTTCCGATAATTTGACCATTTATTAATTCACTCTACCATTGTACTGATGGAGAGATCGTTGATTTATCACTCTACTGTTATGACAACAGTGAGATCGTCGAATATACACCCTACTGCCATACTAACAGTGGGATCGTCGAATAAAAACACCTTACCATCATATTGATGGTGAGATCGTCAAACACATACTCCACCACCGTACCGGTGGTGAGTTTACTGAACATGTTTTGAGATGACATTCGTGATATTAAAGAGTTTTCCCTTTCTTTTCAGATATTCATTGATTACATTCCCCGATTTCATGGACTTGTATCTTTTGAAAACTTTCAACTTATACATAGAATTTTTTAAGGCATTCAGCATGCCAAGAATGAGGTAAATTCCTTCCATCCAAATCTCGAAGTCTGTAAGACGCCCGAGCTGTTTTGGTTTCCTCAACATATGATCCTTCCCATGAGGCTGTAACTTCACTGGTTGTTTTACCTTCCGGAGCACTAAGTCTGTAGGAGAAAAAGACCGTTCTCTTACCCTCTTGTTGAAGTAACGCTCAATCCTTAGTTTATTTCTGTGATTCTTTAGCTCGGCAATCGCCCGTCTTTCATCTTGAAAATCTAACTCATCGCGGATGCTCTCGTCATTTTCTTTTTCTTCATATTCTTCTACCCTTTTCGAAGGTATTATTGTTTCAGCAGGCACTACTGCCTCCAAACTAGAGGTGATCATTCGGGCGAGCGGGCCGGGTTCGGGCCGGGCCAGATGGAAATTTTAGGCCCGTCGGGCGTATTTAAGAAAACCAAGCCCGGTTTTTAACAAGTTTGGGCCGGGCCGGGCTACGTCTGGTTTTTTCCAGGCTTTGCCGTTGCCCGGCCCGCCTGGCTCGGTTTTTTAATTTTTTTTATATAAATTAGTAAAAAATTAAATTTAATAAAAAAATTAAAAAATATATATTTTAATATAGATTAATATAGATTAATTTATCATATATATAATTTATTGAAATTTATATATATTTTAGTATATATTATATCAAAATTAAATATGCATATATTATATTTTTAAAAAATAATAATAAATAATATAAAATCGGGCCGGGCCAGGCTTGTCCACGGGCTCAAAAATGTGCCGTGGCCCGACCCAGTTTTTGATTCGGGCCTGATTTTTTGTCCAAGCCCGCCCGGAAGCCCAATCGGGCTCGGGCCCGTCGGGCTTTTTTACGGGCCGGTTTGGGCCGGGTCGTCGGACCGGACACATTATGATCAGCTCTACTCCAAACCATTTGTCAATCTGTACGGGGTTTCCCCTGTTGGACCTCTGACAGTCGTTCTATTAGCCCATAAAACTTGTGGTAACATTTCTGCCCATCTTCCTTTCTTGCCTTCCAACTTCCTTTTTAAGGCTTTTACGATCTGGCCATTAGCGGTTCTACTTGGCCATTCGCTTGTGGATGTGCTACGGATGCGAATCTCAAATCGATCTTCCATTCTTCACAAAATTCCCGAAAGCTCTTGCAATTGAATTGTGCACCGTTATCCGTTATGATTACTCTTGGTAGACCAAACCGACATATGATGTTTTTCCAAACAAACTTTTCCGTTTTTCGAGCTGTTATATTCACCACGGGTAGGGCCTCTGCCCATTTGGTAAAGTAATCTACCGTGACATATATGTACTTATATCTCCAGGGGGACGCTTCCGGGAGTGAGCCAATAATATCCAATCCCTATTTTGCAAAAAGGAATGGGGAGGTAATAGACTTCATTTCAGCAGGGGGATTTCTAATCCTTGGACCATGTATCTGACATTGTGTGCACTCTGTCACATACTTCTTACATAATCCTTGAATTGTTGGCCAAACATATCCCATCCTCCAGATTTTATGCATCATCGCTCTTTCACCCTGGTTTTTCCTCCTCGAATCGCTTATATAGCTGACCATTCTTAAAGAAAAACAATGATGCGTTTCTTTTTATCGTTCTAGCCTCCTTTACATCTTCCGGAAGTTATCCTTCTTGAATGTATCGAACAATTTGGGTCATCCAATATTCCTCCGGACCAACTTCCTCTACTGACATTGCTTCTACATCCTCAATACTGGAAGATCTTCTAAGTTGTAGCAAGATCTCTTCCGGTACCCCTTCTGCGATGCTTGCCAATTTTGCCAATGCATAAGCTTCCAAATTTTGCTCCCTCAGAACATGCCGGAGGTTGCATTTTGAAAATTTCGCTCTTAGACTTTGCACTTTCGTTAAGTAGTGCTTTAATTTTTCTTCTTTAGCCTCGAAGATGTTCTCACTTTGCCTTGTTACAAGCAAGGAATCGGATTGCACTTCCAAATCTGTTACTCCCAGGGCGGAGGGCATTTCTAATCCTTGTATCAATGCTTCGTATTCTACTTCGTTGTTCGTTACTTCGAACTCCAATCTTACCGCATATCGTATCTTCCTTTCATCAGCGGTTTGAATTACCACTCCAACTCCCGCTCCAGTTTTGCACCGGGCTCCGTCCACCCAGATCTTGCATGGCACTTCTCGTTCTTCTTCGTGGAAGAAGCTTGCTTCAGTGATAAAATCCGCCAAAGCTTGGGCCTTTATTGCGGTCCGCGGAGCATAATGAATTTCAAATGTGTGAGTTCTACCGTCCAACTTATCATCCTACCGGAAGCATTCGGATTGTTCGTGATCTGCTTTAGCGGCCAATTGGTTCGGGCAGTGATTCGGTGCGACTGAAAGTATGGTCTCAACTTTCTGGAAGCTACAATAAGAGCGAACAAAACTTTTTTGATGTTAGTGTACCTTGTTTCGGTGGAAGTCAGAATTTTACCGGTGTAATAAACGGGGATTTCTTTTCGTGCCTCCTCCATTATTAACACTGCTGCCACAACCCATTCTGATACTGACAAATACAGGAATTGGTCCTGGCTGGAGATGGAACTCCAAGCTTCGGGAGTTCGCGGAGCATCTTTTTTATTTGTTCGAAAGCCTCTATACATTCTGTGCCCCATCGAAACTGCTTGTTTTTTCGAAGCACATTAAAGAACGGAATGGATTTTTCTTGCAGTTTGGAACAAAACCTGTTTAACGCAGTGAGTCTCCCATTCAAGGCCTGCACACCTTTAATATTCTTTGGGTGCGGAAGATCGATGACCGCTTGAGTTTTCTCTAGGTCAACCTCAATCCCTCTTTGCCCAACTATGAATCCCAAGAATTTTCCCTGGTTACCCCAAAGACACATTTTTTGGGATTTAACTTAATCCTGTGCTTATCCAACGTGTCGAAGGTATCCTTGAGATCACTCATGTGCTGGGCTACAGAGTCACTTCTTACCACTATGTCATCCACATAGACTTCTACATTCTGAGACAACTGTTCCCGAAATACTTCGGCAATCATTCGCTGGAAAGTTGCTTCGACATTTTTCAATCCGAATGGCATAACCTTGTAACAAAATATTCTGGTAGAAGTGATAAAAGATGTTTTCTCTTGATCGCTCTCATTCATCATTATTTGATTATACCCGGAGAATGCATCTAAAAAACTTATAACTCTACTATAAGTTGTTGCCGCAACCAGCTTGTCAATGGAAGGTAATGGATAAAAATCCTTAGGATAAGCTTTATTTAAATCTGTAAAATCCACGCACATTTTCCATTTCCTGTTTGCCTTTTTGACTAAAACTACATGTGATAGCCATTTTGGATAAAAAGACTTTTCTAATAAATCCTGCTTCAAGGAGTTTCTTCACTTCTGCTCGGGCCGCCTTGTCCATTTCTCTTCCCATGATTCTTTTCCTCTGTCTTATTGCCGGGAACTTGGGATCCACGTTTAGGTTATGCCGGATAATGCTGGCGTCTACTTCGGGCATGTCCTTAGGCTCCAAGCAAAGGTCTCTCTCTTTTGGCAGATCCACCAGTATTATGGCTTTTTCAAAATTTTCTTTGTGTGCCCGAGCTCTGATTTCTCCTTCTTCATATTCCCGGGGAGATCCAACATCCTTCACTACATCATCTTCTGGGAAGTCCTCGGTGATCCACACCTCACACACCCTTGCCGTTTTCTGACTTCCGGGAATAGATACCAGTTTTCCGGACCTTGTTAAGTACTTGAGTTTTAGATAATAAGTGCTACACACGGCTCCAAAGGCATTAATGTTCGGTCTCCCTAGGTAGACGTTGTACCCTGACAAATCCCTCAAAATGTACAAGGTTATATTCTCTGTTCTTTGATCATCTTTTTGACCCAAAGCCATTGTGACATCAATGCTTATGGTAGCTTGAGCTGTGATTCCCCCTATGAACCCTCCGAAGGTAGTAGTGAATGGTTTGACTTTCTCGTCCGGGATCTCCAACTTTCGGAATGCTGCCAAAGAGATAACATTCGCCCCCACCCCACTATCAACCAAGATGTTTCTCACCATTCTATCGTTGATTTGGGCCCGGATGACAAGGGGGTCGTTGTGAGGAAAGTACACTCCTATTTCGTCTTCCTCCGTGAAGTAGATTGGTGGTGGGGGTTCCTTTCTCTAGACTTTCCTTTCCGGTAGTTCTTCATGAACCTCATGTACATGTCTTTTCTTCTCTTTCATAGTATACGGTCCTTTCTCCGAAAACAGTCCGGTTATAACCCCAAAGTCAAATGACTTGTTGTGGTTTACCTCAGGATGGAACTCATCCCTCTGCCCGGACGAGTTTCCTTCGCTTTGTCCAGCCCGAGATCGATTTTGATAGCTGTTGTTATGTTTTTGTTGCTTGGAAGTTTCCTGCCTCTGTTTCTCTTGTTTCTTCTTATGCTCATCAATCTTGTTTAACTCTCTTGACAGTGTTGCACAATTGGTTGTTCGATGGTTGTAGTGCCCATGAAACTCACAGTATGCCATTGGGCTTTCTCCCAGAGCAGGCTTCTTCGAAGGTGGTAGATATGCATCCTTCACCGTTGTTGCATACCGTCCAGGCGCAATAGTGATGGTCTTTGCTCCATACATCGGCTTATTCCCGACGTAAGCAGAGACAATAGGATCCTTCCCCTAAGGCTTGTACCTTGCTCCCCAGGATTTTCCAGCAGATGTCTCACCATAACTGGTACTGCCAGACTGTCCTCCTCCTCCCATTTTCTTTTCGTTAGCACTTTTGAAGCTATTAACTAGTTCTTTCGCTTTATTCTCTACAATCTCGGATTTTAAGAAGTCGTGTAACATTTCTGCTAACTCTTCATGAGTTTGCGGTGCCTTGATAGCAATTTTCCCGGCCAGCCTCGGGTGTGCCAATCCATTTCCGAACGCTTTCACCAGTATTCTCTCATCCACATCATCCACCTCATCCACCTGTTTATGAAAACGGTCACTGTATTCTTTTACCGACTCTCCCTTTCTCTGTTTGACATCCATCAACTCAATGGTATCCTTTCGGATTTTCTTACTTGCCGCAAAGTAAAGTTAGAATTCCTCCGTGAGCTGTTTGAAGCTTGCAATGGACTGCGGCTTTCGAGAGGAGATCCAGTTCAGAGCTCTTTTGGTCAGAGTCCCTGGAAACAGGTTGTAGAGGGCCCGAGAGCTGATCTCATGTGTGTTCATCGTGAAGATGAATTTCTTGATGTGTTGAGACGGATCCCCGGTTTCGTCATATTTTTCTATCGTTGGAGCAACGAAGAACGGAGGGAGTCTTGCCTTCCGGATGTTTTCAGTGAAGGAGTACAACGACATGTCGATTAGATCTTCCTCTTCCCCAGCCACCACCGGTGATTTCTCTTTCCTGCTTTCTTCTTCGTTTTTTGATCCATCCTTAGCCTTCAGACTTTCGATTACACTCGCCATCTCGTCCATCTTTTTCTGATGCTCCAGATCTCTCTCAATCAACTCCTGCTGGAATCGCTCGTTACTCTCAGCAATTTTCTCATTAACGTCCTGGGCGAAACCCCGCGTCAGATCGTGGAGATCCTCCTTTGAGAACGAGCTTCCTTCCGCTCCAGTTGCCTTCCCCTTCCCCTTGTCGGATCGTGGTGCCATGATCAAACAGAATGTGTTTATGTGGATTGAATCATGGTTGTTGTTTCTAGCAGTTTGATTCCCACAGACGGTGCCAAAATAAAGTGGTTATGCTCTCTCTCTCTCAAGTCAACAAGTAAAGTGTAACTGCCAATGTATTGATCAGAGCGTATCTTTTACATGGTTCAAGACCCCTATTTATAGGCATGGAGCCTAACTACTTGCTATACAACTCGTGGGGCCCATCCTTTTAGATCTTTCCATAACTTATGAAATTACCTACGTTGTTTTACTTTATTTTACACCCGTCTGGTCGCTTAAATAACAACCTATCTTCCAAACTGGGTCTACTGGTGGGGTACCTTCTTAACTTCTACCGGTGCGAGTATCTTTTCGATCTCTACCGGTGCGAGTACCTCCTCGATCTCTACCGGTGTGAGTTCCTTCTCGATCTCTATTGGTACGAGTTCCTTCTCGATCTCTATTGGTGCGAGTTCCTTCTCGATCTCTATCGGTGCGAGAGTGGCTCCAACGTGCCTAATCACCCCTAATGTGCTTCTCTACCGGTAGCTTGACCTCTTTTTGTCTTGCTTTGTTAAAATACTTTCTCATGGCTCCTGGTATTATTCCACTTCATTGCTCAAGCATTGATAGCGTGATCATTTCCATCGGGGGTGAACCCCTATTTATAGTTTTTTCCTTACATTTCCTATTGTTGTCAGCTTGTCAATTTGTTTGTTTTTGCCAGGTTGTCATTCTGTTACTATAAAGCTGTAAAGTCACAAAGATGTGTTCGGTTGTACACGACTGGTTGCTATTTACATACCCTTTTATTCGGGTGATCGGTCATTAGTGACCGGTCGTTATTTACGCTTATTTCTTGCTATTCGACTGAGCACATGCGCCCAATCGCTATCTATGCCTATTTCTTGTTTTACGACCGGTCGCCGACGTCCGGTCACTACCTTTGCTATTTTAAGTGATGATTCTCTGGCTTTCTCTTGGCTCTTTGTTTATCTCGTTTTTCCCCTCTTCATCAGTCCCACAAGTTCTACTTTTTGAAGATCGAAGGAAAAAAGTAGAACTTCTTGAAATAGCCACGGTTGATTTTTAGAAATTTTGTCGGTTTCTGAAGTCCCAAAAGTCCGCCTTTGTGCCTTCTTCTTATCCTTTCCTAGTTCCACAAGTTCTTTTACTTTGCAAAGTCAAGGAAAAAGAACTTATTCTGGCTTGTGCCAAACTTGTGCTCTTGTGAACCTTGGCTGCACACGTGCTTACTTTTTGATGTGGAATACGTAGAGTTCCTGCTTTTTATGAAAAAGGTATTTTTTTGGTGTTTATTTTTTATTTCAACAATTTTAGAGAGAGGAAATCTTACCGCCTTTATATTTTGGAAAAACGTGCTCTATTTCTCTTTCCTCGCTTACTAAACAACTGTTAGTTACTCTTTCAACTTCTAGCTTCGACTACTACAGGCGTCTTCTTCCTCTCGCCACCCAGTGCTTTGTACTGCTTCTTTCCTCGGCATCCATGGCTTCCTCAAGCTCCTCCAAGGGTAAGTCAAAGGGTTTCGTCTCTGCCTTAGACGCGATACAGGGAGTTAAAGACGGTAAGAAATTCTTCCAAAATTTTCTCTCCTGATCGCTCTTTCGTCAAAAATCACGAGTCTTTGCCTTTTCCCCTTTATATTCCTTCTCTTGATGCTCTTCTGCGAGATGTTAAGGTTCCCTTAGGCACTCGCATCTTCTTTCCATTCCCCGACTCCCATCCCTATGATGACTTTGGTTTAGGTTATGTTGTGTATTCCGAATTCTTTCTTCGTGGTATGACTGTTCTACCACATACATTCGTCCTAGGATTTTTAATCCGAAGGTGCTGCACTCTCGCACATCTTTATCCAAAGGCTATAGCCTGTCTTAATGCGTTTGAGGCCCATTGCATCAAACATTAAATTCGCCTCAATGCATTTGAATTTGTCCAATTTTGTACCAGTCGGGTCGATCCCGATAGCTTGCCATTTCTTGGGCGGGCCGGGTACTCCATTTTTTATTATAAAAAAGTTAGCAATCGTTGGAATTCAAAGTGGTTCATAATTGTTCCCCTGCCCGGTCGTTTTCTTGGGGTCCCATACTGCTCTTCTGTTAAAAAGGGGCAATTATTAGCGTATCATCATCGAAGTCGGAGGTTCCGATCTTGAAAATTCTCAAGAAGCTAAACGGAAATCAAGAGCGTGTTGAAGCTTTCTTCACAAAGATGCGGCTAGCTGCACTGGAACATTTTGAGAGTACAAATTTCTGTTTTTGCTTTCTTTTATCTCATTCTCTTTTACCTTGCTCTTATTTTGTTGCTTTTTGTAGATTTCCCTCAAATTGGGTCAAAAGTGGGCCCATTTTGTGATTGGAACTTCATTACCTTCAAGGTTGAAGATGAGAGGGTTGATTGCTATGCCTTCATTAATACTGTAGAGGAGATGGCTAAGCGTTTGACCGAGGGGTCTCCTCCTGTTTCTAAGAAGAGACATAGCGAAGAAATTGGAGACATGCAAGCAAAGAGGCAGATGAAAAACTTGACTCCAAAAAATGATAAGACTCAAGGACCGCCTGGGTCCTCGGATTCTCCTAATTTGCCATGTACATGGCATATAAGTCCGAAGTCTAGACGCCGTGTTTTCTTCCCCTTACTCCTGGGTCGGGCCTTAACCTCAGCCCCGCGTGTAGCAAGCCTCAGATCGAAAATGGTACATTTGAAAAGAAAAAGTATGACTTCAAGCTACATGAAGATGGTTTGATTCGGTTGAATGGCAGGCTATGCGTCCCCTGAAGCAATGTTGAGCTAAGGGATCGCATCCTGTGAGAGTCACACAGTTCCACATTATCAGTCCATCCAGGAGCCTCCAAGATGTACAAAGACATGAAGAGGTACTTCTTGTGGTCTGGAATGAAATCAGATGTGACAGAATTTGTATTGAGATGCTTAACATGCCAAAAAGTAATGTTTGAACATCGTAGACCGGGCGGAATGGTACAATCGATGCCAGTTCCGGAGTGGAAATTTCATGATATCTCCATGGATTTTGTTGTAGGACTCCCACCTGCTAGGGGAGGACTTAACATGATCTGGGTTGTAGTCGATCGCCTTACCAAGGTTGCCAAATTCATACCGATGAAGGACACCTGGAAGGTAGTGAAGCTCGTAGAGCTATTCGACAAGGAGATTATCAGACATCACGGAGTCCCGAAAACTATAGTATCTGACTGTGACACCAGATTTCTTTTGAGATACTGGAGAGCTACACGGGAAGCGTTGGGTACAGAATTGAAGTTGAGTACCACCTTCCATCCTCAGACTGACGGTCAGACAGAAAGGACCATCCAGACACTGGAGGACATGCTTCGGGCATGTGCCTTAGACTTTCAGGGAAGTTGGTTAGACAAGCTTCATCTTATCGAATTTTCATACAATAATAGCTACCATGCTTCGATTAAGATGTCGCCATTCCAAGCTCTATACGGTAGACCTTGCCGTACACCCTTGTGTTAGGATGAGTCAAGCGAAGCGGTCATCATAGGACCGGAGTACCTTGAGCAAGTACAAGTTGAAGTCCAGCAGATTCGAGCCAATATGAAGGCAGCCCAAGATAGACAGAAATCCTATACGGATGTGTGACGACGCGACCTTGAGTTCGCCGTGGGCGACCAAGTGTTCTTGCGCGTTTCACCTATGAAGGGTGTCTTCCGATTTGGTCAGAAGGGCAAACTAAGCCCAAAGTTTGTAGGGTCGTACACTATCACCGAAAGAGTTGGATCCGTAGCCTACAGGTTAGCATTACCTGAGGACTTGGGACGTGTCCATGATGTATTTCATGTGTCACAACTCAAGAAGTACATTGCTGATCCTTCTCATGTCCTAGAGCCCGAGAGACTTTCCATCGAGCCGACTATGCGATATGTTGAAACCCCGGTAAGAATCCTTGATAGGAAGACCAGAGACACTCGCCATAAGTCTATACGAATGGTGAAGGTCCTATGGTCAAACCACGATGTCGAAGAAGCGACATGGGAATTGGAAGATGCCATGAAGGCTAAGTACCCACTGTTATTCATAGACTAGAGAGTCTAGTATTTAGTAATACGGGTACGGGGCGTACCCCTTTTAAGGGGGGTAGAGCATTTTTGCTTTTGCATTGCTTCGGGGTAAGCATTGCATAGTGTGTAGGTATTGTAATAGGTTTTGTATGGCACATGTAGTGCAAGTGAATTTGGTATGTGAATGTATGTATGTGTAATGTGTAGCGTATGGATGTGTATGTACGATGAATGATGTATGTGTAATGTGTAATGTGAATTGCATCGATGTACTGTGTGATGGTATGTATGGAAATGGTGTATGGTGTATATGAATGCGTATTGTGCTTGAATAGTGTATGCTTGCAATGTGAAAGAAGTAAACACCTCATAGGTGGTAGAAAGAAACATTAAGGCAATTGGTTGCCTAATGAGTAAAACTACTAAAACTATTAACCTTGAGCAACTTTGAGGGCAAAGTTCCTTAAGGGGGGTAGATTGAAATACCTTGTAATTAAAAATAGTGATTAATTAGGCTAATAAGTAATTTAGAAGCTTAATTAAGTGTAAATAATCATGAGGGAACAAATCCCGAAGAAAACGGATCCTTAAAACGGTTTAAAAACGCTAACGAACCTTAAAGCACGTTTTTTCGAGATAACCGGGAAAACGTGTCTTTAAGCGGGTCAAATAGACTCATAACAATTTTGGTCAACTAAATAATCATTAATAAATATTAGTGAAGCTTTAGAACCAATAAAATCGATAAAACGAGGAATCAGTAAAAACTGTCAAAAACGGGAAGTTGTGGGGTAGAAGCATAAATAACCAAAACTTGTGTGTCCACTTTTAAAATAAAATGTAGAGTTTGTGTGTGTGGGTTGTGTCAGCCGATGGACTCCCCCTCTCTCACACTCCCTCACACTCTCTTCTTATTTACAAAACAACAAAAGTAATAAAGTAACCCCACCCTCACTTTACCACTCTCTCTCCTCTATTCTATTCTCTTCACTCACGTAACCCATCTCCCTCAATCACTCTCTTTTCTTCCTTCTTCTTCCCATGCGACAGCAATGGAGAATTAGCAAAACCCACACAAAACACTACTTCTCTCCTCTTGTTACTCCCTTAAACCTTCTCCAAAAATTGTAAAAATTACACCATTGTCATCCTCTCATCAAGGGGAACACTTCCCTCCTTTCAAAATTCGAAAACAACAACTTTCATCTCCATGGGTATGGAGCATTTGGAGCTTCAAGACTACCACTAGAACCACCTTCTTCTCCTTGTTCTGTTGAGGTAAAAATCTTCTTGAAACTCCATTGGTTTTCTAGCCTTAAGGGCAAAACGAAATTTGAGCTAAAACTCTTGCTTGCTCCTTTTGTACCTAGCCGATTTTGGCACTCTTAGAGGGTGAGAAATCTTGTTCTTGAGCTGTTCCAAGTATTACATATACCCCTGCAAGGTGAGGAAAATCCTAAACCCTAAATTGTGCATTAAGCTTTAAATAATGGTTAGGGTTAGTTAGTGTATTAAAATGGTATGTATGTATGTGGGCTGTAGTGTTAGAATTCGGTTTACAAAACCGGTGAGAAGAGGAAAGGAAAGAAAGAAGGAAGAAGCAAGAGGAAGAAAAGAAAACTAGAAGAGAAACAAGGTAATGATACTCACCTTTGTGTAGCCTTATATATATATATGTATGTAACAGATTTTAGAAGTTTGAAATGAGTAATGAAAATGGCATTGTGTAGTAGTGTAATGTGTAGGAGAATTCAAATGCTTAAAACCCTTAAAAGACATGTAAAAGCTTGTTGAAACCTAAATAGGAATTAGTGTTTGAGTGCAGGAATTTAATGTTGTTTAGTGTAGTATTTGTGTATGAGAATTGGGTATATTGATATTGATTATAAACAGGTGGTGTGGATCATATACGTGAGTGAAACAATGTGGGGAGAGTGTAAAAATATAGGGGAGACTATGGCGAAATTTGCCTAAGAATAGAACACTTGATGAACTAGAAACTAGGTGGAAAATTTATGTTGTAACAGATTTTAATTGAGTTAGTTTAGTGGGTAAATTGAGAGAGGTAGATAATGTATTGTGATGCATTAGAAGTGTTAGAAATGACATTAGAAGAGGGAGTTATAGATGGAGAGAGTTAGAATAGAAATATGTAGCAAAATGCAACTAGAGAAGAAACTAGGTGAGTGTTGAAATAGAATTTGGGAAGAACAAGAGTATAAGTTAGTATAGGATTGTGTAATGAATTAATGGATGAGTTAACATGATTTAGAGCGACTAATTAGTGCTAAATCATGTGGGGAAGTATTGGTAAAGATTGGGGAAACAATGGGTAAAGAAATCAACTGAAAACAGATTCTAAAACTGAAGTACTGGGCCGGACCGGACTTGCGACCGGACTTGCAAGTTCGGTCGAGCCCAGATTTACAAAGGACGGAAACCTTCTGGAATAGACCGACCTTGGGACCGGACATGCAAGGTCGGCCGGCCAGAAGAATTTCCCGTAATGCAACCTACTGGAATGGACCGACCTTGCGACCGGACTTGCAAGGTCGGTCGGGCTAAAATTCCCCGTCGTGTAACTTACTGGAATGGACCGACCTTGGGACCGGACTTGCAAGGTCGGTCGGCCCTGAAATTTTCCAGCGTAATTCCTTATTGACTTCGACCGACCTTGGGACCGGACTTGTAAGGTCGGTCGGGTCTTACAAAAAAAAATTAAATTAAATTAAATAATATATATATATATATGTATACCCACATATACGTATGTACATATATGTAAGTATACCGATGTTAAGTAAGGAAACAAACTTAAAGAAAGCAAACCATGTGTAAGTATAAGAACTTCAAAGACTTAGTAAGTATGACTTAGGAAACGTAAGAGTAATCGAATTAAGTTAATGATAGTTAAATTAATCACTCGAACATATGTATGTTATAGGACTTGATTTGTGAGCACCGAAGGAACGTTGGGATACCAGTACAACGGTGAACGGTATGAATTCCTCATGCCTAGTATGCTATCTTGGTTACTCTGATTTGTGTGTTGTGTGCTAATTGATCACCAAATAAGATAAATGCACGAATCAGAGTTATTATGCATACTTGTGAATATGTAGTGTGTATGTTGTGTATATTTTCTTTAAATCTTAGTTTGTATAATTCATGAAATGTATGGATGAATATGAATGTGCGTATGTATGTTGTATTGTACTGTGACCGATTGTGATTGTGATTGGACTTCTAACTGATTCCTAACAAGCTAACCAATCTAACTTAAATTGGTGAATAAATTGGAATGAGTAGAAGTCCGATATAGTTTCGGCCATGCGTGAGGATGCGGAGTCACAAGAGGTTGACTCCAATTCCTGACTCTTAAACTGGTCCACGGCCCAAACCCCTTAAATGGGTAGCATCCTGGATTAGTGAGTCACCCAAAGCCTGGTGGTGGGACGGTGTAGTCCCTGCCCAGAGGCCATACCGGGTTAACATGAGTAAGAGTAAGAAAGTAAGAGTAAGTAAATGAGTATGGGAAAGTAAAGTATGAAAGAGAATGTGTAAGCATCGTGTAATGAGTAAAGGAGTAACAAGCATTCCGATTAACCCGGATGCGTAAATTGGCTAACTCGGTGAAGGTAAGTAAGTGTGTGTGCTATTGTATTGCGATCTTGCATTGTATGAAGTATTGCATGTGAATGTATGTTGTATGTAAGCATGTATGTATGATAAAAAAATGAACCGCATGCCTATTTGACCTCAATTAGTCGGCGTGCCCTAGCTAGCACGCGGTATATGCGGAGTTCATGCGCAGCTTTTGCTGAGCCCCTTGGGGCGATGTTTTTACTACACGCAGGTACTCGAGAAGGATGAAGAGGACGAAGAGTTCTAGTTTGATTCCTTTTTGTCTGTAAACAATGGATTATGAATGGTGTACTAAGTAGTACACGGCTGTGACTTTTTGATTAGCCGGTGTACCATGGGGTACACCTTTTTGGATATAGAAAGGATGGTGAATTGGTATAGATGAGTAGCCGGTAGAAACTCAATATTTTGGTAGGTGGAAAAAGGGAATGTAATTGAATATTCTTTGAATACTCGGTAATCCATTAATGTAGGCGAAGGGTATTTTGTATTCAGTAAGTAATGTTTAAGTAGCTCGGTATACTATGATCATCAGACCGTGACTGTAAGTAAGGTAAGCCTAGCTAGCCGTATGGGCGGTTAGCGGCGTTGTATCACCCGCCGTAGTAATAGTAGTATTTCCGCTGCGAACTGAAAGGATTAACAGGACGATTAGACGGTAAGCATAGAATTAACGGTAGGGGTGTTACAGCACCTCTCGACTTGACCATTCAGACCCATTGACCGTGACTAGCGCAGATCAACCAGGAATATCCCTTACCGCCCAGAAATTCGACAGAAAAGGCTTCCAAATATGGAAGAAGAAAATGGAGATCTCGCTTCTGGCCAAGAACAAGATCAAAATGATTGACGGAACCTTACCCCGGTCCAAGGTTGCGAAGAGTCGACGAGATGCCTGGGATCGTTGTGATGGTCTCATCAGATCCTGGATCATTTCTAGCGTAGATTCGTCGATTGCCGACGGACTTATATCCCGCAGTACCTCTCGCGCCATGTGGAAAGCGTTGTGCAAGAGATACAACCAGTCAGATGGTACTCGCTTGTTCGAATTGAGACGAGAATTATCTCAGGTAGAGCAGGGTACATCCAGTGTCACAGATTATTTTGCTCGCTTGGAAAAATTGTGGGACGAAATTGCTAGTGTTTCCGATGTTGATACTTGTGTCTGTGGTTACGGTGATAAAATTGCCAAAATGATCGAAAATCAAAAACTTTTCAAATTCCTTTTGGGTCTTCGAGGAGAGTTTATCAAAGTCCGTGGGAATCTTCTCATGAAATCCCCTTTACCTAGCGTGGATTCTGCCTATTCCGTCATTCTCCACGAAGAGAGACAGTGCGGTACGAACAAATCAGGTAGAAATTCTGTCGAGACTTCTTTTGCCAACACTGTGAGCAAGGGCGATTCGAACCGAAACAACCGATTCAAGAACAAATGAGAGGAGACTGGCAAAAGGAACGACTGTGCGTGCTCTCACTGTGGCAAGTCCGGTCACCTTAAAAAGGACTGTTTTGAGTTGAAGGGGTATCCAGATTGGTGGAAGGGAACAAAAGTCTCTTCCGCAAATACAGTTCAACGTGGCGAAGGCAACTCCAACTCCCACGGTTTGGATGTAGAAAGGTTTAATCGCATCTGTGATATGCTGGAACAGACAAATGTTTTCTCTGCTAAAGGAAAGAGTACCTCTGCTATTAAAAACAATGTTGAATCTGCCAGCTTCGCAGGTAATACTCATAATCAGTTTACTACTGATAATTCCCAACGGTGGTTGATAAACTCTGGTGCTAATGATCATTTGGTTGGTGATATTAGTTTTTGGTAACAAGAGGAAATTGTCTAAACCTCGCTATGTCACTATGTCTAATGGAAATACTGAAACTATTGACACCATAGGCACCGTAACATTTTCAACATCTGAAACTTGAGAATGTTTTATACGTTCCTAGCTTCAATCTTGCCCTCATTTTCGTAGTAAGCTGGTTGATCAAACAGGTCTGAATGTTGTTTTTTGATCGAGAGTTCTGTTATGTGCAGGGCCCTACTCTGGATGGATAGGAAGCGGCATAGGATGCAAGAGAGATGGCCTCTATACCTTTGATGTGGATTCTTTGGAACGACCACTTTTGACAGTTGTAATATGTGCTATCACACCTAGAGATCATCGTACCAACAAGCCTTGTTTTGGCATATGAAAATGGGTCATCCCCCTTTAAGTAAGATGCTTAGAATGGGTTTAGTTACAAGGAGGATGTTCCCTTGAGTTTTTGCCTGTGACTTTTTTCGTGCAAAAGACATCGTCTTTCATTTCCACATTCTGTTCATAAATCTGAGGTTTGCTTTGAGATTATCTTGATTAGGGGACCTTGTTCTTATGCGAATCGTGATGGTATTAATACTTCTTGACTATAGTGGATGACGCTAGTAGATGCCATGGACTATTCTTATGAAGCAAAAGTCAGAAGCCACCCTTCACATTCAACATTTTATTCTCATGGTTGAAAAACAATTTAACTAACATGTTAAAATTTCGCATTCCGATAATGCATACGAATTGGGATCCTCTACCATTTTGAAACATTTTTTTAACAAAGGTATCCTTCACCCCACACCACATGTGTTCACACCCCTCAACAAAACGGCATAGTAAACGAAAACATCGTTATTTGTTAGAAACTGCTCGTGCTCTATTTTTTCAATTCGGATTAGAGATGGATTATTGGGGAGAAAGCATCTTAATGGCCACTCATCTTAATGGCCACTCATCTTATAAATCGTTTGCCCTCTTCTACTTTAAATAACACTTCACCGTATACGTTTCTCTATGGTGTCCCACCTAAATTCAATACTTTTCACACCTTTGGCTGCCTTGCGTATCACACCGGCCCACATCTTCCGTACACCAAATTTGATGATCGCGGGTCCAAGGCCGTGTATGTTGGGCCTGGGTTATCTAAAAAGGGGCACCAATTATTATTATTAGATGAACGTAAGATAATCACGAGCCGCGATGTCACCTTCTTCGACAATATATTTCCTCTCATAAACGAAGGAAAAAATGACACCGTTTCTACCTTTCCCATTCCTTGTGATGATGATGTTGTCAACATTTCTTCTGATGTTCCCGTCTCTCGACCAGAAACGATGACTCAACAAGATAATCAGCCAATTTCCACTTACATTGATGATAGTTCCACTCTGAGAATGACACAACAAGTGGATAGTAGTCCAGACAACATAAGTAACAACATCCATGATCCTCCTTCCGAGAATGACTGTATTTCTCACACTGAGACCATTCTTCATTCTCAACACTCTATTGCTCCCGCTGACACTAATGATCCTGAAGAGCAAACTGATGGCTCTTATCATAATCCGTTAATCTCACACCTTAGACGATCGTCTCGCAGCCGGCAACCCCCTGCTAAATTCCATGATTACGAGTGTAATCAAGCGTCTATTGACTGTTTCTCTCAGATTTTGGCTACTCGTCTTAAAGCCCCTCAAGCTCAATACATTACCAGTATGAATTCCTTGACGGACTTGAGCCCATCTCATGTCATGTGCTGCCAAGTCGCTAGTTATTGTCCAGATGAGCCAAGATCTTACAAAGCGGCTTGTCAACATCATGAATGGAGGGAAGCAATGGCGGCAGAGTTAAAAGCTCTTGAAGACAACAACACATGGAGTCTTGTGAAACTTCCAAAAGGAAAAAGATGTATTTCATGTAGATGAGTCTATCGGGTCAAATACAAAACTAATGGAGACGTAGAAAGGTATAAAGCTTGGTTGGTTGCTCGGGGTTTCACACAGAAATATGGGGAAGATTTTGATGAAACTTTTTCTCCAGTAGTCAATGACTACGGTTCGTGCTTTGATCAGCGTAGCCGTTAAGCGTCATTGGTTTATTCACCAACTTGACGTCAACAACGCTTTTATTCACGGGATCTTCATGAGGATTTTATATGCAACCCCCCTATGGTCTTGAGATTGAAACCAAGGGGTTAGTTTGCAGGCTTCAAAAATCTTTATACGGTTTGAAACAAGCTTCTCGACAATGGTACTCCAAGCTTTCCACTACTCTCACTCATCTCGGATTCACTATATCTGAGAATGATCATTCTCTTTTCAAGTGGACCAAAGATGACTCTATTCTTTTCCTCGGAGTCTGTTGATGAATAATTCTTTGCGGGAATGATCAAACCAAAATTCGACATGTCAAGGATACTCTTCACCAACTTTTTAAAATTAAAGACTTGGGTAATCTAAGTCGTTGTCTCGGGATGGAATATCACCATACCATCAACGGCGTTGGAATCACTCAGCACCAATTTGCCACCAATCTTCTTCGTGATTATAATGCCGATTCCCAACAGCCTGTTGCTAGCCCCTTGGCTCCTAACATTAAGCTACATCTTCATGATGGTCAACCATTATCAGATGTCACAGCTTACCGACGGCTTATGGGAAAACTTAATTATCTCATCAATACCCGTCCGGACTTGAACTTCAGCATCCAACTCCTAAGCCAATTCAACAATCAGCCTTGTCAACATCAGTGGGATGCTGCCATCCACGTTCTTCGATATATAAAAGGGACTCTTGGATATGGCATTTTCTTCAATAATTCAGATAATTTCTCTCTCATCGCATATTGCGACTCAGATTGGGCCACTTGTCCTATTTCTCGCAGGTCCATAAGCGGTTACTACATTCTCCTTGGCGGTGCACCTATCTCCTGGAAATCAAAAAAGCAAACATGTGTCTCCCTTTCTTCCGCCGAAGCTGAATATCGTGCCCTCCGTCGTGTCACCACTGAGCTGGCATGGCTCTCTCGTCTTCTTCACGAGATGGGTGTCCTTGATATCACACTCATTCCTCTCCGGTGTGATAATCTGTCTGCCGTTTTCATTGCAAGGAATCCGGTCCTCCACGAACGTACAAAACACATCGAGATTGATGTTCATTACGTTCGTGATCAAATCAAAGCCGGCCTCATCAATGTCACACACATTTCTAACTCATTTCAGAAAGCTGATATGCTAACCAAGGCTCTCACCGGGAAAGAATATCGTCGTCAACTTGACTCCATGGGGATGATTAATGTGCTAGCAAATCGATGAAATCTTCTTCAATTTCTTCGATTTGAGGGGGGGTGTTAGGATATGTTAATATACTTAGGATATATTATTTATTACTTTCCAGATTTAGGAGTTAGTATATATCCTCATACTTAGGATATATTATTTATTACTTTCCAGATTTAGGAGTTAGTACATATCCTCATACTTAGGATATATTATTTATTACTTTCCAGATCTAGGAGTTAGTATTTATTCTCATACTTTTTCTTTCCCTTTTCATTTCACTCACTGGTGTATATATATGTAACCAGGAGCTTCATTCCAGATCATCCAATACAATAGAAAATTCCATCTTTTTCAAACATTCGCTCTCGTCTCTTGTTTCTCTCTCGCCTTCTTTTCTAAATCCTTCTCCCACATTCAATACACACACTCACATGCACATGTTGTTGCTCCCTATTCACGGCATATCACTCATGAGAGAACAGAGGAGAATACACGCAATCATCATTATACCAAATATTTTATGGCTGCAATTTATCATTGATGAGTCATTAGCATCTCTCCATTGTTCACAGTAGCATATATATATATATATATATATATATCACATTTACGTTAGAGAATGATTCCTCCTTGCTCACAATCATGATGATTGTACAGCAGCAAATCATCTCATTCACTTGCAACACGATTAATTTAGATTAATCATTATTTAATCATTCTTGCAATCACATATTGGTGTCGGCTAAGTTACATGACATGGAGGAGAATATTATTTGATCAAGATTGGTTGTGCGTGAGTAATGAAGAGGCCTGCACACATGGAGGATATAGTGAGATTATTTGATCATCATCGTATGATCATTGTATAGCACACCAGTATTGATGTTAAAACGCTGCACTTGGAAAGGGAAGGTGAGACTGCTTATATAAATACAAGATTAGGGCTGGATAAGGAACACCCACAGCCAAACGGCGCTCTACGTCTCCCAGATTCATTCTCTTCAATTCTCCATCCGTTCACCACATATCATTACCACCATTATATCCATCCTCCACACATACCACCGCCACCACTCTTCAATTTGGACGACCACACCAGAGGGGGCTCACGCCTCTCATTCATTCTCTTCAAAGTCCATACCACCATTGACATCACCATCACCATACCACCACCACACATCCATAATCCACCATTGTTACATCAACGTGAAGACGGAGGCGGAGCGGGGAGCCAAAGTCAAACTTGCTAACTGGAGTTTTCTCTACCCTTTCTCTTATTTCGTTTAATATCACTCTTTGTTATTGTTAGAGTCATGCTAGCGTAGTTAGTTTAACTCCCCAGATTGGGGTAGCAAACTGGATCTTCATATTTATTTTGTAATCTTTTCTATGATTATTAATACATTAGTTTAATTCCTGTTCTTCACGTGCTTTAATCTTTTGATCAATTATTAAAGTAATATTGGTAATTTTCTAATCAAAATGCGGTGCTGAGATTAGTAAACAAGACATAGGAAGTTAAACCGGATTAACGACTAGAAGCATGGTTTGCCTATAGGTTAGTATGTCTACAATAGGAACTGCTCTTAAAGCGATTGGTTAGAATTGACTTGGGCATGGTTTGCGGCTTGTTATTACTACCAGTTAGGATTCGTTGTACACGCACCGGTCAATGAATTAATCAGGATTCCCGAGTTTATTGTAGAATTAGAGAAGAGTTTATTAATAGATTAATAAAGTTAAAGTTTGCAGAACAATTCGGGGTGTCTTTAGATTTTAGAGTTTCAATCTTTATTTCTTTACTTAGTTTATTTTTACTGCTTTATTATTTTATGTTAGTTTGTTGAGTCATTCTTTTTATTAAATTAAGTAAACCTGAAAAAGTGATGTTTCCTGTTTTCTTAGTTTAATTTAGTTTCTCAGTTAGTTAATAAATTGTCAATTAATTTAACGAGGTCCCTGAGATCGACAACCCCACTTAATTCACTATTCCGCAAAACGATAGGCATAATGCCTAGGTAGAGATAGTCACATATTTCTGCTACAAACGGCCAGCAAACTCCTCCTCCCCCCTTGCTACCTTGCACATTTTGAAACAAAATATATTATAAGGAAGGCTTAGTCATCAAATACTAGTCATGGCCCATCCTTTCTCATTATAACAAAGTAAGTCATACTTTTTCCTCTCTCATCCTCCAATTGCCAAGCAGCTCTCCCTCCATCCTCTCTGATTTTTCTTCATCCTCTCAAGAACACATGAAGAACACCAAGACATGCCATGGTGATCTAAACCCATTCTCATTTTCAACTTAAATCTCTCTCTTTCATTCACAAACACAAAGAGAACACCAAGACCTGCTCTCCCATACTTTCCAAGACTGAAAACAACACATATTGGAGCCTCAATCTCGGAGGTCAACATCTTATAGAGCAAGAAAAGGTCAAAATCATCTTAAGGTATAAAAACAAGCTCTTCCTTTCTATAAATTATGGTAGAAAATCTTCAGATTTTTACACTTCTCTTCTTCATTTTTTCATACATAAAATTAAGCTCAACTAGCTCCTTTTGTTGACCGAAAGTCAAGGCAAAAACTAACTCCAAAGATGACTTCAAGGGTAAGTCATAATCTAGTCTTTTTGAACTCTTAAGCTATCTTTGATCCTTGGATCTCCCCTAGACAATATTCTCATCTATTTTTCATATTGTAGCCAAATTTTGGTGGAGAAATTCCTCTTCGAAAATCAAAGGTAAACTCATCTCCTTAAGACACATTTTTGTGCTTTGAACTCTTTCTATTGTTATGGAGTCTTAAAGACCCTAAAAAGGTTCATTTTCCATGTGTTCAAATATGTCAAAAAGTGGAGCTCAATGTGTTGTTAGGTGGCTCAGAGCTTAAGGAACACAACCTTGAGAAAACATCATTTTTGTGAAGGTAAACCCTAATCTAAGCTATTAAACTCTTGAATCATCACCTAAGTTGTTGTTTGATGACATAAAATAACTCCCCCTATATCAAAAATAGGGTTGTGAGTGAAGAGTTGAGAAAAATAAGCTTGGAGCAACAAGGGTAATATCCTAGTCTTAACACACATTTTAAGGCTTTAAAGTGTTATTATGGTGGGTAAACAATTATGGCCGATATTAATCTGACTAAAATGGTCTATTAAGACCTAATAATGAACATAAAATGTTATAAACCCATTTGGATAAGTTGGTGAATGATTTAATGACTTAAAAGTCAAATTTATAAAGAAAATTGGGAGAATATGTAAAAAGACAAAACTAATAGGACGAGGACATGGAGTATTTTGGTGCATTTATAACATACTTTGTGCTTATGTTATGATTTTTACATTAGCCAAATGTTTAGGCTTGCTTTTGGAGCTTTAATGCACTTTTTATGCTTTAATAGCATAGGTTAAGGTTTTAAATTATTTTGGGTGATGTTGTGGTTATTTAAGTGTACCAAGAGTGATTAGGGTACACTTAGGTAGTTTGGGAAACTTTGGAAAGTAATTGAAATGGTTAAGGGGCAAAAAGGTAATTTAAATGACCTTAGGAGAAAATTTAATGTAAAAGAGGCGTATAACCTATGATTGGGCTAAATAGGTTAATGAAATAAATTTGGGAGTATAATGTATGTATTTGGCCGAGAGTTAGGAAGTCAATTTGGTGAAATATAGACATTATAAGTTTAAGGAGTTAAATGTAAATTTTAGAAAACATTTGGGGTCAAATTGTAATTTCTAAAAAATGGTGGTCGAAACCAAGTCTAGGGTCAGCCTTAGATGATATATGGGCCTTTGACCTAAGAAAAAGAAAAGGGCTTAATTGCAATTTTGGAGGAATTTAGGAGTTGTTTGTAAAGTGTGAAAAGTTTTGGGGTCAAACCATAAATAATGGAAAATATGGGTCAATGGCAGATTGTTAGTCAAATTAGGAGGAAATGTTAAGGGTTTTACCAATTAAAAGGAATTAAGAATAGAAATGTAAGGTAAAGAAAGATTAGAGGTTGTTTGTAAAGTTTAGAAAGTGTAAGGGGTCAAAATTCAAATTTGGAAAAATACAAGAGTGAAAACAGAACAGACCAGGTGGGGGTCGGTTCGTAAATATGTGGAATTTGTTAGTTAGAGTTTGTGATTAAATTAAAAGATTGTGATAGATGTGCATTAAGGATGTCATTGTAATGTTAGAAAACAAATGTGGGAAAAAGTGTAATATTAAGGAATTTATAGGTGTATGACGAGATTAATGAAGAGTTAGAAAGGTATTTTGGTATAAGGTATGTTGTTACTTACATAACATTAAGAAAATGGTCTTAATGTTAGTATGAGAAAGTTAGCACAATTAAGGAGATTAGTGCTTCACAAAAAATAATGAGGGTTAGTAATTATAAGAGGGATTTATAATTCATATAAATGAGTATGGATATTTGGAGATTGCTGGAGTATATAATAAGGTTGGAGGATCATAGTAAATATAATGAAGTTTATTATAAGGTGAGGAATTCCATTAAGTAACATTAAAACATTAGGATTTAATGTCATTGTGTAAGGGGTTATATTAAGTAATGGGATTATATAATTCAAGGAATTATATTAAAGAGTATATATATAATTGTTAACTAGTATACGTAGACCAAGTCAACCTAATTGACCAAGAGGACCAAGTTGACCAACTTACAATTAAGTGGAACTTAAATGTCAAGGTTACTAATATCTTAAGGTCAACTATATAATTATCATATAGTAGCGAGACTATATGAATGTGTAAGTATATATAAATATAAATATTCTCATGAATAAAGAGATCATTAATGAGAACTAATCCTAAGTTGTAATATAATACAACATGTTAATTATTAACATACTTCATGGATTAAACGACTAATCCCAAACCCGACTAATAACCCGACAAACGATAAATGATCAATAATGGGGTGAACATACGGGGGATTAACTATTATTCAGGATACGAGTTATTCAAATTATAGAGTATTAATACTTAGCATATACGCATGTATATTCCAGAGCTGAGTATATAGAGAGAACGGGTGCGGGATTCGAACGTCTGCTCTCTTCACCGTCGGTGTACGGTATGTTATTGTGTGGTCCGAATGTCCTGAGGATTTCCTTGGGCTTGGATATGTTTGTATGTTCATTGATAAGAGTGATATGTGTGAAATATTATTGATATGTGTAACACCCCCAAACACTGGCCTAGGAGTTAGGGGTATTACACGCCGCGTATTATTACATAATAACGCAAGGCTCTAATAAACGAACTTAAACAGATAGTCAAATAAGGCCCAAACGGAATACTTAAATAAAGTATAAAACAAGAGATGTTAAAACATCCCCAAAAGTCATTACAGAACCCACCAAACAGATGTCAAAAGCGGAAGCTAACAAAATATGCCCAAAGGCCCAAATTCAATACAAAGGTCTCAAAAGAAGCTAAATAACGAAGCAACTAAACTTCAGAAGCTGAGGGAGACGATCCTCGCTAATCAATCTGCAAAAGCGTTAGAAGTAGGGGAATGAGCACACAACTATGCCCAGTAGATGACCAACTTCATCAACCAGCATGCTCAAAACATTTACAGAAAATTGACAAATCAGAAGGAGTCAAAGAATCCATAAACATGTCAGAAATCAGAAACAGAAGTCCATCATTAAGGGACTAAACAGCGCAGAAGCAGATAGAAGCAAAAAACAGAGTGGGACACTAGCGATCACAGCATACAGACAGAACGAGCAACCAGCTCGTGAACAGAACGAGGAAACCTCACTCGTAAACAGAACAGGTGTAAACACCCGTGAACAGAACGGGGAACGTCACCCGTGAACAGAAGGATCCTACATAGCGCGCTACGAGACAGCGTAACCAGCCATCCAAAGGCCCAGACACAGAGATAACTAGGTCCCAAAACAGAAGCTTAAATACAAATAAGCATATGTGCACCAAAGGCACCAGAAAGCACGTTGATGGCTTGGAAATCAGATGGGGAATCCAACCCCGCAAACGGAAGTCAAAACGGAGCTCAAACGAGCAAGTTATGGTCAAAACAGTACCCTGTCCGAACTTGTGTCCGGACATCAATGTTCGGACACAAGTCGAGACTTAGAAGATGAAATCAAACAGATGTCCAACATGTGTCCGAACTACGAAGTTCGGACACAGGTCGAACTTCAAAACAGAAGAAAAATCAGAGGTGTCCGAACATCCAAATTCGGACGGATGTTCGGACGTTCTTCGGAAATCAGAACGTGTAGAGTCTGAACTTGTGTCCGGACATCAATGTTCGGACACAAGTCGAAGCCAAAATCAGAGAATGCAGAAGGCTGTGTCCGAACTTCAAAGCTCGGACAGAAGTTCGGACACAGCGAAAACTTCAGAGAATAAAAGCGCAGAAGGGCATGTCCGAACTTCAACGGTCGGACAGAAGTTCGGACACGCCGAAAATTTCAGAAAACAGAGGCGATTTTAACACGAACAGAGGCACAAAAACCAATCTAAAACAACACACCCATTTACAAAACAACCTTGGGGGTTTAATCCATTGAAATGGCATTAAACAGACATAAATCACCCACAAACAAGGCAATCATTGAATCAATTTGCAGAATCTGAACTCCCCAAGGCTGAACACACGATCGAATCCGAAAGCCACCTACCTCGGATACAGCAGAGAACTACAATCTGAACAGCAGAGCCACAATCAAGCAGAATCCCGAAACGTAGACCGGAAACGCAATCCAACAACGCAACCCAAGCCTCTGACTGAACACAAAAGCAACCCCGAATCAGAAACGCAACTTAATCCCTGAGACTGAAACTGAAATCCGGAAACTGCAACACAATCCTTACCTGAATTCTGACGACGAACCCACAGATGAAGCCGACAGCAGAAGGAATTGATCGAACGCAAGAACCAACGCTGAACCACAAACAGATTGCAGAAAACTAATTCAGAAAGAGAGTAGGCTCCCCCAATTGTAGAATTGCACACGAACAACCTGACGCCCTTACCTTAATCTGGACCGGAATGCAGCAGAGAGAAGGATCCACAACAGAATTAGAATCGCAGGGACGCAACAGCAGGAATTGGGCACTTGATTGATCGTACTCTTTGGAAGTGAGAGAACAGAGAAGAGAGGAGCGTATAGACGGTATCTCAAAACTGACAGAGTGAGGGGAAAGAAAGAACGTCGTGGAAACATGATTAGAAGATAGGATAATTAATGAGGGAAATAAATAAGTTAATAGGAAGGGAATATTGAGAGATTAATCTCACCAGAAAATAAAACGGATGGGGGAAAAGACCTCTTGTCCCCGGCTTCTTTAATAAGGACTTCCGTGTCCTAAATTCAGAATACAATAATGCAAGACCACTTGTGACGAAATAAAATATAACCAAATCTTGGGTTATAACATCACCTCCCCCTTAAAAGAATTTCGTCCTCGAAATTAAAACATACCTACTGCTCGAACAGGGCGGGAAACTTAGAGCGCACTTCACTTTCGACCTCCCAGGTCGCCTCCTCCTCTGACTGACCCGACCACTGCACCTTCACCAAGGGCATGGTCTTACTCCTGAGCTTACGAACATCTCGGGCTAGAATCCTCGAAGGAACTGCCTCAAACGTGAAGTCCTCCCTCAACTGAAGCGGACTGAAGTCGATTACATGAGATGGGTCCGGAATATACTTCCTCAGCATAGAAACGTGGAAAACACTGTGCACTGCTGCTAAAGATGGAGGCAAAGCCAGGCGATAGGCAACCGGTCCGATCCTCTCTAGGATCTCAAAAGGACCCACAAAACGAGGGCTAAGCTTGCCTCTCTTCCCAAACCGGACAACTCCACGAACCGGAGAAACCTTCAGATACACATGGTCGCCCACCTCGAACTCTAGAGGTCGTCTCCTCTGATCGGCGTAACTCTTCTGACGACTCTGAGCCACAAGCAGACGCTCTCTGATAGACTGGATCTTGCCCACAGCATCCTGAACCAAGTCTGGACCAATCACAGCTCTCTCCTTCAGATCATCCCAACAGATGGGTGATCTGCACCTCCTGCCATACAAGGCCTCAAACGGAGCCATCCCGATACTGGTCTGAAAGCTGTTATAGGCGAACTCAATCAATGCAACATGCTGATCCCAACTGCCCCCAAAGTCCAACACACATGCTCTGAGCATGTCCTCAAGGACCTGATTCGTCCTCTCTGTCTGACCGTCTGACTGAGGATGGTAAGCTGAACTGAAAGACAACTTCGTCCCCATAGCCTGATGCAAACTCTGCCAGAATCTGGACACAAACCTCGGATCTCTGTCAGACACAATCGAAGCAGGAACCCCATGTAGACGCACAATCTCATCCACGTACAGCTGAGCCAAACGGTGCAAACTGAAGATCTTCCTGACTGGCAAGAAGTGAGCGCTCTTCGTGAGCCGGTCCACAATGACCCAAACTGCATCAAAACCCCTCGGAGTCTTAGGCAGTCCCATGACAAAGTCCATACCGACGCTCTCCCACTTCCACTCCGGAACGGGAAGAGGCTGAAGCAAACCAGCCGGTCTCTGATGCTCTGCCTTGACCTGCTGACAGGTCCGACATCTGGATACAAAGTCAGAAATATCCCTCTTCATGTTGCTCCACCAGAATGTCTCCCGCAGATCCCGGTACATCTTCACCCCTCCTGGGTGTACCGAGTAAGGAGCTCCATGAGCCTCCTGCATGATCTCACGTCTCAAAGCATCGTCAGCAGGCACACAGACGCGGTCTCGGAACCTCAGACAGCCATCCTCTGAAACCCTGAACTCAGACTCCTAACCCGCAGCAATCTCATCTCTGATCCTACCCAAACTGACATCAAGCTCCTGACTGGCCTTGATCCTGTCGATCAAGGTAGGCTGAATCTATAATGCTGCTAACATCCCAGAACTCTCTGGTCGGACGACCCAGATACCCATACGCTGCAACTCCAGAGCAGACCTCTGCACACCAGACAAAGCACAGACGGTCCCAGACGGACCCCTCCTACTGAGCGCATCAGCCACAACGTTCGCTCTACCAGGATGGTAGAGGATCTCCAGATCATAATCGTGCAGTAACTCCAGCCACCTCCTCTGCCTCAAGTTCAACTCCTTCTGAGTGAACAGATACTTGAGGCTCTTATGGTCCGTATAAACCTTGCACGCTGCTCCATACAGATAGTGCCTCCAATCTTCAGAGCAAACACCACAGCAGCTAGCTCCAGATCGTGGGTCGGATAGTTCTTCTCATATGGCTTAAGCTGACGAGAGCCATATGCAACCACCTTCCCCTGCTGCATCAGACACACCCAAGTCCCCTATGGGACGCATCACAGAAAACCTCCAGGCCCTCGGTCCCCTCTGGAAGAGTCAAGATCGGCGCAGTAGTCAACCTCTTCTTCAGCTCCAGAAAACACTGCTCACAGGCATCGCTCCACTCGAACTTCACATCCTTCTGAAGCAGACGAGTCAACGGAATCACCAACTTGGAGAAGCCCTCCACAAACTTGCGGTAATAGCCCGCCAATCCAAGGAAGCTACGAATATCTCCGACATTAGTAGGCCTGGCCCACTCAGTAATAGCTCGAATCTTCTCCGGATCCACGGAGATACCATCCTTAGAGACAACATGTCCCAAGAACACCACCTGATCCAACCAGAACTCACACTTCTTCAGCTTCGCGTACAACTCGTTCTCCCTCAGAGTCTGGAGAACGGTCCTCAAATGCTCCTCGTGCTCCTCAGCACTCTTGGAATACACCAAGATGTCATCAATAAACACCACAATGAACTGGTCCAAAAACGGCTTGAACACCCGGTTCATCATGTCCATAAATACAGAAGGCGCATTCGTCAGACCGAATGGCATCACTAGGAACTCGTAGTGTCCATAACGAGTCCTGAAAGCGGACTTAGGCACATCGTCTGCCTTAATCCTCAACTGATGATATCCCGACCTCAGATCGATCTTCGAAAACACCTTAGCTCCTGCTAACTGGTCGAACAAGTCATCTATGCGTGGGAGAGGATACCTATTCTTAATGGTAACCTTGTTGAGCTCCCTGTAGTCAATACACAACCGCATGCTACTGTCCTTCTTCTTTACAAACAACACTGGTGCTCCCCAAGGAGACACACTCGGGTGAATGAAGCCCTTATCCAGCAACTCCTGTAACTGGACCTTCAACTCCTTAAGCTCAGCAGGCGCCATCCGGTATGGGGCCTTCGAAATAGGCTGAGTCTCAGGTGCGAGCTCGATCGAGAACTCCACCTCTCTAACAGGGGGAAGCCCAGGTACGTCATCCTGGAACACATCTGGGAAGTCTCTGACTACTGGAATCTCCTCCAACTTCGCATCCTTGCGAACCTCAGGGATGTAGCACAGATATCCCTGACATCCTTTCCTCAGAAAGCGGAACGCCTGCATCGCAGATATGACTGGCGGCGAGCACGGGAGTCCATTCCCTGCTACAATCAGACGGGGCTGGTCAGGCTCCTCAAACGTGACTCTCGAAGCAGCACAGTCGATGTGGGCATGGTGCGCAGCAAGCCAATCCATGCCCAGGATCACATCAAAAGAAGTCATCTCCATCGGGATGAGGTCAGCACACAGAATCCTATTCTTGACTAACACAGGACTAGCTTTACAGACAGAATTCAACAACATGGAAGAGTCCCTAACCAATGGACTATGCACACACAGCTCAACACCCAGAGGCACAACAGGCAAACCGAGCTCACCCACCAACTCAGCAGAAATAAAAGAGTGGGTGGCTCCAGAGTCAAACAAACAGAAAACAGAACGAGAAGACAGCTGGAGAATACCTGTGACAACTCTGTCAGTCGATCGGTCTCTCTCTCCCCATCGCGTACACCCTGGCCTGGCCCTGGGGCTTCTTCTGCTCAGCCCGGTCTCGATCTCTGGACCCTGAAGCAGACTCAACGGCTCTACCTCCAGAACTACCCCTGCTCCTCTCAGCCTGAGGGCAATCAGCAATCCTATGCTCCAAGGACCCACACTTGAAGCAGGCTCCGACTTCCTGTAGCAGTCCTGGCCTCTATGAAACTTGCCGCAGACCCGGCACTTCGGAGCGGGAGCTGATGAAGACGAACCACCTCTGTCTCGCGAACGGTCCCCAGAGCGGTCTCCAGCTCGGTCTCCAGTGGACTGCTTCTTCTGAGAAGCAGGCTGATCCCTCCTATCACTCTCATCGGACCTCTGCTTCCTCTTCTGGTCCTTCCCTCCAGACTGGCGACCCCTCAAGTCGGCCTCTACCAACAGGGCGACATCAGCAACGTCCCTGAAGGTCTTGTGACGCAGGGGCGTCACAGCAGAACGGATGTCTGGCCTCAAGCCACTCTCAAACTTCCTGGCCTTCCTATGCTCGTCAGGCTCAGGTGCAAACTTAGACAGGCTGATGAATTTGCGGACGTACTCCTCAACGCTCATGTCCCGACCCTGGCGTAGTCGGTTATACTCCAGAATGCGCTGATCCTTGTAGACGTCGGGGTAGAACTGTTTGTTGAACTCCCTAGTGAACTGCTCCCACGTCCAAGGCTGTGGGAACTTCCCCATAACTGACCTCCACCACTCCTTGGCTTCGGCCTTGAACAGAAAGGTGGCAAAGTCGACCTTCTGCTCCTCCTCTGAGCCCATCACACGCAGCAAGTCCTCCACCTCTGACAGCCAATGACTGGCCACCTGGGGGTCTCCTGCCCCATCGAACGATGGCGGCTTCAGCTTCATGAACTCCTGAAGCGCCTTCACGTTCCTCCCTCCAGCATCTGCCCCAGCTGGGCCTGCTCCGCCAGCTGGTCCTCCTCCAGCTGGACCACCCCCTGCAGCCATGGTCTGCATGAGCTGCGTCATAAACTGCTGAACAGCATCAGCCACATTCCCTGGAGGGTTATTCGCTCTTCTTGGCGGCATTCTGAAAGTCCAACAGCAAGCAGTTAAACTCAGACACTAACACTGACATTTCTGACTGACTGGCTAACTTAAAATCCCAGCAGATTAGAACCCAGAGCTCTGATACCACTAAATGTAACACCCCCAAACACTGGCCTAGGAGTTAGGGGTATTACACGCCGCGTATTATTACATAATAACGCAAGGCTCTAATAAACGAACTTAAACAGATAGTCAAATAAGGCCCAAACGGAATACTTAAATAAAGTATAAAACAAGAGATGTTAAAACATCCCCAAAAGTCATTACAGAACCCACCAAACAGATGTCAAAAGCGGAAGCTAACAAAATATGCCCAAAGGCCCAAATTCAATACAAAGGTCTCAAAAGAAGCTAAATAACGAAGCAACTAAACTTCAGAAGCTGAGGGGAGACGATCCTCGCTAATCAATCTGCAAAAGCGTTAGAAGTAGGGGAATGAGCACACAACTATGCCCAGTAGATGACCAACTTCATCAACCAGCATGCTCAAAACATTTACAGAAAATTGACAAATCAGAAGGAGTCAAAGAATCCATAAACATGTCAGAAATCAGAAACAGAAGTCCATTCATTAAGGGACTAAACAGCGCAGAAGCAGACAGAAGCAGAAAACAGAGTGGGACACTAGCGATCACAGCATACAGACAGAACGAGCAACCAGCTCGTGAACAGAACGAGGAAACCTCACTCGTAAACAGAACAGGTGTAAACACCCGTGAACAGAACGGGGAACGTCACCCGTGAACAGAAGGATCCTACATAGCGCGCTACGAGACAGCGTAACCAGCCATCCAAAGGCCCAGACACAGAGATAACTAGGTCCCAAAACAGAAGCTTAAATACAAATAAGCATATGTGCACCAAAGGCACCAGAAAGCACGTTGATGGCTTGGAAATCAGATGGGGAATCCAACCCCGCAAACGGAAGTCAAAACGGAGCTCAAACGAGCAAGTTATGGTCAAAACAGTAGCCTGTCCGAACTTGTGTCCGGACATCAATGTTCGGACACAAGTCGAGACTTAGAAGATGAAATCAACAGATGTCCGAACATGTGTCCGAACTACGAAGTTCGGACACAGGTCGAACTTCAAAACAGAAGAAAAATCAGAGGTGTCCGAACATCCAAATTCGGACGGATGTTCGGACGTTCTTCGGAAATCAGAACGTGCAGAGTCTGAACTTGTGTCCGGACATCAATGTTCGGACACAAGTCGAAGCCAAAATCAGAGAATGCAGAAGGCTGTGTCCGAACTTCAAAGCTCGGACAGAAGTTCGGACACAGCGAAAACTTCAGAGAATAAAAGCGCAGAAGGGCATGTCCGAACTTCAACGGTCGGACAGAAGTTCGGACACGCCGAAAATTTTAGAAAACAGAGGCGATTTTAACACGAACAGAGGCACAAAAACCAATCTAAAACAACACACCCATTTACAAAACAACCTTGGGGGTTTAATCCATTGAAATGGCATTAAACAGACATAAATCACCCACAAACACAAGGCAATCATTGAATCAATTTGCAGAATCTGAACTCCCCAAGGCTGAACACACGGATCGAATCCGAAAGCCACCTACCTCGGATACAGCAGAGAACTACAATCTGAACAGCAGAGCCACAATCAAGCAGAATCCCGAAACGTAGACCGGAAACGCAATCCAACAACGCAACCCAAGCCTCTGACTGAACACAAAAGCAACCCCGAATCAGAAACGCAACTTAATCCCTGAGACTGAAACTGAAATCCGGAAACTGCAACACAATCCTTACCTGAATTCTGACGACGAACCCACAGATGAAGCCGACAGCAGAAGGAATTGATCGAACGCAAGAACCAACGCTGAACCACAAACAAATTGCAGAAAACTAATTCAGAAAGAGAGTAGGCTCCCCCAATTGTAGAATTGCACACGAACAACCTGACGCCCTTACCTTAATCTGGACCGGAATGCAGCAGAGAGAAGGATCCACAACAGAATTAGAATCGCAGGGACGCAACAGCAGGAATTGGGCACTTGATTGATCGTACTCTTTGGAAGTGAGAGAACAGAGAAGAGAGGAGCGTATAGACGGTATCTCAAAACTGACAGAGTGAGGGGAAAGAAAGAACGTCGTGGAAACGTGATTAGAAGAGAGGATAATTAATGAGGGAAATAAATAAGTTAATAGGAAGGGAATATTGAGAGATTAATCTCACCAGAAAATAAAATGGATGGGGGAAAAGACCTTCTTGTCCCCGGCTTCTTTAATAAGGACTTCCGTGTCCTAAATTCAGAATACAATAATGCAAGACCACTTGTGACGAAATAAAATATAACCAAATCTTGGGTTATAACAATATGTTTATGTGCATTTAATTGCTCGACTTTCACGTGTTATTAATTATGCGCGAACGTCTTTCAGACTAATATGATACCGATTGCAAACTCGATACGAATTGCGAGTAAGATAAGGGATTTGATGATTCTTATGAACAACTAATGAGTTATATCACATAATTCCTAATCAACCTAAGTAATTAACTTAGGATGAGATTCGGTAATTCCAATCTCCAGAACATAAGTACTCAAACATGGAAAATAACGTAGATGACTTCTAGGTATTGTGTAAGACCTAAACGACATCTTCATGATATTATATTCACTATAACCTAAGCATAGATCTTAGGTGAGATGATTAGGAGAACTTAGTCACATAGTGAACTACATTGTATATGAGGAGAAATCAAGGATCCTAGTTGCGCATAGTGATCACAATAGAGTGGATGACTGTTACAGGTCCACTCGTATGTTATTCCATTTGATCAGACTGATCATTGGACGGAGTTTCCACGTTAAGGTAATGGCTTCGCCCGTTGGTGACCCGCCATATAATAGGTGTCATAAGGAGGAATCGGAGTCCCCACGTTAAGGGGATGGCTACTGCTGATGGTGACCCACCATTGCAGGGGTAAGTGTTGGGGACAGGTCATCTCTAACATGATGACTGTCAGTGGTTAAGAGTTAAGTGAATTAAACTAATAGACACAGTCTAATCAATATTATGAGGTTCAAATAACCCTCGTAAAGTGGATATTTATTGACCAAAGCCTTGAATGCCGAATAAACGAGAACTGTTAAAATGAAACAACACTCGTATTGTTATTTTATGCACGTGTTTATTGTATAGATTATAAGTGCTTAATTTGTATGGATTTTGGATGTGAATATTTGGATGAACTATTGTGTGTTTATTGCATTACAGTTCCTTTATTATATACATGTAAAACGGAGTAGCATGTAATGAACCGCATGATAAGACGGCCAATTAACTTAAGGAGTCTGAAGGTCCATAAGGGTCAGAATTTAGCATATTCAGCGGTTGTGCTGAGCCCGTTGTGGCAAACATATTACAGGAGCTTGATCGTAACGGAAGCCGGAGTGCGGGACTTTTGGGTAGCTAGCCTTATGTTTTTCTTATCGCACTTTCAGACTTACTTTGTATTATGTACCGCAGTTGTACACGGTTCGGAGATACTTAGACTGCTCACTTTACTATGGATTTAGTTATGGATTTTCTATTGTATACACTATTGGTTATCTATCTTGAGTCATCACTGTGGTTATGTATTACGTAGTAAGTGGACGCTTCATTACTCACATGGGTGAGTAATGGCGGTAGCACCCGAGTGAGAACAATTTCCTTTTAATTTTCTGCTGCAATTCGTTTTTAATTATGCTATGACGTTGTTAAGAAAAACCACCATAGTAAACTGCTCCGGATGAGGTAATCTAGCACCATATGGCTGCCAAAGCCACTATTCAGAATAATAATGAATATTAAGACTAATGTGAACAACGTGGAACAAACCAAAATTGTAATAATGTAGGAGTAAATGTATATTACCTCTCCCTCACTCGGGGGAACCCTAAATGACTCCAGAGTATGTCGAGCCATTTCCGCACTAATGTTTGCCAGCTTACCGTTATATCTGAAACACAATTGGTTTGATGATTTTTTTACCACAGTTCAAAGAAGATGTACATTAAACTACACACGATAGATAGTTTGATTCCTATAGGCAAGGGTGAGGTGATAATTTGAATCGATCAAATGGAAGTCGTGGTCGGAATGCAGGAATACACTCATATGCGTACACTGTAACCAACTTACTACACCCATTCAGATACTTTGTGTCGAACTTGGTCGCATTGCACATCTCCCTATAGAAATGTGCAAGAAGCGCAGACCCCCAACTCAGTGAACCAACTATGTCGAAATCCGCTAGAAGTCTTAGATAAATCACATTGACCTTATCCCCATTGGAGTTGAGGAACAGTAGCCCTTCATAAGTTTGAGTATGTAAGCTCTAGCATGCTGCTGATGAATGATGGGATCACGCTGATCGAAGTCAGAATCAGTCTTGACACATCTCTCAGCTAGCCATGAGAGCGGTTTCTGATTGCCCTTGTGAAAAGGAGGGGCATCACCCAGAAGCCGCTGACACTCTCTCTCACGTAGACAACACTAGTACTAAAGCAAATGGGCTACCCCTTAGTAGCAAGCCCAAACAAAACATGGACGTCCTCAAGTGTAATGTTGACCTTCCCAAATGGCATCAAAAAAGTGTGTGTCTCAGAGCGCCATCTATCAATCATGGCACTGATAATGCCAGTGTAGGTGCTCACCCTCAGGCCAGCTAGCCCAGCAAATCCAGATCTAGCAATGTATGGAAGAATGACATCATGCGGTATTGTAGCTCGCTTCCAGCATGACCTAGTTCTCAAGGTCCTGTTTCTATACTGTGTATATCTCTACAACCTAGATGATTTACAATTACTATTACTATAATTCAGTATTTTAATTGGGTATGCTAAGTTAAAACTACTACGGAATTATCTTTAAACGATAAACATGAGATCAATTAATTTAAGTTCATATTAATTTACAAAATTAATAGAAATATGAAAAATAATAAATAATATAACTACAAATATAATGAATTACTAATATTCATTCTAATACAACTACCCATTATAGAATCAATATGTACTGTAAATAGCCTAACATACTACAACCCACTACGTATAAATAATTCTAAATTTAAATTAACACAACACTAGATTTAAGTTCAACTTAGTTTATTTACTTTAAATGTGATTCAATTATCTACTAGTTAAATTAGCAGTTCATTCTATGAAGAAATTAATTATTCTACCGCTAAAGCACAAGGTAAATAAACTAACATTCAATTTAACCACATCTGTTTATTAATAACTAACCCTGAAGATAAAAAATTACTACTAACATTATTTTATATACACTATGTGCTATTTAATAAAAACAGATATATCTAACTAATAAATAATATAACTACAAATATAATTAATTATTAAGATTCATTCTAATAAAATTAGTCATTCTAGAATAAATTCGCATGGTAAATAAACTAACAAAAAAGTTAACTACATCCCATTAAATATAAATTTTTCTAAACTGTATTGTCGCATCACCTAATTTAAGATCATCTTAATTTACTTACTTAGGTGTTGTTCAATTATCTACAAGATAACAATTTAATCATTTTAGTGCAATTAATTATAATACAATAAAAACACACGATAAATAAACCAATATTCAATTTAACTACATCGAACAATTAATTAACTAACCTTTAGTTTAACAACTCTTATTACCATTATTATATATAAACTGTATGTTAATTATTTAAACAGATAAGTATTACAAAAAAAGTAACTATACCGGGTCACTAGAAGCATAAGCTGCAGAGATATGAGTCGTTTAAAGACTGAAAGGGTGTGGCTCTACTGGACCTTGCTGCCCAATGTCATACTAGTCTCCTGCTCTATCCATATTGTCCCGTTCAACCAGCTCTTAAGAAAAGAGAGGAAAGAAGAGTAAAAAATGAGGAAGTGAGGAGCGGACGATGTAAATGAGAGACTGATTCACTCTCTGCCGGCTTCGGTGGTTATTTGAAGATGAATTAGCTTCTGTTAGAGGAAAGGACTATGAGTGTTTGACGTGAGCCATTGAAGCTCTGATACCATAGAAGAACTAGGAAGAATTTGAAAGATTGTAATGATAGAGATATTGTATTGATCGTGTTGTGTTTACAAGTCTCTGAGCTACTGTTTATATAGGGCATGTACAGTATTCTAGAGAAGGGGTAACATAGTAAAGAGACATTTATCTGATTACAAAACCGGCCCATACTAACATCCGTTTGGGCCTAGATAACTACTGGGCTTTACCATCCCGCGTTCCTAAGACGTCTTTGGTCAAAGACAAGTGGGAACAAAGAAAGCAAAATCTCGAGGCAGTCAAGGGTTTCGTATGAATGTCCGCAAGCTGAGAATCGCTGGGAACAAATTGAACCCTAAGGCTGCCATTCTTGACTCGCTCGCGCACAAAGAAGAAGTCTACTTCAACGTGTTTGGCCCGACTGTGGAAGACTGGATTGGTGGCGAGGTAAGCAGCACCGACGTTGTCATAATTCAAGATTGGTGCTTTAGGTAGACAAATTTGTAACTCAGCTAACAATTTCTGAATCCACAGGTATTCTGATGTAGCGGTGGCCAACACTTTGAATTTGGCTTCAGTGGACGACTTGGCGACTGTTCGCTGTTTGCGGGAGCACCAGGAAACAAGAGCATCTCCGAGATAAATCGAGAAACCGGTGGTGGATCGTCGGTCAGAGTGGCTCCCCGCCCAGTCTGCATCACTGAAGATGCGCAAGCCGTTAAGAGGAGCTGCGGGAAGAAAGAGACCAAAATCGGAGGTATTTCTCAAGTACCGTAGTACTCTTTTAACTGGTTTCCAGTGACATTCTCTTGGACTGTGCATGTGCTGGCTAATTTTTGATATAGAAAAGCTTATGTCTGGCCTTGTGAAGCTTAGATACTGCAAACTCCCTATAACACTTCAAAGTAGGATGGGTATGGGTAGGGTGGGCTGTATGTAGAATCAAGTGTGTGGCTATTTGTAATAGGGGTAGGAGATGGTTTACAAGTAGCCATATTTGTTTTCTGTAGTAGGTCTTGAATATAGTGTGTCTGAGAGAGGTTTAAACTAGTGTCATCTCTAGAAACAGAAATCCCTAGAAATTGGTGTAGAGGACCAAGATCTTTAATGGGAAATTCTTGAGCAATTGTTGAAATTAACTGAGAGATAAGAGCGATAGAGGAGCCCGTGATCAAAATGTCATCAACATATACAAGAATATAAACAACCTGTCTGTTGTGAGTGTAGACAAAGAGTGAAGAATCTGAAGTAGAGGGAGTGAAACCAATGTGAGTGAGGAATGTACTGAGCCTTGAGAACCAGGCCCTAGGAGACTGCTTGAGCCCATAAAGGGCCTTTTTGAGGCAGCAAACATAATCAAGGTGTTGTTTGTTTACAAAACCACTGGGCTGTTTAATGTAAACCTTTTCTTCCAAAGCACCATGTAAAAATGTATTGTCAACATCAATTTGATGAATTGGCCAATTAAAAGAAGTAGCCAAAGCTAGGACAACCCTTATAGTGGTGACTTTGACCATAGGGCTATAAGTCTCAAAATAATCAACACCGGGAGACTGATTGAAACCTTGGGCAACAAGTCTTGCCTTCATGTGAGGTAATTTAGGCACCAATTCCCATGTTTGATTTTTCATTAAAGCATCATATTCCCGTTGGATGGCATCTCTCCATTCAGAAAACTTTAAAGCTGTAGTGAAACAAGGTTGCTCAAGAATAGGGTTAGAAGGGATGGAAGTGTGGTTTAACCAACGAATAGTCCCATCTGTGAAGGTCTTAGGCTTGAGAGAATGTTTGAGAACGAGTCACCATTGTATGAGTAACAGGTGGGGGGTGGAGTTGGTAAGGTGGAGTGGGAGTTTTCTTTAGAAGTAGTAGAATATGTGGAAGGTAAGGAAGTGTGGGGAGAAGGAGATGAGGAAGCTTGAGGTGTTTCTGTTGGTTCAGTGGTAGGTGGATAAGAGGGGGTATGTGTGAGAGGAGATTGTTGTAATGGTTCAGTAGGGGGGAGAAGAGGGACAAGAACCTCAGTGAGAGAAGTGTTATCTGATGGGGTTGAAGGGGTTTTAGAGAAAGGAAAAGAGGTCTCATGAAAGGAGACATCACGATAGACATAGGTCCTTTGGGTAGATAAATGGTAACAGATATAACCAGTGGTGTTTGGGGAATATCCAAGGAAGAGACACTCCTTGGATCTGAAGGATAGTTTATGAGAGTTGTAGGGTCTTAGATTGGGGTAGCAGCTGCAGCCAAAAACCCGCAGGTAAGTGAGAGAGGATGTTTTGTTGTGGAGCTTCTAATAAGGGGTTAAATGATTGAGGGCTTTGAAGGGTAATCTGTTTGTGAGATATGCTGCTGTTTTAAAGGCAACAAACCAGAAATAGAGGGGCATGTGGGCTTGGGCTAGGAGGCATAGGCCTTTGTCCACAATGTGCCTTATTCTTGCTTCAACAGATCCATTCTGTTGATGTAAGTGTGCACATGTAAACCGATGATTAATCCCATGTTCTGTAGTAAACTGAGAGAGAGAGAGAGAGCGCGAAATTCCCCTCCCCCATTTGTTTGTATTTATTTGTTTGTGAAATTGTGTCAAAACCAGCTTATAAAAAGCTTTGAACAAAAGAGCAGCATCTGATTTATTTTGTAGTGGAAATAACCAAACAAAGTCTGAGAAGTCATCCACTATAATAAAAAAATATCTATAGCCATCAATAGACACTGTATGGGCTGGTCCCCATAAATCCATGAACAGAAGATCAAACACCCCTTTAGAAGTAGATAAACTAGGATAATGGGGCAAGGCATGTTGTTTGCCTTTACAACAAGCTACACAAAACTCAGGGGATGTAGTTTTAGTAACAGGTAACTTGAAATTATTCGAAGTAAAACTAGAGATAGTAGGGCTTGGGTGGCCAAGCCTTTGATAACAGATGGTAGAAGGGGCAGCAACTGTGTAGTTTAAGGTTGGTGTTGTGGGAGAAGCAGTAGGGAAGACATAGGCACCCTCCCTAGTAGTGCCATGAGTAAGAGTCCTCCTGGTGTCCAGATCCTCCACAAAAAAAATGATGAGCATAAAACTCGAAGAAAACATTATTGTCTGTACAGAATTTGCTGACTGAGATCAAATTTTTGTTTAAGGCAGAGGAATGTATGATATTGTAGAGTGGATTTATCGTGAGTGATTAGAAGAGGTGTAGTTATTAAAAGAAAGAAATTAATACTCAAAATATCCGTCGGGCTGCAAATTATAACCCGGTCGGTAGTATAGAAGACAGAAGCGGCCGGGGTCAAACCGTGGGACTTATAGCGAGATAAACTAGTTCCTAAGCTTGTCACAAAAGGGGGGAAGTAATTGACTTGTTTTTAGAGAAAATATTAAGCAGATAGAAAACGATGCAGATGGAATTATAATGGAACCTCCGTGTTCAGGGTGATTGATAATAATTGTGCTAACTCTACCGTTTATTTAAATAGTTGGCAGATTCCTGTAATTTCTTAAGGTCCGATGAAAACTCTTAGAATCGTTTACTGTAATGCAAGGTCCGATGAAAACTCGAGCAAAAGCCTGTAAACGGCAGGGAGTATGAGGCTTTATTCTTGCCAACATGTATTACTTAAACGATGAAAATAAGTTCTTACAGTTTACGGCTTAATTAACCCGTCTGTTTCTAACCGATGAATTAAAAACAGACAGACTTAGTAAGGCTTTTTAATAAACCGATGAAATTTATTAAAAAGGGAGAGAAACAAAACTTTAATCGTAACAAACTGAATTTTTTTAACCGGTAGAAATATATTACACAGCTAACAAATCATAATTAAAAACCTTGCCCGGAGCAAATCCTCCTTAGCCAGACATATTAACTGGTAATAAATCTGACAGAGGTTGGACGTAATAACAGCACAGAGACGTGATTAGTGAATGGAGAAATGGAGAGTCGAAGAGTGAAACATGTAGTGCTATTATAAGTGAAGTGGGTGATTGTAGAGAATTAATGGAGGAGTGAATGGTATAACGGGAGTGATTTACTGGAAGAGAATAAGATGAGGTGAGAGTGAGTGATTTTCTGGTTTTCTCCGTGCACTGGTATAAGTTGCAGTGGATGGTTATTTATAGAAGAAAGGAAGACTACGTAGAAGACTTGCAGTTGATTGCCTCTGTTGATTTCTTCACTGATTGAAGCATTGATTGCTTCATTTAATGCAGGGACATGAGCTGGATACGCGTGAGCGAATAAGGTAGCGACGGCGGGGTAGATAGATAAGATGATTCAAGTTGAAGACGACGACTGCGCGAAGAAGAAACTAGCCCGGCGTTGATTTTAGTCTGTACCGCCTCTTAAGAGGCGGTTTCCTATTGTTGACCGCCCCATTATGGGCGGTTATGTGTGAGTGGTCCGCCACTTAATAGGCGGTTGCGGCTGAGAGGACCGCCAGGCGGTTGCACCTGAGAGGACCGCCACTTAATAGGCGGTTGCGGCTGAGAGGACCGCCAGCGCACCTGAGAGGACCGCAGGCGGTTGCACCTGAGAGGACCGCCACTTCTTGGGCGGTTGCAACCATTGACCGTGGCCTGTTTTCCTTCAAACTTTGACCGGCTCTAGATTCTTCGTTTGGACTCCGTTTTCTGAGCCGTTTGTGTCTACGCGTTCGTCTCTTCGACTATTTCACTCCCGGCTTGGTTTTCCTCATGTTAAACCAATAATTTGTGAGATAAACAATAAAACATAAACTAGAGGAAAACTAACCGAAGTGGAGAAATGAGCAAGAAAAGTGCTAATATTATACATGAAATACACCTAAATAACATGCTCATTTAGACTCTTATCAGATATTGGAGAGAGTAAATTTGTGAGGAGGAGAGTATAAGATACTAGATCCATGAGCTTGAATGGGTAATGAGGAACCATCCCCTAGAGCTACTGTGTCAGGACCACATACTCACTGCTATGAAGATTTAGTTTCTCAAAATCGCCAGTAAAATGATTTGTGGCTGCTGTATCTGGCAGCCATTCCTGAGAAGGAACTCTTCCAGTAGCATTCACATCAAAAGAACTAGGAGGCCGGGGTTGGTAGCTTTGATTGAATCTGTGATAACAGATAGCTGCATCATGACCCCTCTTGTGACATATCTAGCATTGAGGGTGGCTATCTAGCTGTCCAGAGAAAGTGAGATTTGAGTTGGATCTGTAAGTGGGAGTAATTTGGGATTGAGATGTAGTAAACTGATTGTACTGGCCTCTTCCTCTAGAAGAGGTGTTTCTTCCCCTGTTAGAATTATTTCTGTTTGATTGTGTGGATTTGCCTCTTCCAGAATTATCATGAGTGTTTTGAGTGGTAGAATTAAGGGAAACTTCAGATCTGAGATGATCAGTCTGTTGAGAAAGCCATGATTCAGTAGAGAGCATATAGTTATAGATCTCACCAGGAGTGCATGGAACAGATTTGGTAAGGACAATAGAGATAAGGGCAACATAATAATTGGGTAGGCCTTTGAGAATGTAGCTTTGAAATTCTCTATTAGTAACTGTGTGTCCAGTAATAGAAAGGGAATCGACCAAGGCAAGGGAATGATTGTAGTTAGAGGTAATGTTTTCATTTGTTTTCTTTTCAATGGAGGCTAATTGAAGATGGAGTTGACCGATATGTGCATTGGTTTTGGCAGCAAAGGTGTCATGAGGTCCAAATACTAGCAGAGTTGGTGAGATTAATCACTTGGCCAAGAACAGAATTAGACAGAGAGGTAAAGAGTATAGACATCACCAAATGATCCTGTTGGATCCATCGAGTAGCAGCTGGATCTAGAGATCCATCTTGTTGCGGCCCTGGACATGGTGATGATCCGTCAACATATTTATGCAGATCACAACCCTTCAGAAAGGTAAGTATCATTCCCCTCCATACTCTGAAGTTATCTCCCTTCAACTTGATGATATTCGCAGCAACTGATATGATACTTTGTGTGTTGGTATTTGTAGGTGGGTGAGCTGTGCATTTAGTCGAACAGTTAGTATGTGTGGCGGTGCTATCAGTAGATCCAGGTGATTCCTTAGGAGAGGGAGACTGTTGTAGTGTCTCCATAGATAGATTAGAGGAAATGACTATGAGTGTTTGGCGTGAGCCATTGAAGCTCTGATACCATAGAAGAACTAGGAGGAGATTTGAAAGATTGTAATGATAGAGATATTGTATTGATCGTGTTGTTTTTACAAATCTCTGAGATACTGTTTATATAGGGCCTGTACAGTATTCTAGAGAAAAGGTAACATAGTAAATAGACATTTATGTGATTACAAAACCGGCCCATACTAACATCCATTTGGGCCTAGATAACTACTGGGCTTTATGGCCAACAAGGCCTAGCACTACACACAATTAGATTTATGGTTATGGGACAGATCCGGCAGTAGGCCCTGTCGAATCCTCATATAAAACCGGCTACTCTAGTCTCCCCCAGAAAACCGGACGTGAACATCAATGGCAGGTCAAGGCCTAGCAACTTCACCGCCACCATCTTCGCCTACCTCTGCTAGCAACTCTCAGTGTTCTTCGACTCATCCTCTTAATAACAACGCTAGGTCTTCATCTACGCCAACTCCGCCTCAACCACCTGTTCAATTTGCCGAAAGCGAGGTTCTTCTCTCTCTCTCTCTCTCTCTCTCTCTCTCTCTCTCTCTCCCCTCTTGCTTATGTTTAATGTATGAGTAGGGAATCATAGTTCGTGGAAAATGTACAGGGCGAAGATGGGACTGTCAATTGCTTTAAAGAGGAACCAATCGAGGAAAAGCCCAAAGTGGATGACTTGATTATGTGAGTCCTTCTGTATGTTTGTTGAATTCGTTTCTGCATAGCCAAGTTCCATCAGCACCCAAATTACTTGTATTGTCTGCTGCCCAAGTTAAGACGTTCGGCGTGCTAGGAAGTAGCGGAGCTGCTACTCCTCAATCTATAATGAAGTATGAATGATACTTCTGTTTCTCTAATATAACCAATCCCCGTGTACTAGTACTACTCGTCTTTCATGTGTATATAGTATATACATTATAGTTAGCTACAAATAACCGCCAAAACTTAGTGCATAACGATTGTTAACTTGTCGTATGCGTTTGAAGTGAGGAAAGATTATGATCACTTGAATAGTTGGATTGATGATTAGACGTCTCTTGGATGGGAACTTGTCTTCGGATTATAGAAAAGCCTGCTGCTCCGTTTGTGTTGAGGCTCAACACATGTTTCATTTTATACTAATTTTTTCCTGCTCTTCTCTGATTATGAGATACTCTCATACCTTCCGCGTTGCATTAATCTTGGTACAATAAGACATCTTTCTCTTTGCAACGGTGTTTCCTTTGGGCAGGAGCTTTGAAAGCAAAGAGACTCTTGAGAAGTTCCAGAAATACGAAGCGGACTATGCTCAGCGTCTCTTGTCAAAGTATTTCTCAGACAAGAACATCTATGGAGGTGACATGAAACTAAACTCAATATCTAACTTGATGGGCAGGGTTAAGTAGTTTATCTGTGAACAACAAGAATTGAGGATGTTGTCTAGATTTTCTCTGCAACTGGGTGATATCTTTTGATTGATAATTTGTCCTCAATATTCACGCAGGTAAAATTTTTGAAGTTGAGGCTTCTGTAGATGACGAAACTGTAAGGGCAAGCAGGCATGTCATTATTGATACTGTAGTTTATTAATGCTGCTAATTGATGTAGCCTAACTAATTATTCTTTCCAACATATCCCAGGTGGCCTTGCACCCAATCTTTTTCAGACCCTCAGCGAAGTTATGAGGAGTACCAAGCATTCTTTCCAGCTCCAGGTCATGAGAGTCATGGTATGTCTTGTAATGTTTCCTTGACTAACCTAAAAAATAGAGAAATCATGCTAATGTTGCTCATTCGAGTGCATGATTAGCACATTGAAAATCCAAAAGCATATATTCAATCATTATTTCTCTCTTATGGATTCTCTATATCTGTCGGGTTAGATTAAAAGATTTGCTCGTACTAATACGGTTATATGTGATATTTTGGTTATTGAATATCATGGAGTGATATAACAGGCTGCTTAAATTGATCAGAAAGTTATATAAGCTTGTAAAATTGTATATCACTAAGGAACTAGTGTCACCGTTTGGAAAGCTCCCAACTGATACATAATGCCTTTTTTGTTTGGCTGCATATATCATATTAAAGAAGACATAACTTGCTTTGGGTTATGCACCCACTAATTTTCTGGTGATTCGGTTCCTCTATTTTTAAATCTGAATAAGTCTTCTCTTCATTGAGTCATAACTCAAAAAGAATCTATTCTCGATCCAACTAATTAGTTGTACAGAGTTCAATCATTTTTGTTACAATCAACTTGGATTTATTCTAGTGCGTCCTGGCAATCAAGGCTTCCTCTCTCTCTCTCTCTCTCTCTCTCTCTCTCTCTCTCTCTGTTCTCCTTCATATTTTTCTCTCCCCCCTCTCCCCTCTTCTTTTGCATAGACCCTTTACACTATCCAGATATGATGTGTAGCTTAGTATCTGTCATCCGCGGAAAAGTACACAACCATATTATACCTCATGCAACCTTACTTAGTTATTGAAGAATATCCATTGAAGCAGCGGCAGTATGGTGTGCTCTCACCTGAGCCATATTTCTGGTGACCTCATCACCACTGCTATGTTCGCCACCTTCTCCTGCCTCCTTCACCTCCCACACATCTATCAGTGGGGCTGCATGATGACTCCCTTCCATTGATGTTATAAGGTCAGTGACCGCCATCCTAAGGGAAGCGGCTTCTTCTTTAAGCTGAGAGTTCTCCTGAATTACTCTGTAATTGCACTCCAACACCTGGTTGAGCTTGTCAGTAAGCTGATGATTAGCTGCTAAAAGCTGCATGACTTGACCCTGAAGCTCTTCAAGTTGCTTCCTCTTCCTCATTCTTGATCTTCGAGCTGATTCTCGGTTTGATATTAGTCTCCTAACCCTCCGTTCATTTACAATGGTCTCCAGCTCGTTTTTCTCATGTTGTGGTTGTTGCCTGGGTTCAGAAATGTTGTTGAGGTTACGCAAGTGATGGGTGGAGTTGAGACTTAGGGATGATGCTTCTGAGGATGAGAAATCATGGGGTATTGCAGATGATAACCCAATAGCCTGTGTGTTTGAGTAGAAATTTTGAAAGTTAGATTGTGTGAAGTGTGACTGTTGTTGATGGTGGTGGCTAATCGGAGCCGGTACCATATGATTGTTTAAGAAAGACGTGTTCAGTTGATGTGTGGTGCATAGTGGTGGCTGGCTTGAGAGAGTGAGGCCTCCATGGACATGATTTCCTGGGATTGGGAGAAGCAATCCCTTACTTGGTTCTTCTTGCATTTTGTGAGGCTGAGAAAAAGAAGCAGGGTGGGAGAGGGAGGAGGAAGGACGAGGAGGTAGGGAAGAGGGGGATTTATAGACTGATTTTGACACAATCAGAAGAGGAAAGTTGATTCTATAAAGCATACGTAGTAGAAAAACATTAATGGTATTCTGATAGCCATCTGAGTACTTTTGATCTCTGAAGCATGGAAATTAATGAGCACAATGCCAAAGAGTTTAAGTATTTGAGCTTCTTTATTTGGAATCTAAATGTTAGATTTTTTATTGAACTATGTTATTTATGTTTCGGCCGTATCTATGTATTTATGGGTGTATTTGATTAGTGCACGCATGCGCGAAAACAGGTGAAGAGGTTTCAAATGCTGTAACATTATTACGTGTAAATGTTATTACACAACAGCATTTATACAAATTCCTTACCTCAACTTGATAAGATCATTTCGTGTCAATGTGCTCTTCTGTGACTTTTATTGAAGAACTTTTGAAAAGCCATGTGAAAGCTGTCACTCTTAAATCCAATTCTTGAAAGCTATACTATCTATGCATTAATGGTAGACACTGTCTGGTGCCAGGACAACTTATTACCATAAAAATGGTTGCTCAAGGCTATTTTTACTTGACTCAAGTTATCTGAAAACTGAATTTAAATATATGTGGTAAATGCAATCTGATATGGATCAATTTACATGTTAATATTGTTCTTTCTGTTTGAAGACTGTCGAAATATATTGGTTATGATGCTTACTTTTTATTGAGCAGTTTAAACTTTGGACTGAGGAAACTCAAAGGGTGCGTGAATCACATGGCTGGTGATTTATGAACCGAGGATTATTTACCAGCTCTTTTTTATTTTGATTATAACTATCTGACATGTCTACTAATGAAGGAATCCAAACTGTACTAGGACTTGGGTGACAAACTCTTCCTGCCAGACCACTGTCTGCCCATAGAGAGAATCTGCAAGAAGTGAAGACACGATGAAACAACCCCCTGAGTATGTAAGTAGAAAGGCACTGATTAGCATCACTTTCATTGCGGAAGAATTTGCTGTAAGAAGCTTTCCTTCTTTTTCTCCAAGTGGTATAAAGATCTTATGTGGGACTTGCCACAAGTGAAGTCCCTTGATCTGAAAGATGTCCATACATGGCATATATGGAAGAGAAAGCATTGTTTCAAGGGTTGTCCTACCCTAAAAGCAATAATTAAGTCCAGAAAACGCTCAACTTTTTCCTCCTACTTGGCTATGAAATTAGGTGTTGTAAACTGTTAATGGTAGCATGTTCTGTCATTCTCCCATTTCTGTCAGCATTAAGGTTTAGATAAGGAGCAAAGATTCCGCAGGTTATAAATAGTTGTCTCGAACTGCTAAAAATGAGATTGAATGAGCAATTAGTGTCATTTAATTGACTTTTATCCTTTGATAATAGAGGGGCAGATGCTAACATATAACTATACGATATTTATGCATGTTAATGCGGCTCTTTAATTAATGTGATCAAAGGGAAAGCGAGCAGAAACAAACCCCGTGACAGCGATTGCTCTTTGATTTAAGAGCTATTGGTATCATTGAGATCATTTTCGGCAGTCGATCTACGAGATTCAGTCAGCCTAGATTGCGATTGATCACTTCGGCTGTTGAAATGAGATCTAGAAAGAAACAACAAAGCTAAGGGGGTGCCTGTTCATGAAACAGTGTGTATGAAGTTAGTTTAGTTATTCAGACTTTCAGTAATAAAGTAGAACACCATGGGTAAACACTGAAAAGGGCATCTAAAATCAACCAAAAGAAAGAAACCAGGTTAGATTATATATCCCATTCTTGCAACTACCCAGCAGCACATTGGCCTTAACCCACCCCAGCAAGTCAAAGTCGACCTATTTAGCGTGGCAGCTCCTTCTGGTTGACGGATTGCCTGAATTGCGTAAGCATTTCTCCTCTCCAAAATCTCGATATTATGAAGGGATGTCTGAATGACTTAAGGAGTTAAGTGATCCAGTTAACAAGTAGGGAGGAAGTGATAGTGGTTGTATGTAATAAGACACCAAATGATAGGAAATATTGTAGTAGGTTGTTTGAACATAATAACCCAAGAGCGCACCATATATAAGGGTAGATAGGGATTCTAGAGAACATTCTAGACTTGGATTATAGTCTATGGGCTTATGTTCTATTACATCCCCGCAATCTGAACGTCGTTAAAAATAAAGTTCAGATTGGAAGATTATAATTATAGAAAGATAAACTAATTTGATTAGGATCATCTAGTCAAAATATTTGTAGGAGGTGGATCTTCTTTCTTGGTCGCTAGCATTTTTCATGGTCGTCGTTCCCGGTCGCCGGATTTCTAATTTCTCGATCGCAAGATTTTATGCTTGGTCGTCAGATCTTCTTCCCATTCAACCAAAAGATACTTTGAAACTAGAAAAACATTACTAAAATAAAGGACATACCAAAATAGTGGGATTACAAGTGGGCAAAAGCCTCTTCATTCAAAAGCTTTAGCAAGCTCCTCTTCTCAGAACAGTGCAATTGAGTGTCTGCTGGCTTTGAGTAATAGAGCGAAGAGCCTTTTTTGTTTCATTGTCTTCCATCTCTTTCCCGTGGCTTTCCCAATAGAAGCAGTAAATTTGTTATTGGGATGCTTCTTCTCACATGTTGGCTATTAGAGACGAATATGCGTTGAGAGTGTCAATTACTTTGCGATAGAGACGGGACTTCAACTTGAGCACAAACACAAAACTCGTCCAGTGACAGATGATGTTGCATGCTAATTTTTTTTAAGAAATGGAAAGCGTTATGAGAAGGAAAGATGCAGGTTGGTGAGAAGTTTAAGGGAGAAGACGAGTAAGGTTTTGGCGACGACGAATTTGAAACTGAAGGAGTAGGGTGTTGAGTGCAGAGGAGGACAGAGAGATCATGGATTGCAGAAAGGAAAGAGAACAGATGCAGAGAAGAGGGAGTGAGAGACCGATGGAGAAACGTCAAGCTCAGTGGCGGCTAGCTAGGGTTGCGACTCTCTCTCTCATTTCGAGCCAGGATCGAGAGAAAAATTTAGGTGTTAGCCTTTTAGCTCTTAATACCATAATGAAACACTAAATTATAAGAAATATTGTATTAGGTTGTCTGAACATTACAACCATAGAGGACACTATATATAAGAGTAAATAGGGATTCTAAGAACATTCTAGACTTAGACTATAATCTATGGGCCCTATGGGCCTATGCTCTATTAGTATTATCTTATCTATGTGCAAGAGAAATCAAACTCCTAAAGGTGAAGTGATATAGTAGGTTAGTCATAGGGGGTACTTAATACTAATAGATAGAGCTCCACAATTCCAGAGAGAGTCCGGCAAAACCTCCCAAGAAATGTTCCCCCCGAGAGGCGATTCTCTAGGCGATTTAGTAAAGTTTTTCACGTCTAGAGTAAGGAGTGAATATTCCTTTTGCTTTGTTAAGGGCAATAAGGTCTTAAAGTTTAAGCTAGTAGTAGCTAAGTACCACTGCAACCCCATACTCTATCACGTCAAATTTAAGGCTACTCTCCAAATGGCTCCTCTTCTGGCGTCGGAGTTGGCCAACAACCGTGTTAAGCTTCAGTCCCATCAATTTATTAGCTTCTTTTCATGCTTGTGTTACTTCCCTTCCCTTTTTGACCCTGGTGGAGAAGAGAGACAATCGTTCCTCCAGTTCATAGTTGCTTGGCGGTGTTTTCCCTCGTCATTTCCGTTTCGATCTTTGGTGTCCAGTTCCAAGTCTTCTACTCTAGAGCTTCGCAATATGGATCTTCTCTCAGCCAGCTGTGAGCTTCTCCGGTTACACCCTACAGAGTCTAAAATGGTGGATGGAGACTCTTTACTGGATGGAAACAAGCCCAAGGAGATGAACAAGGCCCTCTTCGGTAGGCTGTGGCATCCCAAGATGATTAACTGCAAAGCTTTGCATAAGTTCCTGTACCATATTTGGAAGCCCAAGGCGCAGTTCAAGGTAAATGAAAGAGAGAACAATCGCTTCACTTTTGAATTTTCTAATGAATCGGATGCAAAGTTTGTGCTGGGGAATGGGCCATGGCATTTTCAGAACAGGTTACTGGTGGTGTCTGCTATAGATTCTAACATCTCTATTGAGGAGCATGATCCTATTTCGATCAAGCTCTGGGCTTCCTTCCACAATCTCCCTATTTCCTTTTATAACAAATAGGCGGCAGTGGGATTGGGAAACAAAATAGGAAAATTTGTTTCTTGCTCTGACCGACTGAATCCCCTAGCTTTGAAGGTGTTAAAATATGTGTTGAAGTTAAGATAGCCGATCCCTTGTGTAGGTTGATAGTTCTGTCTGTTGCTGGAAATAAAAGATGTTGTCGTGTGTCCTATGATAACCTTCACTTTCTTTGCTTCAGATGTGGTAGAATTAATCATGTCATCTCTAAATGCTCTTTTAAAAGTGATCCCTTCATAAAACAAGAAAAATATGGCCCCTGGATGAGGTCTGAATTCGCTGGTTCTTTGGCTGTTGTTGATGACAATATTCTGACAGATCACTCAAGTGGGAACTTGAGGAGATTGGGGAACGAGATCTTGATTGAAAAAGATGTTATGGATAGCAAATCAGAATCTAGAGGGTGTGATGGTTAACAGAGCTGGAGTAGAGGAGGAGAATACTCTAATCATAACCAGAAGCAAGCGGGCAGATCTTAGAGGAGGGTTGCAGGTGTCTGGTCCTGCTCTGGCTGCGGGTAATGGGATAGGAAATGATTCTGGATTAGGCTCTCGCATTAAACCTGTTATATTAGTAAGGAAAAAGGGGATAAAGTCTGATAATACAGGTGATAAGAGCAATGGTTCTGTTCCAGCCAAGATAGTTATCACCCTTAACAAGAAACAGAATACGAATCTTGAATCCAGCTGCTCAAAAGTGTTCGATCCCCTGGGGCTGAAAGGAAATAATAAAGACAATGCTATTCCCTTCAAGAAGAGATCAGTCTATCAAATGGATGACTGGAAGGAAGCTTACAAAAACTTTAAAGAAGCTAACTCCAAGAAAGCTAAAGTTTCGCAGGTGGAGGATGTAGACATTAATCAGTCTATAACCCAAATAATGGAAGAAGCTGATAGTTTATCTCCTCCTCCTGGATTCCCAAATAAGATTTTCCAGTAACCAGAAGTGGGAAACCAAAGGGAAGGTAAACAGATCTTCAGTCTAGGTCTGGTAGACAGTGAAAAGATTAAGTTGACTCGCAAGAAGAAAAAATCCCCCATCAAAAAGGTTCAGAGGAAGGAAACTGTTAAGGAGGTAAAGGAAAGGTTAGCTCTAAAAAGTATCAAGGTTTCAATAGTGGAGGCTGCCCTTGCTGATAAGCAAGGTAGCCAGGAAAAATGAGTCTCTTTAGCTTCTGCTGCTGGGGGATGGGTCTCCTCCTAGCAGCAGTGCAGGAGGTTATGCCGAACCAGGAAATTAAGGTGGCTAATTCTCCTTCGTCTGAGATTAAGAAGCTAGCTAAGGATGTCTATAATGATTCTGTAATCAGTATGAAGAGAAACGGTATTATGGTTAGTAGAGATAGTAAGATGGGTGTTGCTCAGCAGTCTGGTTAATTAGGAAGAAGGTCTTTTGCTGGTTGTTTGGTCTTCTAATCTATTTTAAAAAATAGAAGAGTAGGCACAAGGGCAGTGTCGACAAGGAAGCTTATCAGAACAAAGCTCAGAAGAAGGTTGTTCTGTACAGGTTAGAGTCCCAAAATCAGATTCCAACAAGAAAGATTTCTAGCACCGTCAGAGTGCATATGGTTAGTCTCCTAACACGATTAACAGCTCTCACTAGTAGAAAAAAGTCATTTTCGGCGGTTCTTTTGGCCTTTTTCGGCGGTTTTAAACCGCCGAATATTACACCGCCGAAAAAGGCCTTTCCAAAGTTTCGGCGGTTATAAAACCGCCGAAAATAACAACCTTTTTCGGCGGTTCCAAACGACAAAACCGCTGAAAATAACGGCTGTCGCAGCTCAAAATGAGGTAAAAACAGACATTTTCGCGGTTCCTAGTAAGAACCGCCGAAAATGTCTATATTTTTTTTTTGGTTTTTGGTTTTTGTTTACAATCCCATATATGTCAACAAACCTGTAAAATATATAGATACCATCCAGATATATCCAAACATCTCTCTACATCATATTGTAGAGGATGTCAATCACTCTCTTTGTAAGAGAATTGTCAAAAAATCAAAATAATGATGAAATGGTCACAAATGACCAACAACACATTTCAAATGGTCACAAATGACCATATACAAACCATTTCAAATGGTCATAAATGACCATACATATACAACTACCAAGATATTCATTGTACTCAAACCGGTCTAAACATTAATGTTCTAAATAACAATTCGATCGAAAAAACAAAGTGAAAATCAAACTAAATTCATACAGACAAACTCCGCCCAATCCTCCAACATAGCGTTGATCGTTTGTCTGTCGTATTCGACAACACTAGGGAAAACCTTTTGAAAAACAAAACAATACAAAATGAGTTAATCATTAAACAAATACATTAAAATTAAAAAATATATATATGACTTCAACATACTTCTTCTAATTGATCTTGCATATCACCAAAAGGGTGATTATGTCATGCATATATCTCATGACATAATACCCACACTCCGAACTCCCGGGTTGACGTGGACACTTAAACACAAAAAAAGGATTAATTACATAAGACATTTGTTCTATCAATGATAAACAAGTGATGCATGTACCTTCACTGCTGCAGTCCAGGGGACAGCACCTCTTATCCTTAGACCAAGCTGTGAAATCATAACACTTTGATATATACTGCACATTAAATGTCATAAATGTAAATTAATAAAACTAGGATATCCATGCACAACAAAATTAAATTAAAAGAATTGAAATGCATAAAGAAGTGGTTTATAATGTACTTACAGGTTAAGGTGTGGCTTTATCTTGAGATTATTCGGTAATGAGTGCCGAAGCGGATCAAGATATAGTATACGTGCACGATCCAAACACAACACCAGTAGGACCCAATGAGCACTATATATGTAATACCAAAACACTAACATGCCAGTATAATGTCAAAATCAACAAGTACAACATTTAATGGAATTAAAATGATAAACACAAGTTATTACTTTTGATGGTAGGGCAGCAGGCGATATTTCTTTTTCTTTTGTGATGTTGTTAGTAATCGCACGCTGCAAGTAGAGCTTACAACCTTGTACATCAGTCGTCACAACAGTGTATGACGTTCTCTCAGGATATAGAAATCCATACTTGGTAAGTGAAAAAGTTTGCATTTTCTCATGCAAAAACCTATTCATTAATTAAAAGATATAGTAATTAACATTGTTTTAGGGCATCACTTTATAACTTAATTACCAAAAAGACTAATACTTGCAGAATGAATGAGTGGACAATAGAAATAGACACCCATTCAGATTTCAGGATGTCCTGCACGTCGGTTGTCCACAAGTCGACTTCTAAAACTTCTTCATAGTGAAGAAGGTCAGGTTCAAAGCTAAGAAGGATAGAATCTCTAGCAGCTGGGAAGTCACGGATTACATCATGCAACACTTTCATGTTTGGCCCCAAGCGTGAATATATTGAATCATCCACCAAGTTTTCTGTGGGAACATCAGACACTATAATCTCGGCGGTGCCACTACCCCCCTCATCAGCTCGGGCCCGTGACGTGCGACCCTTCCCTCCACGTGTTTGCCTCTTCCTCGGTCGGGCTGCGTCACTCAGAATCTCCCCGATCGGGTCGTCCATATCATCCATTTAACTGTCTACACAGATAAACAATATGATATTAATAACAACAAAATAAATAATATAAAAATACGTAATTAGATATCATAAAAAATTAATATTTAATTACCTAACAAACAAACACATCATTTATGGTTTTTCGACCCATAGACCCTCATCATGATCAGACCTAGTATACACTACATCGTCTGGAATATCAACAATGTTGGTGGCAGGAACACTGTTAGAAAAGGGTGGTGTCTCATCAAATAATAATTCATCGTCATCAACATCTTGATCAACATTTGTGATCACAAATCTTTTCCCTGGTAAAACTACTGACCATCTGGAATCGATGGGATCTTCTATGTAAAATACTTGTTCACAGTCCTTGGGAAATATGAACGGATCTTGTGTAGGACCAAGACTTGATAAATCAACCAAATTAAACCCATCATGAACCCGATAACCGTGTCTGTTATCCACCCACTTGCATTTGAAAATAACAAACTTTTGAAACTGATAATCAAGTTCCCAAATATCTTCAATACATCCATAATACAACCTCGAGGTTGAAATCGCTGAAGCTGGATCACCTCGGGTGTACTGAGTTGTTGCTGCTTCTACTTTCACCCCGCTATTCTGGTTTAAACATCTATCATCTTGTCGTTTTGTCCAATAGGTGAACCCATTGATGTCATACCCGTCGTAAGATACAACAGTGGAACCAGGTCCCAAAGCTAACCAACGGAGCTCTTCACCTACATTATCAGGCGCTAGTGATGCAAGTTTCATAACATGGTCTCTAAACCATGAACAAAAGGTCTTGTTTTGCTCTTTTGTCAACCAAACAATATTCCTCCCAGGATATTGACCTCTTAGTGTAGTCATGTGTTTCTCAAAAAATGGCTCAATAATCTCAAGGTGATGTAAAACGAACAAATATGCTAACTCCATTGAGGATGAATCAATTGCCACAATTTTTTTCCCAGTAACACCTTGACCTTCTGTCCCTCCCGTGTGTCTAGGTTGTGGTACTCCAATAGCAACTGCACCCTTTAAGTATTCAGTACAAAATTCTGTCACTTCTTCGGTTATTGTCCCTTCTATAATGCTTCCTTCAGGTCGATATCTATTCTTCATCCTTCCCTTCAAAATTCCCATGTATCTCTCAAACGGATACATGTACCTCAAATATATGGGACCACATAATTTGATTTCCCTAACAATGTGAACAACTAAGTGAACCATGATGTCAAAAAAAGAGGGTGGAAATACATTTCAAGTTGACAGATTGTAACACAACATCACGTTGCAGACTGTCAAGTGTATCAGCATCCACGACTTTATTGCACACTGCATTAAAAAAGAAACATAGTCTTGTAATTGCATTTCGCACATCCTTCGGCAATATACCACGAATGACAACAGGAAGGAGATGTAACATCAGAACGTGATAATCATGAGATTTCAACCCGACCAATTTCAAGTCCTTCATTGACACAAGACTTTTCCAGTTAGATGAATAACCCGTATGAACCTTAAGGGAATGAAGACATTTGCAGAAGCTGATCTTCTCATTCTTAGACAAAGTGTAACATGCTGGAGGTAAATATGTTCGTTTGCCTCTTTCTTGAGGATGTAACTCCTCACGTATGCCCAAAGCTTGCATGTCTCTTCGAACCTTTATTCCGTCTTTTGTTTTCCCAGGTATGTTAAGCAAAGTCCCAACAACAGCCTCACCAACATTTTTGACAATATGCATAAAATCAAGACAATGCCTAACAGATAAATGTCTCCAATATGGAAGTTCCCAAATATTGAAGATTTTTTCCAGATGTTTTTTTGGGTAGATTTGGACGGAACACCGGGAAACATTCTCAATGTCTTTCACCTTTTCATAGATCTCTTGAGAACTCAAAGGTATACGAGCAACACGTGTTTCAGTCTTTCCGTTGAATAACTTCCTTTTTTTACGGTACGGGTGTGCTGATGGCAACAATCTACGATGACACATGTACACGTTTTTGCCAGAAAACTTTAGACGATCAGAACAAGTGTCGTCCTCACATATTGGGCAAGCAAATGCGCCTTTCACCGTGTATCCAGATAAATTCCCGTACGCTGGAAAGTCATTCACTGTGCAAAACAACATGGCACGAAGTGTGAAGTTTTGTCTGCCGTAACCGTCATAAACCACTGTCCCCTGCTTCCATAACAATTTCAAATCGTCAATCAGCGGTGCAAGGTATACATCGATATTATGTCCGGGTTGTTTAGGACCAGAAATCAACAATGATAACATTATGTATTTTCGCTTCATACACAACCACGAAGGAAGATTGTAAATCACCAATAGAACAGGCCAAGTGCTGTGTTGACTACTTAGAGTGCCGTAGGGATTCATCCCATCTGTACATAGCCCGAGTCTCAAATTTTCGATTATCACTGGCAAAATTCTTCGATAGTCCTCCACTGTGGTGAATCAGCTGGATGTCTCAGCTTATCATCATTTTTTCCTTCCTTCTGCGTGCCATCTTAAATTTTGGGCATCTCTGACATTTGCAAACAGACGTTTGAACCTTGGTATTATGGGTAAATACCAAATGACTTTTGCTGGAGGACTTTTTTCTTAGAATTGGATGATTGGCCGTCCTTATGTTTATAGCGTGACAAATGACATTTTGGACACTGATTCAAATGTTTATTCTCTCCTCTGTATAATACACAACTGTTTGGACATGCGTGTATCTTTTCGTACTCCACACCCATAGGACACATCAACTTTTTTGCATCATAAGTGGATGTAGGAAGATTGTTATCATCTGGAAGCATGTCGTGGAATAGTTCTAGTATTGCCGTAAAACTCTTACACTCACTCCAGCTGAATCTTGCTTTCAGATTGAACAAGTGTAGCACGGATGTCAATTTTGAAAATTTGGTGCATCCGGGGAACAAAGGGGACCGTGATGCGTCAACTAATCTTTGATATTCATCGGGCTTGTCTGTGAAATTATCTCAACATCTTGCAGCATAGAGTTCAGTTGTTCAATCTTTTCACTATCATCGTTGATTTCAGTGTCACTCTGATCACACTCATTATCAGGAAATGTGGTATCATCGGTAACCTTTCATGGTTCACTGTTCTGCTGGGTGGAAGTATGCACCCTGCTACTAGCTTCTAAAGACTCGCCATGCAAAAACCATATCTTATAGTTTGGCATAAATCCACGTCGTGATAGATGAAATCTGATAGCATGTAGGTTAGGGAATTTGTTGCGAAGTTCGCACTGTGCACATGGACAGGGAATGTGAGTGTCGTTCATCCTTTTCTGATGATAGAGAGCTGCTTTGCAAAATTCATTTTCCACTTTCGATTCAAAATAATTCCCTCGCAGACCGTACATCCATTCCCGGTCCATTCTACACACCAGTCAAAATTTTAAAATATTTAGAAAAAAGTGTTATAATGTATAATAACTTAACCAACATTTAAAATATTAAATAAAAAAATAACAATAACTAACCTATCTTCGGAAAAGGATATATATCGATATGGTTCTCGCACGGCGAGTCTTAATATATATAATACGCTATCTTATATATACTACTTGGTTGTGTATATGCATATTATATATAATGTATATACACATCTATAATATATATATTGTATATACTACTTGTTGTCTTATATGTATATACACATCTATAATATATATACTACTTGATGATATATATATTATATATATAAAATATATATAGTTGGTTATTTTTATTTTGTTATATTTATATTGTACATCTACTCAACTAACTAGCTACTAAATATAAATAAACTAACTACAAAACATTTTATAGAACACCTTGCTGGCATATACATTATTTTGTGGTTATTCTATCGTGTTTATATATATATATATATATATAATCCTGCACTAACTATTTTATATAAATCAACAATTATACAAACAATTATGCATGATAAATTGAAATTGATTTAGGTTGAAAAAAAAAACTAACCGTATTTGGAAGGACGATGATCAAATACGGAAGCGGGTGGCGAGTGAAGACACGAGGAGCTAGCTAACGCGACTACTACTGCCAATCTTGTGTAGTATCTAAATGAAGAAAACACAGTACAATTGATACGTCAATTCACCAAGGTCGTTTACTTCTCAAAAATTCACATAAACAATGGTAAGATAGCAAAAAAAATCATTGAAATTGGTTAAATCATTTCATCGAACACCTTGCGAGCGTATAGTTTATTTTCTAAAATTGCCCACAATTGTATTTCCAATCAAACCAATCAATCAATTACACTCCAGAATACATATATCAATCAACAATTACATATAAACAACAAATTAGGACCCAATTCAACAAAATTTCAAAAGTTTCGAATCGGAGAAAAACTAACCCCGATTCTTGTTGGCGTTGGATTTGGGCAGCAGCAGACCGCGGGGGGTGCGCGTTGGTGGGGGGCGGCGGCAGGTGCGGCGGGGCGGAAGGAGGCGGCGGCGGAAGACGGCGCGTTAGGTGCGCGGTGACCGAGAAGAAGAGAGGGCGAGTTGAGGCGAGCTGGAGTCAGAGGGAGAGCGTCGAGGAAGAAGAGACCCTCAAGCCAGAGCTTCGACAATATGTCGAGTCGGGGCGCAAGGGTATTAGAATAAGCCGACTTCATTTTTGGCGGTTCCTATATACAACCGCCGAAAATAGCATGACCCGATACACATTTTCGACGAAAATTTAAAAACCGCCGAAAATGGGGGGCCGAAAATGGCCATTTTTCTACTAGTGTCTGGAGCTTATCTTCCAGATGGGTAGCCTTAGCTTGTGTTTTGAGCTAACAAATAGATCTATCAAGGGGATGGATGGTTGGGAATTCAAGCCAAGCAACTCCTCTTCTCAACGAATCTGGAAGCTGGTTATATGTTCAATCTGTAACAGGATTCTATGCAAGTTTTTGGTTTTTCAGGTAGTTAAAAGCAATAGGAGTAACTGTCGGTTATCTATTACCTGGGAAGACGTCTGTGTGTGGGGTATTGTAATGGCTAATATCAATCCTATCCCTGCTGTTAGTGCTGATTGTATAGGTGGCTGAAGTTGAGCCAATCTTTTGTCTCTTTTCTACTGGTAGAAGTAGATTAAGAGTTGTGTATAAGCTTAGATATTTGCACCAGTGGAAGTTTGGGGGTAGGAGATCTTCCGCAAAGTTTACCCAGTCCTGGAGTGTAATTCTTACTCCCTTTTGGAGGTCTGATTTGCGTTATGAATGAATGGGAATTACAATGTTTATCAAAAAAAAAAATAGAGCCTTTTCTTTGGATGCATGGATGAAGTCTTGGAAAAGTTGTGAAAACTCCTTATCTAAGCTCATGATGTGGTGATCTCCTTCTTGCTCTTTGATTCATTTGTTGATTGGCATGTGGAGGGTTCGAATGTTGGTGTGGGTGTTGGGTGAAAATTTTCCATGTCTTCAAGCTGTAAAACTTATCTAGACAAGGGGTGGTCTCTTCTTGATTCTTAACCTCCACTTCTTTATTGGGCACTTCCTTTGCTAGGCTTTCTTCCTTCAATTCTTTGGCATATTCTTGGTAGACTCTTGCAAGGATTTCTTCATTCACAATGATTTCCTCTTTTATTCATGGTGAATCATCCTCGCGTGCACTCCTTTTTGAACCTGAGATTTAAGGCATCCATATCTCATGATCTACTTGACATTTTTTAGGTTGTACATCACTGTTGGAGAGAGATGGACCATGAATTTTATATAATGATCACCTTCAAAATCATAATCTTTGTGTGTTTTATTAGGGTTTTCTTCATAGTGCCTCCTTTGCCCAAAAAAATCCAAAGAAGAGAGAGGTCGACAACAAAATAAACATTAAACAAATATTAGCAACCATGCCCGAGCCCGAGTCTCCTACTACAGTGCCAAAAGCTTGACACTGCGGTGTGCATGTACAATTTCCAGAAGATAAAACGTTAGAACAAAAAGTACATCATCATGTATGAATTGCATTAAGCATCAGCATGTTGTGTACATACTACTTTCGTTGAAAACATGGTAATGGAAAGGGAAAGTTGCTTCAAAACCCCTTTTTTATCTCTAGGGTCAACAGATACACCTCAGGAAGCAACTCAGCCAAGCTTCTATATGGACTTGCTCATACAACCCAACAAAAGACTTGCTCAGTTTTAGTAGTCTTCATAATGCGCCTACATTGAATTTACTGCGGGCAATAGTATAACGAAGCTAGTACCAACAAGTAATACAGATGGTCCAGTGCTTAAAAGTTTTAATCATAGCAATGGAATCGGACTGCCAAACAAAAAGCAATAGATATACCATAGTACAAGTTTTAATCATAGCAATGGAATCGGACTGCCAAAACATAAAGCAATAGAGATACTACAGTACAATCTCCAATTTCTTTCAAGCCTCTTAAACCCTGAATGGTACAATTGAGAGCTCCGAAATCAGGCTGTCTTACACATATGACGTATAAAAAAATGGAAAAAAAAAAGAAATGACCATGTGCTCAGAACGATATTCAGGCAATTCAAAAACATACTATGTTTCAAAATGGCAAAGCAAAATTGGTACAATATCACCTACATACATCCAAGAGCTGTGTACTAGTACCTTTTATCTACATAATGCAAAACTAGCAACCCTGAATGAAAAAGAAAAGAAACAAACAAAGAAAGAGAAAGGGCACCCTTCAATATAAACTCTGTACTCATATCACAGAAGTCATCAACTACACAGCACGTGCAGCTCTTCGAATCCTCCTCTCATAATCTGGGTCATCCGTCGGAAGCTCATAGCGGCAAACAGGACAAGTATTTCTAATACAAAGCCATGGCACAATACAATCACCATGGTAGCGGTGAGTACAAGGAAGCTGCTTTGCTCCCTCCCCAACATCCATTTCATCCTTGCAGACAGCACAGATGGTAGTCCCATTTTTAACATCTTCAGCAGTCACAGCAACCGAAGGAAGGTTGTTCACAGCCAATTTTGAAGCTGGAGGTCTTCCGGTAGATGCATTTTCCCCATCCACAAACTGATCAAATATCGTCTCGTACTCAGCTTCATATAGATGATCATCATGATCTCCAAAGTATGGCTCATCATCCTCATTCTCCATCTCAATGTTATTACTCACATTAATTAGAACACCCCATTCCACATTGCCCAAACCACCACTGCTCCCCCTTTCACCATACTCTTCTTCCTCCTCTTCCTCATCGTCATCCTCTAGGGCCCTTATAGGGAAACTGAAAAGGAATCTTCCACCTCTGTGAAATCAACCGTGTTACTCATAGTTTCCATCCTAGAATCCACCTCTTCCCATTCGAACTCATCATTATTACTACCCCTGTTATCATCAATATTACTACCCCTGTTGTTATCATCAATATTATTACTCCTGTTGTTATCATCAATATTACTACCCCTGCTGTTATCATCCAACACAAGAGAATTCCAACGAAGAGGGATCGACATACCCTGCTCGTTCACATCTTCAGCAGCATAGTCATCCTCATCCTCCTCCTCAAAATGACAATCAAGCCCCACCATTTCATTCACATCATCATCCAAATCTGACTCATAATCGATCACGTTTACCCCCGCCCAAAACCCATTTTGTCTTCTCTCAGTCTCGCCATTGCAAGGCAAAGTCTCCCGGTTGCCGTTCTCGCTATCTCTTCTTGCGATGAAGAACTCGTCCCGGCAGTCGGAAATGATAACCCCGCCGAGAAATTCGGCGCGATCATCACCACCACTACCACGACCGGTTACTACCGAATTAGCCTCTGCATCGAACCCTAACCCGGATAATTCTCCTACATCAAATTCCACCGAGTTTAATCCGACTTCCTCGGTTATACCCTCTACCACGCCAAACTCAGAGCCTTCAACCACCGATCGACGGGACTGCTCCACGCGCTGTTGTAACAAATCGATAACGAAGTGTACCTGATTCTCACGGTCCGTGATTTCGCTGCCGACGATGGGATCGGATCCAGATCTTAAAGATGTCCTTTCCGGGAATTCCAGGTCGAACGAAGAACCACCAACGTATTCCTCCTCTTCAACGACGGGCATACCGCGATAGTTGGAGGTTAAGAAGCCGTGGTCAGAACAACGTGTGGGGGGCCAGTAGCAGAAGGACGAATCGAAGGTTAGTACATCTTCCTCTTCGTAGTCTTCACCGAAAGCGGATAGGGAGTGATACGGTGCCTCCGCCATGGATGGTAATTTTTTGTCCTGGCTCCAGAAAGACACGGTCACAGGGTGAAGAGAGAAAGAGACCACAGGTGGAAGAGGGGAAAGTGGACTTCTCTGTGAATACCGTAATACAACGGAATGATGCCCCGTTTGTTGTCCAGCTTCTCATTTTACCGCAGTAGATGATTTTTGTAAAAATGGTCCGCTGTTGTTTATGTAATGTAGGTATTTGTGAAGCATAGCGCAAACTGATACGCTCCATTAAAAAAATTTGTTGTTTTGGGATACATCTGGACTCCCGAAACAACTTATATGGAGGGAGTACTAGATTAAAGTTCCATTCTTTTGCACAAGTTTCAGCTGGTTTATGTATTATGAGTTCGGAGGATCAGTACAGCTCATTCTTTTGTTGTATATTGGGGTAGGTTCATGAAACTTATTCAAAACAACATTATCAGTTAGTTAATCAGCTGGTTTATGCATTATCAGTCGCATTATCAGTTGGTTTACACATTGTCAGTCACATTATCAGTTGGTTATTAGTTCAAAACTCTAATACAAAAAGAACAACTTATATTAGTTTTTACACAATCACCTAGTTTTGAAATCAGACATCAGCCCATATCAGTCAGTTTCAGCTACCAGCTAGTTTACACAAAAGTGCAAAAGATTGGGGCCTAAATGTCATTGGTTATAATAAATTGAGCTCCCTCATGTAGCGAGGAGAGATAAGCTTTAAGAGAGGGGGACATTTTCCTCCCCATTATTTCTTTTCATTTTCTAGCTCATTTCTTCAACTTCTTCCTTCAACTCTCCCTTGAATCCTTCTTAAGTATTTTGGATTTTGCTACCAACATATAGATCTCATCAAGAGCATTAATTTGAGCACAATTTCTTGTGTTTTTGGTGTAAAGTTGGAAGTGAGTTTACCTCGTCTCTAGCCTTGCTCTACCTCCTCACCACCGCCATCGCTGCCCCATTCTCATCTCGCCGTGGTCCACTCTTGTAAGTATGAGATCGATAGATGCACCTAAAAGCCCACATATCTAGGAAGCCCAATGAGGCCCAACAACCAAGCGGGGTTCCATCCTAAAACCAATTGGCAATATGTGGAGTAGCCCTCTTAATTATTAAGTACTCACAAGGTTCTTCCTTTTCCGATGTGGTTTTCTATAGCTCACACGTGCAATGCATTAACATTCTCCCCCTCACGTGTGAGCTCCTCCCCCTATCGATCTCAACTACCGCCACTTTGCACGTTAACATCTTGACTTCCACCATTGTGGCTCACCCAGAGTTTCCACGATAGCCCAGACCGAACCTTCGGCTCTGATACCACTTGTAAGCATGAGATCGACAGATGCACGTAAAAGCCCATATATCTAGGAAGCCCAATGAGGCCCAACAACCAAGCGGGGTTCCATCCTAAAACCAATTGACAATAGGTGGAGTAGCCCTCTTAATTATTAAGTACTCACAAGGTTTTTCCTTTTCCGATGTGGTTTTCTACAGCTCACACGTGTAATGCATTAACATCCACCACCATCATTGTCGCCCCGCCTCATCCCGTCGCTGTCAGTATTTTTCTCAACTTGCACATCTTCTCTTTTGTCTATAGAAATAAGTAGACAAAGGACCAGCTTCTCCTCTACCCCCATTGTCGATCAAAAGCTTGATCTGCAGCAGATGGAGTTTGTCTCCTCTTATGTTAGAATAATGTTTAGTTCTCTTATCTTTTGGAAATCCCTTGTGACCAACTTCTTGAGCACAGTTGGTGGATTCGACCTTGAGATCTTTTGGTACTCCGCTTTCATTGGCAGTTGGATTGGCAGCAGTCCTTTTGGATTCTCCTCAATTGGATAGGTCTGACCTTAGTTGTCGCTCCTCTTAAAATGGCTAGGAGATCTCTTGTTGATTCTTCTTGTAACACCCCGATTTTCACACCCTACATTTTCTTTTTATTTTGCATTAATATTGTAGCGGAAGTCTTACAAAATCGGAGGGAGTGCTACCGCCACATCGACACCAACTGTGGATGCTAAGGCTTCCACCACTCACATACTCATTACAAATCATATGTCTTGTATAGAAAGTCTTTATTTTTCATAACTATTATACACAACTCTGTAGCATTATACAAGATGACAAACTCTTAAAACTCTATGTGATCGTCCCCTGCGTCCCATGCTCAAGCAATCCATGTAGAGATTCCATCTTCACCTAAATCTGTGGCCAAAAAACAATCACACAAAGGGGCCACGGGGCACAAACCAGAAAATGTCAGCAAAGGTGAGTAACACGTATCTAAACCAATAAAATCATTTGAATAAAACAACCTTGTGATATTATAAATAAATCTGAAATACCTCGGACTTAAATATGGTGGTTAAATTATTATAATATGATTTTTAGAGGCCTAATGATGCCTAAATAATATCGGTGAAGAAAATAAAACCAAAAGAAATGAGAAAACACGTAAAAATGATAAAACGTAAAAACGTGTGTTACGCAACCATAGGAGATATGTGACTTCGACTAGGGCCCTAGATGGATCCCTATGGATTAGTTATGCCTAAATAATATGTGGGAACAAATTCCAAAGAAAAAACAAATCCATATAGAGGTTAAAAACGCTATTGAAGCCTTAAAGCACATTTTTCGAGGAAACCCGAAAATGTGACTTTAAGTAGTTAAATGGACTTATAAAAATTATAGTTGATAATATAACTATAATAAAACATTAATAAAGGTCAAAGAACCATTAAATTAAAGAAATGAGGAAAATTCGGAAAACGGGCCCGATTAGTGAATAGTGTCAAACCGGGGGAATTTAGGAGCGTTTCTTGCGAAGACGAAAACGCCCCCAGCTTATATTACATAGTGGGCCGGTATTTTGTAGATAAATCAGCTCCTCTCTAGTTAATAAGCTAACTAATAAGAAGAAGAGGAAAGAGGGAAAAGTAGAAAAGTGCAAAAAGTACAAAAAACATTTTCCCCTCTCTCCTCTCATTTCTCTCTTCTCTCTCATTCCTTCCCTTTCTCCAGCTGGTGATCTCTATTCCTCCCCCTTCTTTGGCGATTTTTACAGCCCTCCCATGGCTTCTCTTCTTTCTCCTCATGCCCAAGCCACATCAATGCTCCAAATGGAAAAATAAACACATATTCTTGCTCCTCTCGTCAAGATCTATCTTTCTCTCTTTTCAAAATATTCGAAGGATGAATTTGACCTCCATGGGTATAGCCCATTTGAAGAGAAAATCAGATTTTATGGAGCTAGGGAGTCTCCTCTTTCATACAAGGTAAGAAAAATCACAAAGATCCAACATCTCCTCTATTTCTTGTTTCAGCCAATTTTGGCTTCTCATTGGGTCTTCTTTCTTCTGTTTGATCACTTGATTCAAGCTTCAAAAGAGTAGTTGGAACCCTCCTTGATTCATGGTTGAAAGCCTCTTCTAGAGCTCCAAAGGTAAAGCCCTAAATTTGTGCTTTAAGCCTCTTCTTGAATCCTAAGCTTATTTCAATGTGTCTAAGTGTTTTTACTTAGTCCCATTCCCTCTTTGAATGGTAATTTAGAATTCTTGGCAATTGAGTTACCCCTTGGCCGATTTTGGAGTCAAGAGAAAAAGAGAAGAGGATAAGAGAAAAGCAAACTTGGAAGATTAAGGTAAATAGCTTACCTTAATGTCTATCTTGATTACTTTAGAATTTTGGGATGGCAAATAAAAAGATGGATAAAAATCTGAACCGAAAATGTGTTTGATGAGATTGGGAGGAATTGTGATTGTGTTTAAATGCATTGGTTAATTTTGTGTGATTTAAGGGCCTAAGAGCCAAGCATTTAAGTTTAGCGCACTATATTGTGATTGATGGAATTTTGGATGAGTTTGCGTGCTGGTAGAATCCATGATGGATTTGGCTTGTGAAATTGGTTTAGGTGAATGAATGATGAAAAGATGTATTTGGGAATGTTAGGATTGTAGGTGAACTATGACAAAATTATGGTAGAAATATAGTGTTTTTTAGGTGGTGATATGAGTTAGGAGAATCCAAGGGTTAACTAGGAGTGGAAAGGTGAACTGAGTTAATTAACCACCTTGAAGTATTGGTTGGAGGATGGAATGGAGTGTGCAAAATCTGTAGCACAAATGGGTAGAAAAGTCATGGATTTTGCTAGAGATGAACTAGAGTGTTTAACTTGTGAAATAATGAATGAGCTTGGGTATTAGAAATGCAAATGCTTAAGAAGGATTTGGAATGGTCAAAGTGGTTGAGAATGAGATAAAAGCTGTCATGGAAATGTTGTTAGTGCACTAGTGAGCAAAGTGTAGAATTTGAGAGTGAAACTTATAGAATTAAGCAAGAATTGGGTGATAAGGTTGAGCAATGATTTGAGGAGGCTTTAAGTGATTTTAAGGTGTCATAACATGTTTGGAAACATGTGGAGAGATTAGGAAAAGATTAGGTATGGAATAAGCGTCGAAATGAGATTGAAAACTGTCAAATTTGGCAATTACTGCTATGGTCCGGACTTAGGGGCCGGACCAAGTCCCGGACCACCATTAAAATGCCCCGAGAGTGATTCCTGCAACTGGTCCGGGACCTAAGACCAGGACCAAGTCCCGGACCAGCGCCGTTTTGCACCCGAGAGTTGTTTTCTGTATTGGTCTGGGACTTAGGGGCCGGACCAAGTCCCGGATTACCCACTGAAATTGCACCGTGAGTGTTTTAAAGGTTCTAAATGATGGGGAATTAAATGGTAATGGTTTTAGATGATGTTTAGGACTTGTTTGGTGACATGTGAAGGCCCTTAGAAGTATAAACAAGTGCTAGATTGATTGTGGAAGTGAGAACTTAAGTTCACAAGAGTAAAGATAAGGATAACGGGACAACGAGGTAAGTACGGGATTAATAGTAGTTTACATACCATATGATCTTGACATTAATAGAAACATGTGAAATTTTATCAGTTTTACGAGACTTGCTTGAGGAGCGTGAGATGACACGCGAGAGTAAACCTTGGTGAACGGTATGGTTTTCTTGCAACTTGTGTCCTACTGAGTTCACTTGGCTTGCGTGCTGTTTGCTTGTGTGCTGACCTAACAAGATAAATGTACAAAAATGATTTAATGCATTTGATATATATCTTGATGCATGTTGTATGTGCTAGCCAACCTTGTTTGATTGTGTGGTATAACGTAGTGTTGTAGACCGACTCATAAATGAGTAATGCTTGGTTAGTGCTCGTAGAAGGAGTCGTCCCGCAAATTAATGTGAACGTGGAAAACACATGAAAACTATCGATTAGGGAAATACGATAATGCAACCTTATGAACTCACTAGAACGTGAGAGAGATGTACGGGATTAGTAAACTCCCGTTAACGGATAGAGAATCGAATAAAAACAATCCACGAAATAATTAATAGTGGAAAGACATAAAGAACCTCTATCAAGAGAACGATGATAGTTCAAAGTTATGAACTCATAAGAAAAGTAGCAAGAGATATAAGGGACCATCAAACTCCCTTTAAATGATAGTTGACCCCCTATGTGAGGATCCGACCTGTTGTGAGAAAATGACCCAAAGGTATAAGTATTCGAAATGTTGGGGCAACCCTTAAATCTGAGAATACAAGAATGCAAGAAAATTCCCTAAGTCATTAGATGACATCGAGAGTGATGCTTCTAGACTAATGTACCTAATTGTGTTATGACTCCAAGAGAGGAGTGGTTGGGAATATGAGAAGTCCAAGAGAGATTCGGATGTATGTGAAAGAAAGAGGAACTAAGAGAGTAGTTCCTGTTGCTAGTTGAACCTTCCCACCATGCTAGACCCAGAGAGTAGGGTTGAAGTCGGGGAAGTAAGACTAGAACTTGAAAGCCCGGTGGTGAGTCTTGTGAATCACTCTACCCGGAGGTCAAGAGAATTGACTTTGGATTATTTGAGAAAATTGTTTGAGAATTATTCAAGAGAAGGACAATTGAGGAAGTAAGATTGAGACCTGTAGTGTCTATAGAACTAAGAGACATGTAAGTATCCGAAGATAGTGGATAAGATATTGAACATGTGGATGAGGGGTTAGTGAGTTAGAAACCCTCAAGTCCTAAAGAGTAAGATAGTGTAACTAACAAGTTAATGCGTTAGTCTTACTGATTGTATTATATGCTTGAATACTTGTTATGAATGCGAGCATGATGTATGTTTATTGCACTCATGTTATGATTTAAATAAAATCAATCGCATGTTAAGATGAGAATTAGTTGAGTGTGGCCCTGTAGTAGCGGGTTGCACGACTACCATACCAGCAAAGGTGCTGAGCCCTTTGGGGCCACCCATTCTATTTCAGGTACATTGGAGCTGGTTACCGTTCGAGAGTAGTGGGGATGGCGGTTAAGCATGGGTAGTTGATTTAAGTACAATTGTAATTGTATGTATTGATAGGGTAAGCCCGAAAGTGTTATCGGCATAGAGATTGTAGTAGACTCGGTATGTTATTGATTGAGGATTGTATTATGTGACTCGGTTTAGTATGAAATGAAATTATATTATGTTGTATAGAGTACTCGGATATTCCGGTCCATCCGACCGTTACTGTCTCTGAGTTAGGCCTTGTTAGCCACGTGGGTGGCTAACGACATTGTTTCACCCACCGCTGTATTGGAATATCCGCTGTGATTGTATTGTTTAATGAGGTGATTAGCTGTTAATGATGAGTTTAGCGGTAGGGGTGCTACAAAAAGTGGTATCAGAGCGAAGTATCGCTCTAATGACTGGAAATACCGAGTTTAGGAAATACCGAGTTAGGAATTAGAGACTTAGGGCTAAGGGTTGAGTGATAGCGAGAGGTACGCTAGATAGGAACTTCCAGTATGTTCTGGATACCTACAATACCAAACCCGCCCTCCACATCCCTCATTTTATAACTCGGGGAAGAACGCCAGAGAGACGAAAAGTCCTCTCTTACTCGGGGAAACCCGATCTGGCAGTTATAATGTATTCCTATAAGAATTAGAACCTGTCATACGGTAGATTCTAGGAACTGGAGATCCCGGAGACAGTTCCCGTTTGAACGACAATGACCGCACTTAATAGCGGAAGATTGAGAAAACCTAACCACAGAAGACTGAAATTTACGGCAGCGTGGGGCGACATGCTTAGCAATCACGAGAACCATGCTTGGCCAGCGAGAAGGAAAACACCAAGTGTGCAACAAGGCGGAAAAGGAGTAGTGACAAAACCCGAGACACATGTCTACGGTACAGTAACAGTTAAATCTTACCACCAACGGTATGCTAACCGACTAAGGAAATAGTCAAATGTGGACAACTCCAAAACTACAACGCCAAAGAGGTTGCAATACCTGGCCGACATAGCTCAGACAGCTACGAGAACAGTTACAGAATACACTCCGATAGGACTACAGAAGTAGTGCCTAAACAAGTTAAGTCTCGATAACCACGGTAAATCTGTGGGAACGAGCAATAAGGAAAGACCTAAAACAAGGAAATGGGGATCTCCAAGAATGCAGAAGCCCCCCTCCCTGAATGATGACTATTATGTCGAGACAAATGAGGAGCATCCCAGAAGATTGATTGTCAAGACTAAAGAATCAAAGGAAGAGCCAACAAGGCTACCAAATACGGATGGAAACAATACCGTAACCGGTATATGTTAACCCAAAAACCAACTGTATGGCGCACTTGCCATGGCAAGTGCGGTAGTAACAGGGCCATTTGTAGGACATGTAACAGCCAAGAAATACTTAGTAAAGTACCACGATCGCAATGAAGCAATTATAGGATCTCAAATCCTAAGAGCTAGAAGACGAAAACTTGGAAAGGCCTAACGACGGTGAGCGAGAAGCTAGACTCGATCTAGACAACTAGACATGGTGATACCATGGAAATTTTCTTTCGAACCAAAATTTTCTTTTAAACTCAAAAATTCTTTCAAAACCTCAGATTTTTAAGACCAAAACCAGGAGGACCACAATAAGCTATCATAGGCCGATATGAAAGGAGTTGACAACAGAATACTTCACTTAGGCGAGAGACAAACACTACGAGTGTACAAAAATGAGATATGGGACGACCGCACTCCTAAGGAGCTTGCTGGCCTGACAGACCTATTTATGAGTTAGTCAGGTAAGTAGTAATGTATCAATAAGGTACCCCACGTATGTACACGAGTAGAGTACGAAACACGGGAAGTAGTCAGCTCCGTACTACGGACAGCAAAGTAAGTTCAAACCAAAATAGTTGGACACCACGGACGATCGAAGAGAAGGAACTTAGTTAAGCTAACGAGTATAAAGGAATCAAAGAATTCATCTAAGGGTAATGAATAAGAGTTAAGAAATGCAAGGAGCACAAATTAGTAAGTATATGCATTAGATATGTCTCAAGAATGTCGAAGCAAATGCATGATAGCTGGAACGAATACCCAGCCTAAGTACAGTAAGGCAAATGCCTAACATGAACGCGACAATGATCAACGAACGGGACAGAATTCCCAGAACAATCACCACGGCTACAGAGGTATTATTCTTCATAAAAGAGGATGTTAAACCCGGTCAAGAACACAAGGAGAAAGCATCCATGGTCTACCCAAGAACGGGAGGCATTACAACCCTAAGAACGGGAGACGTTATAATCCTAAACGGGATAGTCCGGAATACGGAACTGCAATGCAGGATAGCCGACCGGACATACTCATAAATGTTAGCCAGATGTAATGGCGTAACCTAACAACACCCAGGAGAAATCCTTGAAGGGTGTCTAAGTCAACCACGGTTGAACGAAGTATCGTGATAGGAACACAAGGGTTAAATGAATACTCGGTTCAATCACTGAAGGGAATCCACGTAACAGATGGTACCCTAGAGTGCCAAAGGCAACCTGATATTACCTAAGGGGCCTCCCATGAACGGAAGCGTGATGCAACGCCATTGTTAGGAAGCCCAATACCACCTCCAAACCATTTAATGGTATACGAAAAGTGAGAAACTTGTGTTAACAGCCTATAAGAGTAGAGCTCGAGGCAACGAGGCTTATAAGCCGTGAACCAACTACATCATATAGATTCAAACGGTTACGAAACCTATAAAGAGTCATAAGAGGAACTGTCGAGAATGACACCAGTAGAAGAAGATAAATTATTTAACACAAATAAGTAGAGCAGAGAATGAACCACTAATGAGAGAAGTGGGGATACCTCTCGTTACCGTGAGGCCGGTGGAACGGTAATTATGTGAACCCTCTAGAAGAAGGCTCTCACCCGCTAAAACCTTGGAGCTTGAGCATGTAGTTATGGCCAAGGATAACTAGGACAAGAAAGAGATTTCCAAGATAAGTATGAAGGAAGAAGCTTTTATAGTGATCGTTGAAAACCGAAGAGCAGTCGATTTAGAAGCAAACACATTACGTGTACAATGCGAATTGTAAAGTAAATAACGCTCAAGGAGCATGGAGAACTTAAGAATAAGCATATTCTGTAAGCAACTAGGTAATGGCGAATCATAGTGTGGATGATAGAAGCGCATGAGCAGAAGCTAACATAATAGCGGACACCATGTAATCAATGTTGTACAAACAATGAGAACACGGTGCGTAGTAAGCGACCAGTATAAGAGTATAGTCAAACGATGACATGGAGAACAAGCGGAATTACAAGTTAGACTCAGTGGAGATGTAAGCAAGAGATGGTAGACGGACCAGGCAACAAGGTCAGAAGTCTGTACCATGTGATGAAAGATCTCACAGAGAAGGCATTGTTCATTCCTATTGCAATTGCATAAGGAACTGAAAACGTATCCTTGGTGGATCAAATTGATAAGTGAAGTAATACGAGACAAGAGTACCCAATTGCTAAATAACCAACCGTACTGGATACGGAAGGCGTACAAACAGAACAATGAACATGACATAAGCCAGTTAAGTGAAAGCATAGAAACAAACCGTGCGGCCATGGGCCAAAGAAGCACGAAGAATGTTGGACACACCAACAATCACAAGAAATAGATTCCACTGGAATAAAAGCAGAAGGAAACCTATAAACATTTAGAGGACCAATGCATAGAAAATGCAAGTTCATACAAGCAAAAGAATTCTTTTACAGAACCGGATAAGTGGGCATAATTCAGAAGCCAATAACAACAGAGGAAGCACTACACATTAGGTAGTAGCTCAACCTCAACCGACAGTAAGTCGGAAGAACCAAGTGAATAATCATGGAAGTACACAATAGTATGTACAATAGATTCCAGAGAACTGGATAGAAGAACTATAACACAATGAGTTCACGTACGATAAGAGATACCACACGCCAATTGAGAAACCGTTATTCCCAAGGTAAAAGGGGATAAAAAGGAGATGTATCATACATTGAGAATAACATAAAGGGCAAAATAAGATCTAAGTTATCAAGGTCACGCAACAGAAGTTAGTGGGCCCGTAATTCTAAGGTTTGATATACCTAGTGAATTTGAACGACGGCTAATTATCAATGCCTTGAAGCCTGATAGGCTAGAACCGAACCGGTCATGAGTTAAACAAACTTCAATGAGAATTCTTGGTGCAGGGACTACCGTCAACATGGTTAAGACCCTTGAACCAAAGTGTAACACCCCTAAAACCGGCCTAAGAGTTAGAGGCATTACACGTCGCGTATTACTACCTAATAACGCAAGGCTCTAAAGCTAACGTTCACATTCGAGGCCCGAAATAACACCTCCATTAATAGTTGCAAAACAATTGTATTAAATACACCAACGATGAAGTATCCTCAAAACCGAACCAGAAATCAGAATAGAGTAAGGCCCGAAGGCTACAAATCATAATGTCAAATGTCTAACAAATAAAATGACTAAATATGTATAGCTCCAGAAGGTAAGGATGACCCTCGCTGATCAATCTGTAGAAACAGTAAGAGTAGGGGGATGAGCACACAACCATGCCCAGTAAGCAGCAGCCGTCATCAATAAGGTCGCTCAAAACATTTGAAATCAGAGGAGAAGCAGAATATCAATAGTTCCAAATTAGTCAGAAGATTACACAATCAAATACAGAATAGGAACGCTAGAGTTCCCAATCCAGAAATAATCAGAACTCACAAACAGAGAGGGACACAATACAATGCATACACTCAGAAGGGTCGAAGACCCATAGATCATAACAGATCTCTCGGCAACGCAAACATGACTCATAAGAGCCAAAGGGTTCGTCAACCTCGCAGAACAGAAAGGGAATGACCCACACTCAGAATGACGTCTACATGGTATACCACGGAATATCTCGACCGAGCCATTCACGACTCAGAAACAGAGTATAGTGTCCCAAAACAGAAGGTTTGCAAAAACAGAAACAAACTTGCATTAAACATGCCAAAACACTTATAATACAGAAGTAGGGACTTAGAGGAGTCCAACGCCGTAAACGGCATTCAAATCAGAATTCAGACGGAGAAATTACGCTGAAACCAGAGCGGTGTCCGAACTTGTGTTCGGACGTATAAGTTCGGACGCAAGTCGAGACTTCAGAAACCAGAATTGTCAAACGTCCGAACTAGTGTCCGGACGTCGAAGTTCGGACACAAGTCGATTTGAAATCAGACAGAGGAGCTTCAGAATGTCTGAACATCGAGGTTTGGACCGATGTTCGGACGGGTTACGAGAAACGTCACGCGGTGGGGTCCGACCTTGTATCCGGACATTGATGTTCGGACATAAGTTGAACTAAAATCAGAGAAAGGCAACCGAGGTGTCCGAACATGTGTTCGGACATACAAGTTCAGACACATGCCGTGACTTGTAGTCCAGAGCCGTCCTCGTACTTTGTCCGAATATCAAAGTTCGGACAGATGTTCGGACACGGTTCGAAATTCAGAAATCAGAAGCGCCCAAACATACTGTCCGAACTTCGAAGCTCGGACAGACGTTCGGACAAGGAGAAAACAGTAGTTTCCAGTACGAACTCAGAAGGGAAAACTTGTATAGAAAACAACGTTATTTGCCAAATTGTCACACACACACCAAAGCAGATTCAAACACTGAATACCATAGGGGTTTATCCATTTAGAAAACGCCAAACGCAATCAGAAACACACCACCGTTCAGAACGTAAACCACTGAAACTCCCTATGGCTGAACTTCCAAATTGAATCAAGCCACCACCTACCTCGATTGCAGCAGAGATTGACAATAATCGGAAGCGGTAACAGCAATCCGAACAATCACCCACCAGGCACGAACAACAGCCTCTGATTTCCACAATCAAACACCAAAAAATCAGAAAACAAGCGACAACCTAGAGCCATTCAAGTTCTAAAATCTGCAACACAAACCTGAAATCGATAGTCCCGAATTCACCACTCTATCGTCTACAGCAACCCCGATCAGACTCCAACCGAACACCAATGCGACCACTGATATAATAGCATTCGAAGGCTCCAAATTAGTAAACCGAGTAGGGAGAAGAAAGCCAACGAAGTCCAGAATTCTGCAGAACAAACTTGATAACAGAAAGAGGAAAATCCAACAACGAAGGTCTTCATCTGATTACAACAGCAACACCAAAATTCTCAGTAGAGAGAGAGAGAACTAGAGAGAGAGAGAGAGAGAGAGAGAGAGAAAGAACGCTTGTTCAGACTTTGAAAACTGGCAACGCTCCCACGACGTTCTGACGTGAACAACAATGATCAGAACTAGAAATAAAAATAAGGGTTCTTTTCCTTATTTAATATCTCAATTAATTACCTTAATTTAATGAGAGGAAAGGACTCCCTTGCCCTTAGCTAATATAATAATGTCGCTGACGTCCCAACTGGTAATAAGGAATGTAATCCAACTTAGAATAACGTTATAACCGGACATAATATAATGTTACAAAATATGGGTTATAACATCACCTCCCCCTTAAAAGAATTTCGTCCTCGAAATTAACTTACCTCACTGATCGAAGAGGGGGGGAAACTTGGCACGTAGCTCATCTTCGAGCTCCCAAGTTGCTTCATGTTCGGTCTGGTATGACCACTGGACCTTAACCATGGGCATGGTCTTGCTACGAAGTCGACGCACGTCTCTGGCTAGAATGCGGGTAGGCACCGCCTCATAACTAAAGTCCTCTCTCAACTGGAGCTGACTATGGTCGATCACATGGGACGGATCATGTAGGTACTTCCTCCGCATCGAAACGTGAAAGACATTATGCACAGCTGACAAGGATGGAGGCAAAGCTAGACGATACGCCACTGGGCCAATCCTCTCTAGGATCTCAAATGGGCCCACAAACCTCGGGCTGAGCTTCCCACGCTTCCCAAACTGGACTACACCCCTGACTAGAGAAACTCTCAGGTAGACATGGTCCCCAACCTCAAACTTGAGCAGTCTGCGTCTCTGATCTACATAGCACTTCTGCCTACTCTGCGCAACAAGCAAGCTCTCCCGAATCATTCGGATCTTCTCTACTGCTCCTGTACCAGCTCGGGTCCAACCAAGATCCTCTCCTTCAAGTCATCCCAACAGATGGGAGACCTGTACCTCCTACCATACAACACTTCGAATGGAGCCATACCAAGGCTCGCCTGAAAGCTGTTGTTGTAGGCAAATTCGATCAGGGTCACATGCTGATCCCAGCTACCTCCAAAATCTAGAACACATGCGCGGAGCATGTCCTCCAGGACCTGATTAGTCCTCTCCATCTGGCCATCCGACTGAGGATGGTATGCTGAACTGAAAGCTAGTTTCGTACCCAAGGCCCTATGCAAACTGCGCCAGAATCTAGACATGAAACGCGGATCACGGTCAGACACTATGGAAGCGGGCACCCCATGAAGCCTCACTATCTCATCAAGGTAGAGTCGAGCCAACCGCTCCAAACTGAAGGTCTTCTTCACCGGCAGGAAGTGGGCAGACTTCATCAGCCGATCTACTATCACTCACACAACATCACAGCCCGAAGGAGTCCTAGGCAACCCCATGACAAAGTCCATCCCCACACTCCCCCACTTTCACTCAGGAATGGGAAGGGGTTGAAGCAAACCCGCTGGCCTCTGGTGCTCAGCCTTCACCTGCTGACAGGTCTGGCACTTCGAGATGAACTCAGAAATGTCGCGCTTTATCCGAGACCACCAGAATGACTCCCTGAGATCCCGATACATCTTCACCCCTCCTGGGTGCACCGAGTATGGGGCTCCATGAGCCTCCTGAAGGATCTCTCTGAGTAGAAATGCATCGTCCAGCACACACACTCGACCTCTAAAACATAGACAACCATCACTAGAGATACTGAAGTCTGAGCTCTGCTCTGCAGACAGCCCCACTCTGATCCGACATAATGCTGAATCTGACTCCTGGCCAACCCTGATCCTGTCAACCAATGAAGACTGAACCTGAAGCGCTGCTATCATACTAGCACTGTCTGATCTGACTACCCAAACGCCCATACGATGTAGCTCTACAGCTGATCTCTGAATTCCCGTCAAGGCACACGCTACGCCCGGAGATCCTCTCCGACTCAAAGCATCCGCCACTACGTTCGCTCTACCGGTGGTGTAGAGGATCTCCAAGTCGTAGTCGTGAAGTAGCTCCAACCACCTCCTCTGTCTCAAATTTAACTCCTTCTGAGTGAACAAGTATTTGAGACTCTTGCGGTCCGTGTAAACCTTACATGACGCCCCATATAAGTAGTGTCTCCAAATCTTCAACGCGAACACTACAACTGCCAACTCCAGGTCGTGGGTAGGGTAGTTCTTCTCATAAGGCTTAAGCTGCCGAGAGCCATAAGCCATTACCTTACCCTGCTGCATCAAGACACAACCCAGTCCCTTATAGGACGCATCACAGAAGACCTCGAAGCCCTCGGTCCCAGATGGCAAAGTAGGAATTGGTGCGGTAGTCAATCTCTTCTTAATCTCCTGGAAGCTCTGCTCGTAAGCCTCGCTCCACTCGAACTTAATCTCCTTCCTCAACAGAGGGTCAGCGGGGATACAATCTTAGAGAACCCCTCAACAAACTTCCTATAGTACCCAGCTAACCTAAGGAAGCTACGGATCTCAGCAACATTTGTGGGCCTCGCCCACTCCATCACGGCTCTAATCTTTTCGGGATCCACCGAGATACCGTCCTTCGAGAGTACATGTCCAAGAACACTACGCGATCCAGCCAGAAATCACACTTTTTGAGCTTAGCATAAAGCTCCCGCTCCTTCAGCGTCTGCAGAATGATCCTTAGATTCTCCTCATGCTCCTCTGTGCTCGTGGAGTACACCAAGATGTCGTTTATAAAGACAACTACAAACTGATCCAAATAGGGTTTGGAGACCCAATTCATCATGTCCATGAAAACTGAGGGAGCATTAGTCAACCCAAACGGCATAACTAGGAACTCGTAATGACCATAACGAGTCCTAAAGGCGGACTTAGGCACCTCGGCCTTAATCCTCAACTGATGGTAGCCTGAATGAAGATCTATCTTGGAGAAAACTGTGGCACCCGCCAGCTGGTCAAACATATCATCAATACGCGGTAGGGGATAGCGATTCTTGATAGTCACCTTATTCAGCTCTCTATAATCGATGCACAGTCTGAAGGTCCCATCCTTCTTCTTCACAAATAGCATTGGCGCTCCCCAAGGCGAGACGCTAGGGTGAATGAAGCCCTTATCTAGCAACTCCTGTAGCTGAACCTTCAGCTCCTTCTGCTCTGCCGGACTCATACGGTAGGGGGCCCTCGAGATGGGCTGAGTCTCTGGCGCTAGGTCAATAGTGAACTCCACCTCCCTCTCTGGTGGAAGTCCGGGCACGTCATCCTGTAAGACCTCAGGGAACTCCCTGACAATCGGGATGCTCTCCAAGCTGGATCCCTCACGTACCTCTGGCAGATAGCAGAAATATCCCTAGCAGCCCTTCCTCAAGAAGCTAGCTGCCTGCATCGCCGACACAATTACAGGAGCACATGGGACTGCATTCCCAGAGAAGACAAAATGGTTCCGTCTGGCAGATCAACACAACACTCTCCTAGCTGCACAGTCTATAAGGGCATGGTGCTCTGCTAGCCAGTCCATGCCCAAAATAACATCAAAGCAGGCCATCCGCATCGGGATGAGGTCAGCACAAAAAGTCTTGTCCTGCACTACTATGGGACAAGCCTTACACAAAGTCAAGAACACAAGGAACAATCCCACCCAAGGGACTACTCACACACAAATCTACATCACTAGTCACAGCAACCAGTCCAAGACTACCCACCAAGTCAGAGCAAACAAAGGAATGCGTAGCTCCAGAATCAAACAGACAAAACACATCCTGAGAATAGATCTGGAGGATACCTGAGATGACGCGATCACCAGCACGATCACGCTCCCCTGCCATGGCATATACTCGGGCCTGAGTCTGAGGCTTCTTCTGATCGGTCCTCACCCCTGAATCTGAGCCGATGCCTCTACCAGACGCCTGAGGGCACTGAGCAATCCTGTGCTCCATTGACCCGCACTTGAAACAAGCACCGGGCTTCTTGTAGCACTCCCTACCAGGATGGGAATGGCCACAATATCCACACTTCGCCCCCGAGGACGACGATGAAGAAGCTCCCCGGCGATCTCCATACGACTGCTTCTTCTGAGGAGGAGCAGCCTCCTTTTTCTGAGACTCATCAGCACGTCTCTTCCCCTTGTGATCCTTATCAGCCTGCCTACCCTTGATGTTCGTCTCCACCAGCAGGGCGACATCTGCCACATCTCGAAAGGTCCGGTGACGAAGGGGTGTCACAGCGGACCTAATATTTGGTCTCAACCCACTCTCGAACTTCCGTGCCTTCCTGTGCTCATCCGGCTCAGGTGCATACTTCGCGAGAGTCACGAACTTCCTCACGTACTCCTCGACCGACATATCTCTCCCCTGACGCAGCCGATTGTACTCGTTAATCTTCTGGTCCTTATATACATCCGGGTAGAACTGCTTATTGAACTCCAAGCAGAACTGATCCCAGGTCCAAGGCTGAGGGAGCTTACCCATCACCATCCGCCACCATTCCTTCGCCTCCCCCTTAAAGAGGAACATGACGAAGTCTACCTTCTGGTCCTCCTCCATACCCATCACCCTGACCAGGTCCTCCACCTCAGTAATCCACTGGCTCGCCTCCTGAGGGTCACCACAGCCGTCGAAGGATGGCGGCTTCAACTTCATAAACTCCTGGAGGGCCTTGACCCGACCTCCTACAACATTTGCCTCAGCTGGGCCTGCACCACTAGCTCCTCTACCAGCTCCCCCAGCAGCTACAGTCATTGTCTGCATCAGCTGCACCACAAACTGCTGCACTACCTCTGCAGCGTCTCCCTAAGGGGTCACTGGTGCTCTACGAGGAGGCATTCTGAGACAAACAAATCCAAAACTCATTAGAAATGATCCAGACTTCAAGCGACTGTCACAACTGAACCTCACACAAGCAAACATAACCACATACCCTAAAGAAAGCCAAACATGGCACTGATACCACTAAATGTAACGCCCCTAAAACCGGCCTAAGAGTAAGAGCCATTACACACCGCGTATTACTACCTAATAATGCAAGGCTCTAAAGCTAACGTTCACATTCAAGGCCCGAAATAACACTTCCATTAATAGTTGCAAACCAATTGTATTAAATACACCAACGATGAAGTAATCCTCAAAACCGAATGAGAAATCAGAATAGAGTAAGGCCAGAAGGCTACAAATCATAATGTCAAATGTCTAACAAATAAAATGACTAAATAAGTATAGCTCCAGAAGGTAAGGATGACCCTCGCTGATCAATCTGCAGAAACAGTAAGAGTAGGGGGATGAGCACACAACCATGCCCAGTAAGCAGCAACCGTCATCAATAAGGTCGCTCAAAACATTTGAAATCAGAGGAGAAGCAGAATATCAATAGTTCCAAATCAGTCAGAAGATTACACAATCAAATACAGAATGGAACGCCAGAGTTCCTGATAAGTCAGGAATTTACCTATTTCTGCATGGTCTTTTGATACCGAATTCGTTGCCATTTACTGCTAAATTCCTATCTTTTGAGTATTTTTATGTTTCTTGTTGCAATTGTCTTCTTTTATGGTTTTTTGTGCTTTTTCAGGTATTTAATCTCAAAAGAAACATGTTCATATCATTGTTGGAGACCATAGTTTTTCAAACAAGCCAAATGGAGTCAAGAAATTCATCATCGACCTAATTTCAGGCATGGTCCGGGACTTGTTCCATAACTTAAATCCCGGACCACAAACTAGCTCAACTCTCGAATGAAATACAGGCACAGTCCGGGACCTTATACATGGCCTAAGTCCCGGACCACACCATGGCAGAACTCTCGAAGTAATTTCAAGCTGGGTCCGGGACTTTAACCACACCTTAAGTCCCTGACCACATAAGACGCCAACTCTCGACCTGTTTTTATACCATGGTCCGGGACTTCATACAGGACCTAAGTCCCGGACCATGTTGTTGAAGCGACAATCTGTAGCGCGCGAACGTGAAGAGATTTATTCTCTTCATATTAAACTGCCGCCCCATATTCTCCAGCCTTGTCTTCCACACTCGTTTTTGTCCCTTCCACTGCTACTTTCCATCCTCATCTCCACTAATCTAATTACCTTCCAAATCCAGCAAAACACCCACGTTGAACATTCTCCTTTCCACTCACAAATTCCAGCATCATATCCAACACCATGCTGCTACGTACTCCCATGAGTCCTATAAATAGAACTCATTCTCACATATTTTATACACACAATTCTGGAGAAGCATAACACCACAACTCCATCCCATTCACACTCACCTATCACTCCATCCAATTCCATTTCATATGCCACGTTCCATTCATATCATCCACCTGATTATACACCTACATACATCCACAGGGGTCTGGAGTGCACAAAGCAGTTGAAGACTTCACCATCTTTTCTGGAGATAGAGCAGAAGAAAGCGCTGATCATACACCGAGACTCCATTAAAGAGTCTTAAATCAGAGTTTCTTCTTCTCTTCTTCTTTAATGTTATTTATATATTTTTACAGTATTTTCATTTCCATGGCTGAGTAATTTCTATAAATTCTGGTTTACTGTGTAATCCAAGTTCAAGGTTCCATTATCTTTGTGATTTACCATTTTAACAGATTAAAGTGTTGTTCCTTATTTATTTTTATAAATCTTGTGATTTGGCCAATTACTGGATTTTATCAGTTTATCTGCTTATAAGTGAGAACTGCGGTAGATAATAGACAGCAGGAACGGTACCGGTTAATTTAGAGATGGTAATTCCATTAGAATATTAACTGATCAATAAACTGGATTATTCTTAAAGCTGTTAGCAATTAGTAAATTTGTAACGAGAGTTAAGATTTATTAGCTGTTAATTAGATTCCACCGAGCGGGAGACCGAACGTGGAATATTTCAGATCTGGGATTTTAATCTAAATTTTGGTAAACACATCGAGATAGGAACCGAAGAAATTGGAGGATTAGTAAACCGGAATTTTCCCTTCTCATTAATTCAGAAATATCATTATTTTGCTCATTATTACTCTTGCATTTATTACTCTTGTTCTTATTTACGTTTTGTCTCTCTACCTAGTAATTCAACAAACAAAACCCCCCTGTTACTGGAGTTATTTTATTATTTCGATTTAGATATTAATTAAACTAAAACGCTGCCTCCCTTGGATTCGATAACCTAAAGGGATTCTCCTAGGAAAACTTGCTATAAATCGACCGGTACATTTGCCGTTAGGTTAAACCTCCCAACAACAATTTACCGTTAGGTTTTTACCCAACAAGTTAATGGTGCCGTTGCCGGGGAGGCACGGTTGCTTAGTTTAATTTTTATATTGGTATTATCTCATTTAATTTTGTTTTTGTTATTAGTTTAATTTTCTTTTCTTTTGTGTTTTGTTTTTTGTTCATTTTATTTTTATTTACATAGTTTTATTTTTATTTTCTTCTTTATGAATATAATTTATTTTTCTTTTTTCGAGGTACTTTGATTTGATGGCTGGATATTACAATCCGCCAGGAGGTTGGCCCGGATATTACAACCAGTGGGTTGTATGCCAGACGTGTGGAGGGGATCATGAAAGTTCTCACTGTCTGGTTCCTTTTGTCGAAAGCTGGAAACCAAAATTTGTTGAGCATGAGACCTACTTCATGTCAGAGATGAATGCAAGACTAGACTATATGTCAGCTAAAATGGCTCTCATAATTGAAAGGTTAGAGGCTCGTGAGGTTAAGCAACCTACTGTAGTAACTGAGCGGAGTGATACGCAGCTTGATCATTCGATCCCTGAAGTTGCAAACACACCTGAGGTGGAGATCATGGAGAGACCAGAGCTAGAGATTGAGCAATTTGATGAATCTACTGAGTTAGAGAATAATATAATTCATGTAGCTATCCAGTCTATTCCTTCCCCACCCGTACTTGAGCCAGAGAGTCTTCCAGTCAACCTCCAGCTTGCACTTGTTAATGAACCGTTAGAGAGAAGTTACCTCGTCAACTTCAAGGAGCCCTTGATTCATGTTGAAGTTGATTTTCCTATTGGTTCATCCTTTGAGTTTCCACCGGATGACAAGGATGTTTACACTCTTGAATTTGATAAGGAGGACCAGCCAAAGTGCGATCTTCACATCAAGGATCTCCCATCTTAACACAACCACCTGACACTTAATTGGTGGAGTTTGCACTATTATATTTGGAGTGTTGAGGTTTTATTTCCTTTTGATCGGGGTCGTTTTATGAAGCTATATAATGCCCACTCTCCCTATCCTTTGAAGCCCACATCGTCATTCATTTTCGATCCCGGTTGACCGTAGGGAGGTAAGGTCTAGCCAAAGACCGAAAAGACGGGCAGCTCATTGGGAGGCGACCCAATCTTCCTTCATTTATCTTCTTGTGTTTCGTTTTAATTCATGTTTTTACTTGTTCTATGAAATAACCCAAATTAATAAAACATGGATTAAACATCTAATCACATTGATTAAGGCCTAAACATGCCTTAAAAGTCAACTGAGAGCAACAGTGGTCAACACAAAGCAAGATGTTGCACCCTTTGACTGTTTAGGGTAAATAAATACCAAAATGAACTTCTTAGGACCTAAAACTTTGTCCTAAGCATTATAACACATAACTAAACATATTATAATCGTTGGACAACACTCCAACACAAAGAACAAGCATTTTCATGCTTCAAGGTCAAGTAGGGCAAAAATATGCTCTAAGAAAACCTTAAAAGTCTAATGACCTCTAAATGATATAAAATTGGATTCCATGATCAAATATCATGTAATGAACACAACAAAACTGTTCTCAAAGAAAACAGAGCTCAGAAACACCCTGCGACTCAAAATGTGCACTAAAATTCCTTAAAGCACGTTTTTTGTGTATGAGCTCTAAGATAATGACTTTTTGTCACTGTAAAGACTATATTAAGTTCTTTATAACATTAATGTGACATGGTAGACTATATTATAAAGTCTAAATCAAAGTTTGAAAATAAAATCAAAATGGGCAATTTAGTATGAATAGTACACAAAAATAACATTCTAATTACTAAGTATTAACCCCGGTCAATTGTCACCCATTGACCACACTATGCAATGCCGACCTCCTTTGGCTATAATGCCCACTCATTAAGCTACCTCTAAACAAATATCTAGCTAATTAAGTGACTCACCTAATTACTATTCCAAAAAGTAACATTAATTACTTAAAAGAACAAAACTAGCTTACCTTGCTCATTTGCTTCCTTCCCTGCCGAAACCACCCATCTCCACTCTCTCTTTGGCTTCTCCAAACCGTGGCTAACTCACCAAGAACAGAGAAGAACACCTTGCTACCTAGGTAAGCTTAATTAGTCATTTTATGTTCATTTTCTTCACAATTCTTTCCTCTTTCCATGGAGCAAAGCATCAACCATTTCCATCAATGTTCTTAGGTTTTTTTGGAGGTTAAATGGAGGGTTTATCTCGGCATTAACAAGGGAGGAAGGTGGAGAAATCTAATCTTGTTCTTAAGGTATAAAAATGTGCTTTAAGCACTTATCCTTTGATTTTCATCAATTCCGGTTGTAAAGCTTTGTTTTCTAAGCTTATAATCTTCATCTTAACATACTTATTCAGTTGGTATATCAAGAGCTTCAAGGTATAGCCAGATCCAAGCCAAAAACACCATTTTAGGCATTTTAATCAAGGTAAAAATTAGCCATCTTCTAATCTGAGTTATACCAGTTTAAAGCTTGGTTTTAGTAGCTCTTTTGATGCTCTTTTCCTACTGTAAATATAGGCCGAAGACATCTTTGGTTACCTTGGTATTCTAAGGTAAATTTTACCTTGAAAATTGACATTAAACACTTCTTATGGTTAGATCTTACTTGGAGACTAATCATGCCTTAATTGCTGTTTGAAAACATGTAAACTAAGTTGTGGAAATATTATCTCCATACAGCCGTGGCCAAACAAGGCCTTAGCTTGGCAAAAACAAGGTATAAATCACTTAAACCTTCACTTGGTATATTAATATGTAATTATACATATGTGTATAAATTGTGCCGTGAGTGAAATGGTTTATTAAGGTCTTATTTTGACCTTAGGTGATTAAGGAATGGTTTAGTAAATTTTATAACTAATTAATTAACATAATTGTCAAATTTAAGACATTATGTGGAAAATTGGTAAATATTGAAAAGATGTGGTAAGGGCCGAGAGTTTAAAGTACTTTTGGACATTTATGTGTAATTTATTTTATAACCCAATGTTTGTAATAAGGCCATGTACTTTAGGGCATTTTATTTATGCATTTATAAGCTTTTAATTAAGTTTAGGTGCTAAAAATAAATTACCGCAAGGAATTGGGGTTTTAGTGTAAATAAATTAAATTTGGGGGCTATATATTAATATGGCCGAAAATTGGAGGTTTAAATGAGTTTATATAAAAATTATAGGATTATATAAAGTTTTGGGGTTAAATGGTAGTTTCTGAAAAGATATGGGTATAAACCGTAATATATGGTTATTGATGGTCAAGGAAATATTAAGGTGGTCAACCTTGACCATGTGGTAGGTTATGACCAAATTAGATAAGTTAAATAACTTATTTAAGGTTTTATAATAAGATAAGTATTTAATTGTAACAATTTTATAACATATGTGGTATATATGTTATTACCGAAAATAAAGGGTGTAAAATGGTATTATAAACACCCATGGGCTATTTGGAATTTTTAGGAATTTATTTGGTTGGTTTTGGGAATTAAGATAAACTATATATGTATAATATATAGTTATTATGTCATTATGACACTTTGGAATAAAAGATGGGGTGGTAATGTAAATACCAAAACTATAAGTTAGTAAGGGTAATTATAACCCTTTGGTGAAATTTGGTGATTTTTAGAATTTATAAGAGTATTTAATAAGATATATGTATAATATATAGTTTTAATGATATTATAAAACTATATGTTATAAATTGGGCCAAATGGCAATTATAGAATATATTGAGGTCTGTTCGGAATTTACAAAAATATAACCATAGGTTGTACCATTTTTATAAGTTAAAAATGTTATATTATATGATATATATAGCATGGTATAATTAATGGGGTGATTTTGTAAATAAAGGAAACTATGGAATGTGAAAAAGAATAAGGTTTTTATATGGTGCCCATGCGGCAATAATAAATATTTTTGTATAAAAACTATAGGTTATAAATTAAAGGAAATAAAAATATCATATTATATGATATTAGTATATGGTATAACATTACATAATGTTATGTGGTCAAAATAGAATTTAAATAAAGATAAGGGCTGTACCGAATTATTAAGGTTAGAAATATGAATTTTAGACTATGGTCTATAATGTTATAAATGTTATAACAATTATATGGTTTAAAGGGATTAATATAAGTAAGGATATTCACATTAAATAATGTGACAAACTATAAATAAATATGATTTATAAACTAATGTATTTACTGAATAAACCTTAGGAGTTGTAATTAAACAACATAAATTGTTACATAATATTAGGATAATGATCTTAATATAAGTTGTATAATATAATACAACAAATGGGAATAATCATCTAATAAAAGATGATAAAAATGTAACATATAATATAAGAGTTTTATAATCATGAAACTTACCTACGTGGTAAATATATACATAAACAAGAAAAATGTATATAAGGATGGATATATATATGGTTGAAACCATATAATATAATGGTGGTGGTTATTACAAAAAAATAGTTACAAACTATAAGTTATGAGTTTTTGAATGCAAATATAATTTGCTAAGATAATGGATTATATAATACAACGTATTATAATGGATGGTGGGATAATGATACAATACGAAAAATAATACAATATAATATAGTAATGCATGCATTCATGCAACTATAGGTTATATACCTAAATTTAATGGTGAATAAGATTAAAGAAATATAATGAATTAAACTTAACAGTCGAAATGTTTTGACATACGAGTTTTAGTAACAAAGCCGACCGGTTTAGAAAAACCCGTAACAATAACTGTAGAAATCCGGGGATGAACTGTCGGGGTTACTTGTTATTCGGAAATACCGGATGTAGTTAGTCATGGAGACTGACTTATAGTTTTATTACAGTTTAGATCATACTTCATACGGAGGCGCTTGACGAGCTAGGGGTCTACACTGCGCATCCTAGGTCTTGGTGAACGGTATGTAAAGGGGTTTGATCCGAGTTGTCCTAAGGAAACTCCTTGGGCTCGGATTTGGTTGATATCATTTGTGTGCTAAGTGTTTTGGATACATGTATGTGATTGTGTACTACTGCATTAATTATTTATGCACGAGCGTCCTACGGGATTAACACTACGTCGACTATAGATCGACTTATATAAACATACATATACGTTATTGTGATGACAAGACGGTTACTTGATATAATACCATAGTATTAATATTAAGTATATGGTAACCTAAGTAAAACACTTAGGAGCGAGTCACAACATTGTCGGTCTCTAGAGCATGGATCTCGAACATGAATATAACCTAGATTACTTCTAGGTATGCGTGAGACCCATTGGGCAGCCAATTGATAAATTATATTCTCCATAAGACTAAGAGCATATCTTAAACATTATGAGAGAGAGATGGTATGAGTTGAGGTGAGGAATCCCGGTAGTTTACGAACTACTTGGTTGCGCATTTGTGATCACGGGGTTCCCGATTGGGTTCCGCTCCAGGTTTATACCCAACGAGCCTATTTGGATCGTGGGTCAGGTGGCTACGGCCTTTTATATGGACGTCTTACGAGACAAAAGAGAATAGTCAGGGGCCTCTGGACCTCTGGCGAAATGAGCACCTTTGTGTGACGGGAGGACTACTGTCCATGGTGAGGTTATAGGGTTGTCTTAACATGACGCCCAACTGGTATTAATTAAACATGGTTTGGATGGGGCCTTAAAGGCCAAGGTAAATTAACTATGGAAACTATACGCTACGGCGATTGTACATTGTACATTATTCTGTAATCATTTCGACATGGATGGGGCCTTGAAGGCCAAATTAAATTAAATTAATAAAGGATGGTGTTCGCTACGGCGTTTATTCAGTGTTATTATTCGATACATTCGATACACAATTGTTGTTGTAATATTTTATGACTGTTTGGATTGGATGGATGGTTAAGTGTTTATGAATGTTTGGATGGAGGACTATGTATATTATACATGTATATTACAGTATTGATTATAACTGTAAAATGGTAAAGCATGAAACCAATCTAATAATAAATGGTTAAAATGACTAAATGACCATTAGGGTCCAGGCCCGGCATACTCAGCGTCTATCGCTGATACTACACCATATGCAGGTTGTTGATTATTGTCGAAGCCGAAGTGCGGGAACGGGGTAATTAGAGTTTATTTTGATTACCGCACAAGGAGTTGGTTTGTATAGCGATGTCAGACTGGTGAAATGTATTATGGTACAATTATGTATATTTGGGATTTGGGTAGACACTCACTTGTCGACGTTTATGGTTTATGGACTTAGTATGATGTATAGGTGTTATCTCGTTATCACAGCGGTTAGCAGTTTGTTTATGTTGGTTGTTGGATATAGTTTGGCTTCGTTGCTCGCATGGGCGAGTATTGGCCGGTGACACCCAAGTGAGTATTGTTATTGTTATTATTTCTTCCGCTGTACGACGTTTTATTTATTGCTACGTGAGAGATTATTACGTGTTTAAGGAGAGGGGTGTTACAAAAGTGGTATCAGAGCGGAGTACCTGTAACGCCCCTATTTAACATATTTATAGCGGAAACAAAATACTAAAGGCGTACAGATCATCGGGTTCCAAACACCCGGTACCAAACCTCACCAAAACACAACTTAATGATTACACAAGTCACGGCCTGAACCACGAGAAAACTTAACAAAAATAAGAAGTAATAAAACATAAAAACTCTCCAAGCCTAATCCCATCCCAATCACTCTTTCTCTTCGTGGCCACCTGTTAGATAACACGTACTTGCAAGATAAAACCAAGCAGCCCACCCCGGAAGGGGCGGGTCAGTTCCCTGGAATGGAACTGGTACGATCCTCCAAAAACAACTTAAAATACAATTCTTAAATAAATAATAACTTGAAAACAAACACTTAAAACACTCAGAGAAATAAAGCATTTCACAATCACCAAATCAAGATACTAAGATAAGAATAAAGTTTAATAACTGAAAGATAAAGTTAGTGGAACAAAATCACATCATGTGTTAGTGAACATCCATTTCCTTAGTTAAACCCAATTCCCGTTAGGTAGAAAGACTCAGATAGTCACAAAGGACTAGGAATGATAAAATAGATCCAATAATCAAGAACTCAAGAGTGGAATAATTTAACTGGGAGAGATGGCCCCCACCGCCAATCACGTCCACTAAGGACAGGGGATATACAACCCCTCACTGTTCATCACGTCCACTAAGGACAGGGATATACAGCCCCTCACTGTTCATCTCGTCCACTAAGGACAGGGGATATACAACCCCTCACTGTTCATCACGTCCACTAAGGACAGGGGATATACAGCCCCTCACTGTCTATCACGTCCCTTTTTGGGACAGGGGATATACAGCCCCTCACTGTTACCATTGAAGACGCGCGCACGTCGAAAGAAAGATTTCCAAGATTGACCTTTTCCAAAAATCCCGCTAGATCACCAACTACCCAGAGCAATACCAAAACACTCAGTCCTACAGAGTGCAGAAGCGTAAACCCTAAGCAGCCAATGTCTAACGGGCAACCAAGTAGAAGAAACCAATACCCAAGTGAGTTCCACATCCAAGGCTCAGTTAGTCACACAAGCTGAGTTAGTCACACAACCATTTTTTTTTCTTAGAAATTCCTCTTAAAGTCTGTTAGCGTTTTCCAAAACATTCCACAAGTCAACCATTAAAAATATCGGAGTACGAGAAATCGTACAAAACATTCCTTACAGTCCAACACACAACAAGCTGAGTACGAGAAATCGTACCTGGTATGTGAAGCACAATAACTAACTCGTAAAAGTGATTCCCCAACAGTAACCTATAATTAAGGTGTCCCAAATGTCGATTAGTTAAGAGACTTATAAACTTAACAACCTTCTTCACTTACTGGTTAATAGTTCTAGGTTTACCATTATTCCTTTACAAAGGTTTGGGCTCGACTTGTTAACTAAATCCTTTGTTAGGCCCATCTCGTTTAGTTTGGAATGATTTAGAATTTATTCCTGAGAGTGGCCCAAACTCTCTTTGGATTGTTAAAGTGGGCTTTTGGAGTTCATAGACTTGGGCTTAATGGGTTAGCCCAAGACCGGGTTAAGTTATGTTGTGTAATAACTCTTGAATTATTAGTGATTACTTAATCACTCACTGACTAAAACCTAAGGTTTAACATATATATAACCTACTTACTACAACTATCACAAGGATTATTATTTCCCTCAACCATGTTAATGTATTTATATACATGTATATTTATATATATATATATATATATCTTTATGTATTAAAATTTATCCATAGCATTTTTAGGAATTTTACTGTATTTATTAATGTTCAATAACTTCTAGGCTTAACACAACTGACTTAAAGTTTATAACATAATGTGTTTCCTTGACTTATATAATATATATAAGTATACCCGTATTAGAAATTACTAAGACATTTCCCTATGTAGTTCACCATATTTAAACTATCTTATTAATACAACCTTAAACTGTATTCTAAGTATATTTCATAAAGTATTTCTTTTACCATATCTTAAGGTTCTAGCTCTTATAAAGTTTAGTTATTATAAGTGGTACTTTAATTAGTTCCCTGATTTACTTTAAGTTACTTCTTAATTCCCCTTTTTTTTAAATGCGTATTAAATAATATTTATATATATTTGTTCCTTAGTTTATTTAAAATATTAACCCCCTTATAATATAGTAAATAAAATGTAGGATAATTAAATTCCTTAATTTATATAAGTTCCTACTTAAGTAAGTAAATATACATATATGTAAATAATTTCATTTCTCTTAAAAGCTAATACAAAAACATTTATAAACTTACTGTTATAAAATGTTAATTTAGTTCCCTTTATTTTCCCCAGCTTAAAAGTTAATTAACAAACCTTACTTTAATTTTTGATTACATTAAAAACTTTATATTATAGGTTATTCTTATGAAAAACTCATAAACACATTTTTAAAACCCTTTACCGTTGCCCAAAAATTCCCAAATTTAATATACAGTAACTATAACATTTTAGACATATTATAAAATTTTTATTTCATAAAAATATCTTTTTAATTTAGCCAAATAATTCCAGAAAACCCGTAACTTGTAAAAATCATAACTTATGTTTAAAAACTCCAAAACCATAATAATTTACATCAAAACAAACTACATAAAATAAGAAATCTATGGTTAAAATTTCAAGTCAAAATACATTCGGGAAGATATTTAAATTAACCCAACAAGTTAAGACCATTTACTGGAATTTATTAAAACCCTTTTAAACAAAATTCTGGAATGTTTTAATCTCGGCCGTCCAATCTCTTAAATCGAGATCGGACGGCTCCTGTACGTCGAGTTCATCAGCGAGCTCACTTCTACCCCCGAGTACTAAATCGTTAATTTCTCCTAATCCACAGAACGAAATTGAGTGATTTTTGTTTCTATGGATTCGTAATCAAATTTCGGTTCTGTTGGTACCGATTTCCCCAATTTTAATACAGTATACACCAAGATTCGAAACTGATTCGAGAGTTAGGTTTTTATTTCGGTACCGAGTCGATTTCGAATACAAATCGTACCAATTCTCCTAATCTAACACGTAGTTGATGAAATTGAGACATGGGTTAGGTCGACAATGAAGTATAGATTAGCAACAACGGAAGAATTTGAGGAAACACTCACCGGAATTGCAATATCGGAGGAGAATTCGAGAACGGGTTCTGGAAAAACTCGAACTTCCGATCAGTTCGTGAAGCCAACTTCGAGGATCTATAAGTTATTGTACAGATCGATTTAGGCTTTGTTAATTGGCTCAATAGAAAGATGAAACGTAGCTCTACACATTCATAACTAGAACTAATCCTAACTCGCACCATACAAAAAGATTTTGAAGTTACAAAACACGAGTTTACCTTCCTGTTTCGGTGTTATTTTATGTGCTGTTGAAACCGAAACTTTAGACCTCTATATCTCCCAACTGGTTGCGATTCAGACTTGGGCATAAACACGAAAATTGTAGAGGGATTAGAGATCTTTACAACAAGCTAAAGAAATCGAATTTTGGTTGATTAACGAAGAAGTTATGATCGACGCAAGTTACCTGAAAACGAAGGAAATTCCAGAATTCTGGAAACAGCCTAGCAAGGTGGCTACTTTGGCTCGATTTTCCGGTTGACTCAGAAGGATCCAGGGTTTGTATGAGTAATGGTTGGAAAGAGTAATTGTAGGAGAAGAGAGTGGTGAAGACGGCATGGAAAAATATTGAGAGATGTGAAAGTTATAGCCGTCTAAATTTAGGGCTAGGAAGTGAAATCGGTTACGAAAATCAGGGAAGGAAATCGGCTAAGTGTGGGCGACCCATTACAGAGTGACACGTGGCACTTCTTAAAATTTTGATTCAAAACTTCAATCTAGCATAACTTTGGCTAGGATGATCCGTTTTTGACGTTCTTTTTATCGATCTTCATGGTTTTTCATAACCTATTTATTGGTATAGGTTTCATGACCTGGTTTGACCATTCTCAAAAAGTCAACTCTAGCAAGGCTTAATAAGCTTTAAGGTTTCTAGAATTTTATATTGACTTTTATATTTCAAAACAATGTTCCAACACTTCCTAAAATCTTTATAATATATTTGGAGTGTTTAATAATTTTCCCAAGATTTATTGACTTATAAATCTTATTATTAAATTCATAATACTATATAATAATGTATAATAATTAGGGTTAAATAGAAGAAAACCCCTAAATAAATTTCACAACTCCATATAATAATTTAATATTCATTATTCCATATCATAATTTAATTTTTAATAAAAGAAATCCCCTAAATTAATTTAAATTAATTTAGGGGTATTTCAGTACCGCTTTGATGACGAGAAAATAGGTTATGACAGTGAGCTTAGGACTTGGGAATTACGGGAAACGTTTGTGAGGTACGAGATGATTCGTCTTAAAAGATATTGTGTCTAGTAACGCAAATTGCGTGGTATATTAGCCTTTAAGGCAATCCAATATCTACTGGTTGTGTACGGTAAATTACCGAGTATTTATGTGACATACTATACTACAGATGTCTGGGGGAACTAGAGGGTGTGGTACTGGTAGAGGTGGAGGCGGTGACCCCGTGATTCCAGATGTTGCTGAGATGATTGCTGTCGTTCTCGCACAGCTTGATACTCAAATTGGAGGAGCACCAGCCCACCCGCCACAGCCCAGGGAAACGAACTGGCTGAAGTCAGTTACCGAGACCCGACCACCTACATATTCAGGGGAGCCAGACCCCGTAGCTTTGGAGCGTTTCATTGTTGAACATGAGAAGGCCTACGAGGCTTTACAAGTACCTGCCAACCAGAAGGTTGTCATTGCTGCTTTCCATCTGAAGGATGCAGCCAGCACTTGGTGGAGGTTGGTCAAGGACCATCACCTGGCTACGCCCGACTTCTCGTGGGCTGCCTTTGTCGAGTTGCTGAGGGGGAAGTACTACCCGGCACACCTCAAACAGAAGAAGCGCCATGAGTTCGAGACATTATCCCAGGGAGGTCTGACCATGGATGAGTACTATGCTCGATTCATTGGTCTGTTTGACTTTATCCCCGGTGTTGATTACTCAGAGACCGTGAAGGTCGAGAAGTTCCGGGGGGGATTGTTGTTTCGCATCCAGATGGCGATGGGTGCTACCCTCTACACTACCATCCAGGTATTAACATGAAAGCCATAAGATCTTTACTTACTACATTACCGATTAACTTTGTGAGAACTTACCAATGAGATTCCAGGAGTGTTATGACGCTACCTCGAGGACGGAGCTAATGCTCCAGACTCGGGAAGAGACTCTCGAGGCCAAGAAGAGAAAGAACCCTGAGGGAGAGTCTGAGGGTGGAGGAGCATCTCCAGGCGATAGCCAGAAGAAGGGAAAGTAAGGACTTATCCAATTCCATATTGTTTATCATATTAAATACCTTATGAATGCTGACCCGAACCTTAAACAGGAAATTCTTTCAAAAGAAAGGGCAGCAGGGTCACCAGGGAGCTAAGGGAAAAGAGCCCGTCCTTCGGTTGACCGGCCCAGTTATAGATGCTCAGCCTTTGAGATCTGCGCCTCCTAAGGGTGAGAACACCTACCTCTTAAATTAAATTGTGACCTTAACTTTATATCATCAGATTGTAACTTAAACTAAATACTACCATCAGGCACCGGACAGCCCCAGCGCCATTTCTATTGTAAGCGTTGTGGGAAGGACCATCCTGGGGTCGACTGCAATGGCCGCAAAGTTGAGTGTCGGTGTTGCAAGAAAGAGGGCCACCGGGAGTTCGAGTGTTGGATGAACCCTGAGAGCCGTAACTACAGGCCACCAAGGAATACTCAGAACACCTCAGTTGGAGGATCTGGAGTACCACGAGGCGGTCAGGATGGCCAGACATCTACTGATGCTGGAGCCCTAAAGGGCAAGGGAGTCGATAGGGCATGAGTACCTTGAACTCCATGAGACCGCTGGTGGGAGACTGTTGCTTACTATGTTATGTACTTACCTTGGATGTTAGACAGAGTTATGTTATAAGTATGTGGGAGTGTGTCATTGACCACTCGCCTTTTTGTGTATGACTTTTGAGAACTAGTTTGTGGACTCGATGCGAGTAACCTTGAAACCTTGACGGATTATATATATGAACAGGATGTTAAAGCTTACATTATCATGTAGCCCATACTTGACGACGCAGAGTCAATGAGAAAGGTAATTACTGAACCAAAATTTCCACCTGCATGGCGCACTTGCTATTGCAAGCGCTATGACAAGTAAACCACTGAAATTTCCATCTGCCTTGTGCACTTGACAGAGCAAGTGCTGCAACTGCAACTGCAACTACTACTTTTTAGTCTTTTATTATATATATACAAAAAAAATGTTTTTCAAACTTTTTCATACAAACCTTAAGATTAGAAACCAATACAACCACTGTGATTGTAAACCACACCAGTTTAATTGTTCGACAATTTTCAGACATGGCTTATTAGCCAAATACCATCAGTGTATACCCGCATTTAATGCTAATCACTACCAGTGATGAATGTTTAGTCCTTATGGACAAGCATACCCTTTGTAGATGCACCACCGTTAGTGAGGATGGTTGGGAAGTGAAGAGCCAAGTTGCTCAAGCTATTATGCAATCTGCAATGCATCCAATTAAAAGGATGAGGGAACGAATATGAACTATGGATGAGTTATGATCAAGATAAACAGAGAGAAAAGGAACATGTGTTGTACTCAATGAGATCGAATTAGGAGGACCAATTTTGCTACATATAGCATGAATTTTACTTACACCGAGCTGAATAACGCTGGCTTATGGCACGAATTACCATGGATGCCACTAGGGCAATAGCACTTACAACTAGATAACCGACAACAGGAACTAATAAGTAACAAAAAAAAAGAAGAGAAAAAAAAGGGATATCCATCAAAGGGAAATTGACAACAGAATACTTCACAATAACCGTGTGACAGACATTACCAGTTTACTAAATGAGACATGGGACGACCGCACTCCGATAGAAGCATGTGGGCCTAACAGACTTATTTATGAGTTAGTCGGGTAAGTAGTAATGTATCAGTACGGTACCCCATGCAAGTAGACAAGTAGTGTTAGGAACACGAGAAGTAGTCAACTCCGTACTAAGGACAGTAATGCAGATTACCTCGAAGATGGACGAGAAGAGCCGCAGTTAAACCAACGGGCTAGAGAAATCAAGAACTTTCAACACAGAGAGCAGTAGACAGTATACAGTGGAGACAGGGAAACCGTTCAAGGACGTTAAACTGAAGACAAGAGACATGGAAACCCATTATGGACGAATAATATGTAGAACCCTCATAAGGATCGAGCAATTCTTGCAATCCAGAGGAAATCTACCAGATGATTTGGACTTAAACGCGTGATTACGCAATGGTGAGAGACAAAGCTAATATACTAGCAGATACCTTGCTTAAGGAACAATGGACTTGGAATGTACCACTCACATGATAATTCACTCATCTTATCTGTTGGACTCATTAGATATTAGCTGCGGAGAGTTTACACCTCTGCACTCTGTATGACTGAGTGTTTTGGTATTGTACTTGGACAGTTATTAATCTAGTGGGAATACTGGAAGATGCAATGGATATCAACACAAGTGTGTATTAAAAAAAAACTACAACAGTGTGTTACTCCGTAACAAAACCACCAGGAGACATGGATGACAGTTATCATCTCCGTGGACATATAGGCTGGTACGTCTTAGTATTACTAAGACTAGTGCAAAGAGCACTAAGTACTAACAGTAGCCGATGTCATATTATACCTCAAGCTGAATATCAGTGAGAGAAGACACACGCATGTATGCTAGTGATCCAAACAAGAGGATACACAGCAATGGAAAGAGGCAAACTGAGCCTATGTTCATGGGTCTGCACCTCATACGGAGCGAGTGGGCCCATTAGAACGAATTTGGGAGAGAGCACAAACAGATTAGTGCCTCACCCTTTATGTATTGTGGAGCCCATAAGGGCTAGAGTCATACCCGTCTCTCTGATATGAGGATAATCCACGAGTTGGAGAACTCTAGGAGAGCCAAGTATCCAGCGCTCCTTGTTGAGCGACTGTTGTATAATTGTGGGGTACGGGGGCGTAACCCTTTTTAAGGGGGGTATAGCCTCTTGGCTGTGCACGTGCGTGCACTAAGTTTTGGTTGTTTGTGGTATGCGGGGCATACGAGATTTGTTTATTTGTTTGTTTCGTATGCATGGCATACAGTGAATTGGTGGTATGCGGGGCATACGTGGTTTTGTTGGTTATGTTTGGTACGCGGGGCGTACGTTGTTGGTTTGTTTGTGTGTGATGTGCACTTATATGTGTGTATCTTATGAGATACCTGTATGAATGTTGTAATTACACCCATGTGTGTAATACTTTTCTTATGCTACTTGTGATATATATGTTTATATTGCTTTGTAGAATGATTACATATGGTATCGCCTAGATACGAAATGAATCATTAAGTATGGAATGTGGAACGATGGTTTGTTATGGACACCTCGGGGAGGTTGTCAGGGTTTGTAGAATTGATAGGAAATAATGGTGCTGATGGATCACCTATATCCATATATTATTGAACTAATGCCACAAAGTGATGGCTATGTGCTGTATAAGCGCAATACGATGTATGTAAATGATATATCACATAGATATGCATTATGGGAATAATGGGTAGTTATATATTTATATACATACCTATTTGATTAAGCGACTTCGGGACGAAGTCTTTTTAAGGGGGGTAGATTGAAATACCCCAAATTAATAAAACATGGATTAAACATCTAATCACATTGATTAAGGCCTAAACATGCCTTAAAAGTCAACTGAGAACAACAGTGGTCAACACAAAGCAAGATGTTGCACCCTTCGACAGTTTAGGGTAAATAAATACCCAAATGAACTTCTTAGGACCTAAAACTTTGTCCTAAGCATTATAACACATAACTAAACATATTATACTCGTTGTACAACACTCCAACACAAAGAACAAGCATTTTCATGCTTCAAGGTCAAGTAGGGCAAAAATGTGCTCTAAGAAAACCTTAAAGGTCTAATGACCTCTAAATGATATAAAATTGGATTCCATGATCAAATATCATGTAATGAACACAAAAAAACTGTTCTCAAAGAAAACAGAGCTCAGAAACACCCTGCGACTCAAAATGTGCACTAAAATTCCTTAAAGCACGTTTTTTGTGTATGAGCTCTAAGATAATGACTTTTTGTCACTGTAAAGACTATATTAAGTTCTTTATAACATTAATGTGACATGATAGACTATATTATAAAGTCTAAATCAAAGTTTGAAAATAAAATCAAAATGGGCAATTTAGTATGAATAGTACCCAAAAATAACATTTTAATTACTAAGTATTAACCATGGTCAATTGTCACCCATTGACCACACTATGCATTGCCAACCTCCTTTGGCTATAATGCCCACTCATTAAGCTACCTCTAAACAAATATATAGCTAATTAAGTGACTCACCTAATTACTATTCCAAAAAGTAACATTAATTACTTAAAAGAACAAAACTAGCTTACCTTGCTCATTTGCTTCCTTCCCTGCCGAAACCACCCATCTCCACTCTCTCTTTGGCTTCTCCAAACCGTGGCTAACTCACCAAGAACAGAGAAGAACACCTTGCTACCTAGGTAAGCTTAATTAGTCATTTTATGTTCATTTTCTTCACAATTCTTTCCTCTTTCCACGGAGCAAAGCATCAACCATTTCCATCAATGTTCTTAGGTTTTTTTGGAGGTTAAATGGAGGGTGTATCTCGGCATTAACAAGGGAGGAAGGTGGAGAAATCTAATCTTGTTCTTAAGGTATAAAAATGTGCTTTAAGCACTTATCCTTTGATTTTCATCAATTCCGGTTGTAAAGCTTTGTTTTCTAAGCTTAAATCTTCATCTTAACATACTTATTCAGTTGGTATATCAAGAGCTTCAAGGTATAGCCAGATCCAAGCCAAAAACACCATTTTAGGCATTTTAATCAAGGTAAAAATTAGCCCTCTTCTAATCTGAGTTATACCAGTTTAAAGCTTGGTTTTAGTATCTCTTTTGATGCTCTTTTCCTACTGTAAATATAGGCCAAAGACATCTTTGGTTACCTTGGTATTCTAAGGTAAATTTTACCTTGAAAATTGACATTAAACACTTCTTATGGTTAGATCTTACTTGGAGACTAATCATGCCTTAATTGCTGTTTGAAAACATGTAAACTAAGCTGTGGAAATATTATCTCCATACAGCCGTGGCCAAACAAGGCCTTAGCTTGGCAAAAACAAGGTATAAAACACTTAAACCTTCACTTGGTATATTAATATGTAATTATACATATGTGTATAAATTGTGCCGTGAGTGAAATGGTTTATTAAGGTCTTATTTTGACCTTAGGTGATTAAGGAATGGTTTAGTAAATTTTATAACTAATTAATTAACATAATTGTCAAATTTAAGACATTATGTGGAAAATTGGTAAATATTGAAAAGATGTGGTAAGGGCCGAGAGTTTAAAGTACTTTTGGACATTTATGTGTAATTTATTTTATAACCCAATGTTTGTAATAAGGCCATGTACTTTAGGCCATTTTATTTATGCATTTATAAGCTTTTAATTAAGTTTAGGTGCTAAGAATAAATTACCGCAAGGAATTGGGGTTTTAGTGTAAATAAATTAAATTTGGGGGCTATATATTAATATGGCCGAAAATTAGAGGTTTAAATGAGTTTATATAAAAATTATAGGATTATATAAAGTTTTGGGGTTAAATGGTAGTTTCTGAAAAGATATGGGTATAAACCGTAATATATGGTTATTGATGGTCAAGGAAATATTAAGGTGGTCAACCTTGACCATATGGTAGGTTTTGACCAAATTAGATAAGTTAAATAACTTATTTAAGGTTTTATAATACGATAAGTATTTAATTGTAACAATTTTATAACATATGTGGTATATATGTTATTACCGAAAATAAAGGGTGTAAAATGGTATTATAAACACCCATGGGCTATTAGGAATTTTTAGGAATTTATTTGGTTGGTTTTGGGAATTAAGATAAACTATATATGTATAATATATAGTTATTATGTCATTATGACACTTTGGAATAAAATATGGGGTGGTAATGTAAATTACCAAAACTATAAGTTAGTAAGGGTAATTATAACCCTTTGGTGAAATTTGGTGATTTTTAGAATTATATAAGAGTATTTAATAAGATATATGTATAATATATAGTTTTAATGATATTATAAAACTATATGTTATAAATTGGGCCAAATGGCAATTATAGAATATATTGAGGTCTGTTCGGAATTTACAAAAATATAACCATAGGTTGTACCATTTTTATAAGTTAAAAATGTTATATTATATGATATATATAACATGGTATAATTAATGGGGTGATTTTGTAAATAAAGGAAACTATGGAATGTGAAAAAGAATAAGGTTTTTATATGGTGCCCATGCGGCAATAATAAATAGTTTTGTATAAAAACTATAGGTTATAAATTAAAGGAAATAAATATCATATTATATGATATTAGTATATGGTATAACATTACATAATGTTATGTGGTCAAAATAGAATTTAAATAAAGATAAGGGCTGTACCGAATTATTAAGGTTAGAAATATGAATTTTAGACTATGGTCTATAATGTTATAACAATTATATGGTTTAAAGGGATTAATATAAGTAAGGATATTCACATTAAATAATGTGACAAACTATAAATAAATATGATTTATAAACTAAGGTATTTACTGAATAAACCTTAGGAGTTGTAATTAAACAACATAAATTGTTACATAATATTAGGATAATGATCTTAATATAAGTTGTATAATATAATACAACAAATGGGAATAATCATCTAATAAAAGATGATAAAAATGTAACATATAATATAAGAGTTTTATAACTCATGAAACTTACCTACGTGGTAAATATATACATAAACAAGAAAAATGTATATAAGGATGGATATATATTATGGTTGTAAACCATATAATATAATGGTGGTGGTTATTACAAAAAAATAGTTACAAACTATAAGTTATGAGTTTTTGAATGCAAATATAATTTGCTAAGATAATGGATTATATAATACAACGTATTATAATGGATGGTGGGATAATGATACAATACGAAAAATAATACAGTATAATATAGTAATGCATGCATTCACGCAACTATAGGTTATATACCTAAATTTAATGGTGAATAAGATTAAAGAAATATAATGAATTAAACTTAACAGTCGAAATGTTTTGACATACGAGTTTTAGTAACAAAGCCGACCGGTTTAGAAAAACCCGTAACAATAACTGTAGAAATCCGGGGATGAACTGTCGGGGTTACTTGTTATTCGGAAATACCGGATGTAGTTAGTCATGGAGACTGACTTATAGTTTTATTACCGTTTAGATCATACTTCAGACGGAGGCGCTTGACGAGCTAGTGGTCTACACTGCGCATCCTAGGTCTTGGTGAACGGTATGTAAAGGGGTTTGATCCGAATTGTCCTAAGGAAACTCCTTGGGCTCGGATTTGGTTGATATCACTTGTGTGCTAAGTGTTTTGGATACATGTATGTGATTGTGTACTACTGCATTAATTATTTATGCACGAGCGTCCTACGGGATTAACACTACGTCGACTATAGATCGACTTATATAAACATACATATACGTTATTGTGATGACAAGACGGTTACTTGATATAATACCATAGTATTAATATTAAGTATATGGTAACCTAAGTAAAACACTTAGGAGCGAGTCACGACATTGTCGGTCTCTAGAGCATGGTTCTCGAACATGAATATAACCTAGATTACTTCTAGGTATGCGTGAGACCCATTGGGCAGCCAATTGATAAATTATATTCTCCATAAGACTAAGAGTATATCTTAAACATTATGAGAGAGAGATGGTATGAGTTGAGGTGAGGAATCCCGGTAGTTTACGAACTACTTGGTTGCGCATTTGTGATCACTGAGGGGTTCCCGATTGGGTTCCGCTCCAGGTTTATACCCAACGAGCCCTATTTGGATCGTGGGTCAGGTGGCTACGGCCTTTTATATGGACGTCTTACGAGACAAAAAAGAATAGTCAGGGGCCTCCGGACCTCTGGCGAAATGAGCACCTTTGTGTGTACGGGAGGACTACTGTCCATGGTGAGGTTATAGGGTTGTCTTAACATGACGCCCAACTGGTATTAATTAAACATGGTTTGGATGGGGCCTTAAAGGCCAAGGTAAATTAACTATGGAAACTGTACGCTACGGCGATTGTACATTGTACATTATTCTGTAATCATTTCGACATGGATGGGGCCTTGAAGGCCAAATTAAATTAAATTAATAAAGGATGGTGTTCGCTACGGCGTTTATTCAGTGTTATTATTCGATACATTCGATACACAATTGTTGTTGTAATATTTTATGACTGTTTGGATTGGATGGATGGTTAAGTGTTTATGAATGTTTGGATGGAGGACTATGTATATTATACATGTATATTACAGTATTGATTATAACTGTAAAATGGTAAAGCATGAAACCAATCTAATAATAAGATGGTTAAAATGACTAAGTGACCATTAGGGTCCAGGCCCGGCATACTCAGCGTCTATCACTGATACTACACCATATGCAGGTTGTTGATTATTGTCGAAGCCGAAGTGCGGGAACGGGGTAATTAGAGTTTATTTTGATTACCGCACAGGGAGTTGGTTTGTATAGCGATGTCAGACTGGTGAAATGTATTATGCTACAGTTATGTATATTTGGGATTTGGGTATAGTTTGATGTATAAGTGTTATCTCGTTATCACAGCGGTTAGCAGTTTGTTTATGTTGGTTGTTGGATATAGTTTGGCTTCGTTGCTCGTATGGGCGAGTAATGGCCGGTGACACCTGAGTGAGTATTGTTATTGTTATTATTTCTTCCGTTGTACGACGTTTTATTTATTGCTACGTGAGAGATTATTACGTGTTTAAGGAGAGGGGTGTTACATTCTAATTCCTTTGTTAGCTATTTTTCTTTGGTTGGTTTTGTTAAAGTGTAGGTTTGGTGAAGGAAAAGAAACAGAGTTCTAGGAAGCATATTTTCGGTGGATTCACAGGGGGTGGTCCGGGACCTGTTACAGGACTTCAGTCCCGAACCCGAGGAGCGGCAAATTCTCGAACAGAAAAATACACCTGGGCCGGGACCTCACCCATATCTTAAGTCCCGGACCCAAGGCGATAGAAACTTTTGGGCTATTTTTACATAGTGGTCCGGGACCTCACCCATATCTTAGGTCCCGGACCTATCACAAACAGAACTCTCGGCGGAATTAAACAGGGTGGTCCGGGATTTCAACCACACCTTAAGTCCCGGACCAGGCAGCGATTTGAAAAAATATATATATATATATAACAACGACACGTTGCGTCGTCTTCATCCTCCATCTTCTGAAACCCCTGACTTGCGAACCGACGCCGCAAACCCACAACGCCACACCATCGCATTCACCCTCAATCTTTCCCTCTGTTACCCTAACCATACTCGCCTGCTCCAAACCGCAACCACACCAGCGCCCATCTTCAGTCACGTTCACAGTTCGATCCCATCTCACCACCATTCTCTGTTGCGCGCCCAACCACCAGAAACCACAGCCCCCATCTTCACCGCGCCCTGCTCACACCACATTCACAACATTTACCCGTTTACCACACCCAACCAAACACACCCTTTACCACGTCCCTAATCCAAAAATTTCAAATGGCACCCAAACGAGCTCGACGCCCTAACACAGCAGGCGCATCTTCATCCGCCGCAGCTCCTCCGTCCCCTGACGCAGCACCAATTCGAGTCCGAGAGACGGTTGAGTCAGAATTCATCAGTGATGCCGCTGCAAATTGGTACCGGGCACGCGAAAGGAAAATCTTACCCGAAAGGTCAGTTTGTCCGACCTTGATCGCTGAATTTGATCTAGAAACACTCTTTAGTGCACGTAGATGGTTATGTCTGCTGAATAGAGGTGGGAGATTCTATCCGAGATTGGTGAAATTGTTTTATGCTAATGCGACGGTGAATGAGGATAGGATGTTATTAATTCTGTGGTTAAAGGGGTGGATATTTCTGTGACTGCCTCTAGCATTAGGCATTGTTTGGGATTGCCCATAGCTGTTCGGGTTCCAAATGCGGAGAATAGGGCGAATATGCCATTGTCGGAATGACAGGCTAAGGAGTACTACATTAATTTGATTGTCAATGATCCCGAAGTTCAAAACCGGCAGCGTAGGAATAACCGGGACAAGCAGGTTGTCACGGGGGATAAGCTACCGACCCCTAGAGAGCGTCTGATTTTAGGGTGCTGATGTCTAATGTGCGCCCCGGGAGTGCGCTGATCTAAATATGTATGACTGCGGCTTATGCGCTACATCCTGGACGACGATTATGCCGCTGCAGGAGGTTCACACGCTATGACATCGCATTATCTTTAATCCATGCTCCGGGTAGTTGAGACCGATCACTCTGCTTCTCTCCCGTTCTCACACCTCCTACAGTCCTTACTTGCTGACAGAAGGGTGGATGTATCTGATGAGCAGCCTCAGTATCCTTGGTCTACTCTCGATATGATGATGATGAGATTCTTTCAGTGGGAGAAGACCGACGGGCAGTGGGTGGTGTGAAGCGCCGACGCGCTGCACGCGCACCCCCGAGTTGCTGAGGATGCTGCTGAGGTTGCTGATGAGGCTGATGCCGTTGCTGATGAGGCTGATGCCATTGATGATGAGGCTGCTGCTGCTGGTGGTGAGGCCCCAGCCTTCCCGATACCTGCTGGTCCGGCCCCGGGCTATGATGAGTTGTTGCATGAGTTTAGAGCCTGGCGGGGGACTGCTACAGCTTACTTTGATGGTTTTACGAGTCATCTGGATGGGTATGGTGAGAGACTCTCAGCTTTAGAGACCCGTCAGACTGACTATGAGGCCAGGTGGGATGCTCAAGTTTTGCTGAAGCGGCTCGCAGAGGCCCGATTCCAATGCTTATGATGAACGCTTTACACAGCTGGAGTCCTGGCGCATGCCCCGTCGGTAGTACATGTTTTGGTTTATGCTCTCTTCTTCATCAGTCTACCTATCTTTTATTGTTCTTTTGGACTTTCCACTGACTTGGTCATTTGAGATGTTTTAATGTCTTTTAGCTTGTTAGGTTGCATCTTCTGCTAACCTTCGTTTTCTTTTTGGATTGTTGTTGTTACTTTGGTACTCCTGCTACTTACTCTCCTTGGTTATGTTCACTGTTTTTCTTGCAACATACTGTCTGTTGCTGCTTATTTCAAACAGGATCGCCATATTTGTGTGCGATATCGACAAAATACAAAGGAGACTCTGCCGAATTTTTCTCAACACTCCTTAACTCGCCCGTTCCTTTTCATGAGTGTGGGGACATCATCTTCACCCATTTTTCAGGGGAGTTCCATTCTTTCTTTCGCAATATTATCATATTCATGCAGCAATTGAAATACCCTGTAATTAAAAACAGTGATTAATTAAGCTAATTATAATTTTTAAAGGCTTAATTACACTTAAATAAATATAAGGGAACAAGTCCCAAAGAAAACGGACTCTTAAAATGGGTTAAAAGCATAAACGAACCTTAAAGCGCGCTTTTCGAGGAAACCAGGAAAACGCGACTTTAAGCGGGTCATATTGACTCGTAACAATTTTGGTCAACTAAATAGTCACTAATAAATATTAGTGGAGCTTTAGAACCAATAAAATTAATTAAACGAGAAAATTCCGGAAAACGGGTTCTGGTTAGTAAAACTGTCAAAACCAAGAAGTTGTGGGGTGAGAATGCAAATAAACAAACTTAGTGTGTCCACTTTGCAAAAAAAAATGAAAACATGTGTGTGTATGGGCTGGCCGATTTGGCCTCTCTCTCACACTCACCTAACACTCTCTTATTTACTAAAAGACAAGAAAAATAAGTAAAAGCAAAACTCACTCTCTCTCCTATTCTATCTCTCTCTCATGCACCCATCTCCCTCCTTCTCTGAATTTCTTCTTCTCCTGCGACAGCCATGGAGAAATGAAAGAACCCACTCAACTCCCACCTTCTCTCTTCTTGTTCTAGCTCAATCCTTCTCCAAAAATTACAAAATTAGTACCATTGGAATCCCCTTGCAAAGGAGAACACTTTCCTCCTTTCAAAAATCCAAAAACTCCATTTTCATTTTTATGGGTGGAGGCCATTTGAAGATTTGAGTCTACCATTAGAAGCACCTTCACCTCCTTATCATCTTGAGGTAAAAAGAAATTCGAAAATCCATCATTTCTAGCCCTTGTTTGCATTATAAGAATTTTCAGATTTTGAACTCCTTGTTCCTTCTTGCTCCAGCCGATTTTGGCTTCTTCTTGGGTTAGGAATCTTGTTCTCTTGCTAGTCAAGAACTTCATTCATCCATTGGAAGGTAATACTCATTTCTAAACCCTAAAACATCTAGATTCTAGGGTTAGTTAAAATGGATGCTAAGTGTTTATGTGTATTGGTATGGCTTGCTGTAGCACTGCCATTTCTTGAACAAAACCGAGAACAAGAGAATAAAGGAAGAGGAAAAGAAGAGAAGGAAAGGAAAGGAAGGAAAACTATCAAGACAAGGTAATTGTGCTTACCTTGAACTAGTTTGGTATTGAGTAATGTAACAGTTTTTGAGTAGAAAAAAAAAGAGTAATGTATGCAGTATGAGTAGTAGTAATGTAGTAGTGTATTGAGGAAGAGAATAAAACAGTTTTGAAGCCTTTTAAAAGATGTTTAAAAGCTTGGGTAAACCTTGGGTAGTGGATGTGTATGTGCAGGAATTGTTATGGTGTTGTAGTGGAGTTGAAATGTGAGTAAAATGCATTGTATAAACAGGTTGTGTGAATGAGCATATTGTGAGCTGAAATAGTGTGTGAGCAAGGTAAGAATTATAGGGGAGACTATGTCCAATTTTGCCTAGGAATGAGAGGACTTAGGTGTGAAAGATGAAGGAATAACCTAGACAATAACTAGGTGTATTTGGAGAGTGTAATGAGAGTAGTGTAGTATCTTAAAACAGATTTGAAAAAGGTTTAGGTAAATGTGAAGAAATAGGATGTGAAGTAATGTATTTTGGATGATAGGAATAGCATTAGTTGAGGGAGTAATGGAGGATAGAAGTTGAATGAAAATCTGTAGCATAAGAAGGAAAACAAAAATCTGTAGCAATAAGTGAAAAGGAAACTAGTATAAGTGTTGAGAAGAAGTGAGGAAAAATGTGTAAGTGAATGTAGGAATTGAGTAGTAAGTTTGGTGGATGAACTAGGGTGATTTAGAGGGCTTAATTAGTGCTAAATCATGTGGGGAAGTATTGGTAAAGATTAGGAAAACAATGGTTAAAGAAACCAACTGAAAACAGATTTTTAAACTGAAGTACTGGGCCGGAACGGACTTGCGACCGGACTTGCAAGTTCGGTCGAGCCCAGAATCACAAAGACGGGAACCTTCTGGAATGGACCGGACTTGCGACCGGACATGCAAGTTCGGTCGAATCAGAAAATTCTCCTGTCTGAAACCTTCTGGAATAGACCGAACTTGCGACCGGACATGCAAGTTCGGTCGAACTAGAAAATTCTCCCGTATGAAACCTTCTAGAATAGACCGGACTTGCGACCGGACATGCAAGTTCGGTCGGACCAGAAAATTTTCCCGTAATGAGAGTTACTGGAATGGACCGAACTTGCGACCGGACTTGCAAATTCGGTCGAGTCAAAAAAAAAATTATTATATGATTATACTAATCATATGTATGTATATACTAATCACATGTATGCATATGTAAGTAGTAATACACCATTAATGAAGTGGTAAAGGTAAGAAAATAAGTAAATGAGTAAGGAAGCAAGAATAAGAAGTAATGAGGAAAAGAATGGTTTTATAATCAAGTATGAATGTAAAGGAGTAGCAAGTGTACATTAGGAGTATCAATGGAAGAGTAAGTTGGATCATTGATCATACAACTTCATGTATGTATAGGAATCAAATAGTTGATCATCAAAGGACCCGGTAGTACGAATACGACGGTGAACGGTATGATTTCTTCATGCCCTGTATCCTAACTTGGTTACCCCGATTTGTGTGCTTATGTGATCACCAACAAGATAAATGCACGAATCGGACTTATATTGCACATAACTGTGTTTGAACTATTTTGTTCTTGTTGTATCTTCTTGAACAATTAGTTTGTATAATTCATGAAATGAATGAATGAGAATGAAGTGTATGTGTACAGGATGAGTACTTGTGTATTGTATTGATGTATGGAAAGGTAGTATTGACTTCTACTAATTCCTAACATTCTAACTCCTAACTTGAGTAATGAGTAAAATGGAATGAGTAGAAGTCCGATATAGTTGCGGCCACGCGTGAGGATAAGGAAACACAAGAGGTTGGATCCGAATCCTGGCTTTAATCTTTTCCATGGACCAATTCCCTTGAATGGGTAGCATCCTGGATTAGTGGGCCACCCTAAAGCCCGGTGGTGGGATGTAGTAATCCCTGCCCGGAGGTCATACTGACTTAACTGGAGTAAAGTAAGTAAGAAGTAGTATTGTATGTGTATTGGTCTTGACTATTGTAAGTCAATGACCTTGAGTAAAAGAGTATCGAACACCCGATTAACCGGGTGTGTAATGAAGCTAACAAGACCTTTGTATGTATTGGAGAATTGTATCTCCGTGATGCGGTGAGTATTCGGTAAGTAAGAATGGTTGATTTATAATGTCTTCCATGCATGTATTGAATGTATGTAGGTATGCCTTGTGAATTGAATGTATTGAATTGTATCATATAAAGCATGTATGTATGAATGAAACGAACCGCATGTACTCGACCAAATAGTTGGCGTACCCTCGCTAGTACGCGGGGTATGCGGTTATCATATTCAGCGTAAGCTGACCCCCTAGGGGGAATGTTTTTATTCTACATGTACCCGCGAGGCGTGACGTTAGAGTAAGGACAAGGCTGAATTCTTTTTGGTATAGTTAGTAGATTTGGATGGTGTACCGAGTTGTACACGGCTAAGGCCTTTTTGAGTAGCCGGTGTACCATGTGGTACACCTTTTTGGTTAATGAATTCATGATTGGATAGTAAGGAGAGAATGTACAAACTCTTAATTTTTGGGAAGTAGCCTTGGAATGTAATTCATATATTTCGGTATACTCGGTAATCAATTGCAAGTAAGTATTTGGTATTGTAAGTAAGTAGTATGTACTCGATTACTCTAATCATCAGACCGTTACTGTAGGTAGTAGTAGCCTTGTTGGTCTTGGATGACTAACGGAGTTGTATCACCCGCCGTAAGTAAGTGAGTATTCCACTGCGAGTAAGGTAATTATGGGAATGATTAGAGGATAATGGAAGGATTAGCAGTAGGGGTGTTACAAAAAGTGGTATCAGAGCGAAGTCTCGCTCTGATGATTAGAATACCGAGTGTAGTGATTACCGAGTTAGGTTATAAACCGTTCTACAACGGAGAATTAGAAACCTAACTAGGAATTACCGTTAGCAATAACGGATACCCTTTACGTCTGCAAAGACGATACTATTGATTGAATCAAAACCATGAGGTCATAGTGTCACTGCACCTAATGTAATTCACACTTGTTCAGATGTCAGGACGAGGTCGAGGCCGTCCTAGAGGAGAGACATCTAATCGACCGGGCGCGCAGACGATAGCTGAGATCGTCGCCGCCACGGTGGCACAGATGCTACCGCAAGTAATCACCGCTTTACAAGCAACACAGCAAAACCAACAGCAGCAGCAGCAATAGCCCGACCCGCCTCAACCCCGAGAAACAAATTGGGTAAAGGCCGTCGCCGACCTTCGACCTCCATGCTTTAGAGGCGAGAGCGACCCTGCCAAGCTCGAGGCCTACCTCTCCGAGATGGAGACGACATTCGAGACACTTGAGACTCCTGCTGGAGTTCGAGTGAGGATAGCTGCGTACTACCTCAAAGACGCGGCTATGGACTGGTGGAAGCTCATTAAGGCCGAGCACGTAGCCGACCCTACATTCGGTTGGGAAGCATTCACCTCTCTCCTCCGATCTAAGTACTATCCCGAGCATGTCAAGACCAAGAAACGGCTTGAGCTCGATGCCCTAAAAATGACAGAGAAGATGACGGTTGATGAATATTACCGCACCTTCACCTCTCTTCTCAGACTCCTACCCGACCTTGGGTATACCTGCCAAGTCTTGGTCGACCGCTTCTACGGCGGATTGAGCCATCGACTCCGGTATGGCATGGGCTTCACACGGTTTACCTCCCTTCAGGTAAACAACTTCGAACCCTTAAAAGCCATGAGTAATGCGAATTAGTATTCCCGTATGTAAGTGTAACCTAATATCTAAGTAATTCAGGAGTGTTACCACGCTGCATCTCGAGTTGAGATCACCCTGCCAGCTAAGAGATGAGGAGCAAGCACTGAAGCGCAAGGTGAGCAGCAAGGGTAACACCTCCGACGACCAAAACCAAGCCAAACCTTGGAAGAAGAAGAAGGGGAAGCATTCCCACCATAAGAACACCTCAGGAGACGGCGGAGCCCATACTGAGAAGGGCAAGGCAGCTGAACCGTTACAGATTGCCTACACCGCACCAGTGGCAGCGAAGCCACTGAGGTCTCAGCCCTACAGGGGTAAGAACCCGAAACCAAATTCGTACACTTGTGAACTAGTATGTATATAGAGTATTGTAAGTATACCGAACCTTGCTAACTTGGAAGCTATAGGTTCCGGATTTGGCCAAGGCAAGAACCAAACTGATGGCCGCAGCTACATATGCCGAAACTGCAACAAGGATCATCCTGGCACAGATTGCCAAGGAAGGGAGATCCGCTGCTACACTTGCCAGAAACCCAGGCACCGTGCTAATGTATGCCCAGAAAACTCTAAGCCCAAGGGCAACTACCAGGGCTACAAGCAGCGTGAGGGCAAGGAGGTTGCATCTAGCGATGCTCATGCCCAGCACACCTCACAGGGACAGGGGTCCCGAGGTCCGCAGAAGGGCGCACCGCAGAGGCAGCCGGCCTTACACATCATTGACCGTGACGGGACCGGGACTAAGTCCGGCCCAGGTAACTACCGTAACCTTTAATCCTTGAAGAGCATGTCTATGTATCAAAGTAAACGTATGAATGGTAACATGAATGCATAAGTACTAGAAGTATGAAATTGAGCATGAGTAAGTAACATGGAAGTATGTATTGAGCATGAAATGAATTAGTAAGCCTAGAACTCACACTAGATATAATTTACCACCTTAGGGAAATTCCTTATCTGTTACCCAATACCTTCGAACTCACCTCATGAAGAGACCGACATCGCCACTCACCACTTCGACAACAATCAGTGTCAGGTCATCCGCCCAGGTATGATCTTATTAAAAGGATACCTGACACCCGAAGCACAAGTTTCAATCATCCGACGATGCAACGAGTTAGGAATGGGTCCAGGAGGATTTTATACACCCGAATTCCCCGGTGGAGCTACAATGAAGCTGAAAATGATGTGCTTGGGAAAGGATTGGAATCCTTATACCAAGGCATACCAAACGACGCGAGCAGGAGACGGAGCCACACCTCCAGCAATACCCCCTGAATTCCAAATGCTTGTCACACAAGCTGTAGAAATTGCACAACAATGTGAAGATGAACCAATCCCTGCACTCGAAGCAGATCTATGTATCGTCAACTTCTATGAGAAAGAAGGACGACTTGGCTTACACCAAGATAAGGACGAGACAGCGGAATCTCTTGAATTAGGAGTGCCCGTAGTGTCTTGGTCCATTGGTGATGACGCCGTATTTTTGTATAGCGAGCAGAAGCGTGTGGACCTCGCAGAGAAATTGGTACTGAGATCAGGAGATGTTCTGATCATGGGAGGAAAATCAAGGTTGCTGTATCACGGGATCCAGAAGATCAAGTTGAATACGGCACCACCGGCAATAATCAATGCCACACACATGAAACCAGGACGCCTGAACCTTACCTTTAGAAAGTATTAATCTTGTAGCAGCATGTAATCCAGTAGTAACATGTATTAGAGACACAGTATGTATGATGGTTGGTTATTCAATAAAAGCAGTGTTGGTTATTAAATTCCACTTGCGTTCCACCATCGTTACTTATAATCTTATGAATCAATAGGTTATGGACTCGGTACCGAAGGTAACCTGAGTATCCTCACCGAAGAGCAAGCCGGCAAAAGCGGCACCATTCTAACGGGAACATTCCCAGTAAACGGCATCGAAGCCTCAGTACTATTCGACTCCGGCGCCTCTCGCACCTTTGTATCGCCGTCATTCGCTACTAGGTTGGGGCTAGACGCAGATGAACTACCAAATTTCTTGGTTACACTCCCGTCGAAGGAGCGAGTAAAATGTACTAAGTATTACCACACCGCCACAATTCAAATCAGAGGCGAAGCGTTTCCCATCTCCTTCATTGAATTCAACGGGTTGGGATTCGACTTAATAATCGGAATGAACTGGTTGGAGCGGCACAAGGGACGGATCCTATGCGCCGAGCACCGATTGCTGCTCAAGAGTCCATCTGGGGTCACTATTTCATACCGCCAGAGACCGAGAGAGCCTTCAACTACAGTCATCTCCGCTATGGCAATGTACCGGGAGCTCAGAAAAGGACATGAAGTGTACTTATGCCATGTGCAAAATCTGGAGAGAGATCCAGAATTCAGTGATGATGTAGCAGTAGTCTCAGAATTTCCTGATGTATTTCCGAAAGAGCTACCTGGTATGCCACCATAGAGAGCAGTAGAGTTCAAAATCGACCTTGTACCTGGTACTGGTCCCATTGCTAGGGCACCATACCGTATGGCACCTGCAGAAATGACAGAGCTTAAAGAGCATCTACGTGATCTACTCGAAAAAGGGTTTATACGCCCGAGTGTATCACCCTGGGGAGCACCGGTCCTCTTTGTTAAGAAGAAGGACGGTAGTCTCCGCCTCTACATCGATTACCGCAAATTAAATGCGGTCACCGTAAAGAACAAATATCCATTGCCACGCATCGACGACCTTCGATCAGTTGAAGGGAGCTTCGGTCTTTTCTAAGATTGATCTCCGATCCGGATACCACCAAATTGCTATTAAAGAGCAAGATATCGAGAAAACAGCATTCCGAACAAGATATGGCCACTACGAATTCACGGTGATGCCATTCGGTTTGTCTAACGCACCAGCCAAATTCATGGACCTAATGAACCGATTATTTAGTGATCAGCTTGACACTTCAGTAGTAGTATTCATCGATGACATCCTTGTGTATTCGAAGTCACCAGAAGAACATGAAAACCATTTGAGAAGAGTACTAGAGACACTACGCGAGAACCAGCTGTATGCGAAGTTCTCCAAATGCGAGTTTTGGCTAGATCAGGTATCATTCCTTGGTCATGTCATCTCGAGCGCGGGTATTTCAGTAGATCCATCCAAAATCGAAGCAGTGCGATCATGGCCTAGACCTAAGACTGTTACCGACATCCGGAGCTTTCTTGGTTTAGCCGGTTATTACCGGAGGTTTGTAAAGGACTTCTCAAAAGTCGCTAAGCCCATGACGTCATTGATGAAGAAAGATGCACCGTTTGTATGGACAAACGAGTGCGAGGTATCCTTCCAGAGCCTAAAAGACTCATTGACCTCAGCGCCAATTCTCACACTTCCAGAGGGCACAGAGGGATTTGAGGTGTATTGTGATGCATCGGGCAAGGGCATGGATGCGTACTCATGCAGCATGGCAAGGTGGTAGCCTACGCCGCCAGCTGAAAAAGCATGAGGAGAATTACCCGACACATGATCTAGAGTTAGGAGCCATTGTCTTCGCCTTGAAGATATGGCGACACTATCTCTATGGGTTAAGCATCACCATCTACTCCAACCACAAAAGTTTACAGTACGTATTAACCCAGAAAGAATTGAATTTAAGACAGAGGAGGTGGATGGAGTTCCTCTCAGATTACGACATCAACCTCCAGTATAAAGAAGGGAAGACAAACGTTGTAGCCGACGCCCTGAGTCGTCGGGCACACTCGCTCCATTCGCTACTCGCTTCTTCTAGCTTGGTTGACGAGGTGCGAGACGCTCAGTTGAGCGACCCTTACTTCACAGAGATCAGACAGAAAATCACAGAGGGTACCTTCGAGAACCGAAAGTACGACTTCAAATTGCATGAAGATGGTCTGATCCGATTGAATGGCAGATTATGCGTCCCCCGAAGCAATGCTGAGCTAAGGGACCGCATTCTGCGAGAGTCACATTGTTCGACATTACATGTCCATCCGGGAGCCTCTAAAATGTACAAAGACATGAAGAGGTACTTCTGGTGGTCAGGAATGAAATCCGACGTGACTGAGTATGTTCTGAGGTGTCTCACATGCCAGAAGGTGAAGTTCGAGCACCAAAGACCGGGAGGAATGGTGCAATCCATGCCCATTCCGGAGTGGAAATTCCACGATATCTCTATGGATTTTGTTGTTTGACTCCCACCTGCTAGGGGAGGACTCAACATGATCTGGGTAGTAGTCGATCGTCTCACCAAGGTTGCCCGATTCATACCGATGAAGGACACCTGGAAGGTGGCGAAGATCGCGGAGCTATTCGACAAGGAGATCATCCGACACCACGGAGTCCCGAAAACCATTGTATCTGACCGCGACACCAGATTTTTTCGAGATACTGGAGAGCAACACGGGAAGCGCTTGGTACTGAGTTGAAGCTTAGCACCGCCTTCCATCCACAGACCGACGGTCAGACAGAAAGGACCATCCAACACTAGAGGATATGCTTAGGGCATGTGCCTTAGACTTCCAGGGGAGCTGGATTGACAAGCTTCATCTTATCGAGTTTTCGTATAACAATAGCTATCATGCTTCGATTAAGATGTCCCATTCCAAGCTTTGTATGGTAGACCTTGCCGTACCCCGTTGTGTTGGGATGAGTCAAGTGAAGCGGTCATCATAGGACCGGAGTATTGGAACAAGTACAAGCTGAGTACAACAAATCCGAGCAAATATGAAAGCAGCCCAAGATAGACAGAAATCCTATGCGGATGTGCGACGACGCGACCTTGAGTTCGCCGTGGGCGACCAAGTGTTCTTGCGTGTCTCACCTATGAAGGGCGTCTTTCGATTTGGCCAAAAGGGCAAGCTGAGCCCAAAATTTGTAGGCCGTATACCATTACCGAGAGGATTGGAGCCGTAGCTTATAGGCTAGCATTGCCTGAAGAATTGGGGCGTGTTCATGATGTCTTTCATGTATCACAACTCAAGAAATACATAGCCGATCCCTCTCATGTATTAGAACCCGAACATCTATCCCTAGAGCCGACGATGAGATATGTCGAGACTCCATTGAGAATCCTTGATACAAAGACAAGAGACACTCGCCATAAATCTGTACGAATGGTGAAGGTCTTGTGGTCTAACCACGATGTCGAGGAAGCGACTTGGGAATTAGAGGACGCCATGAAGGCGAAGTACCCGAACTTTTGTAGACTAGATGTCTAGTATCCGTATAGCAGGAGGGAGGTACGGGGCGTACCCCTTTTAAGGGGGGTAGAGCCTTTTTGCTTTTGCATTGCTTCGGGTTAGCATTGCGTAGTGTATGTATGTAATTGTATTTTGTTGGCACATGTAGTGCAATTGTATTTTTTGGCACAAGTAGTGCTAGTAGTATTCAGTATGTAGTACAATGAGTATGGTATGTGTATGGTGTGTAATGAGTAATGCATTGTGTTGTACGGTATATGACACGAATGACATTGTGAAGTGTATTGTGAATGTATTGTGGAATGTGCGAATTGGATAGTATTGTGTATGGTATTTGAATGAGTTTGTATGGTATCTGAATTGTGTATGCTGTAGTGTATGAATTGTGAACACCTTGTAAGGTGGTAGTAGAATGCATTATGGCAATTGGTTGCCAAATGAGTAAATAGTAAACCGTAAACCTTGAGCAACTTTGAGGGCAAAGTTCCTTAAGGGGGTAGATTGAAATACCCCGTAATTAAAAACAGTGATTAATTAGGCTAATTATAATTTTTAAAGGCTTAATTACACTTAAAAAATATGAGGGAACAAATCCCGAAGAAAACGGACCTTTAAAATGGGTTAAAAGCATAAACGAACCTTAAAGCGCGTTTTTCGAGGAAACCGGGAAAACACGACTTTAAGCGGGTCAAATAGACTCGTAACAATTTTGGTCAACTAAATAGTCACTAATAAATATTAGTGAAGCTTTAGAACCAATAAAATTAATTAAACGAGAAAATTCCGGAAAACGGGTTCCGGTTAGTAAAACTGTAAAACCGAGAAGTGGGGTGAGAATGCAAATAAACAAACTTAGTGTGTCCACTTTGCAAAAAAAAAATGAAAAGTGTGTGTGTATGGTGGCCGATTTGGCCTCTCTCACACTCACCTAACACTCTCTTTTTACTAAAAGACAAAAAATAAGTAAAAGCAAAACTCACTCTCTCTCCTATTCTATCTCCTCTCACGCACCCATCTCCCTCCTCTCATTCTTTCTTCTCCTGCACAGCCATGGAGAAATGAAGAACCCACTCAACTCCCACCTTCTCTTCTTGTTCTAGCTCAATCCTTCTCCAAAAATTACAAAATTAGTACCATTGGAATCCCCTTGCAAAGGAGAACACTTTCCTCCTTTCAAAAATCCAAAACTCCATTTTCTTTTATGGGTGGAGGCCATTTGAAGATTCAACCACCATTAGAAGCACCTTCACCTCCTTTCATCTTGAGGTAAAAAGAAATTCGAAAATCCATCATTTCTAGCCCTTGTTTGCATTATAAGAATTTTCAGATTTTGAACTCTTGTTCCTTCTTGCTCCAGCCGATTTTGGCTTCTTCTTGGGCTAGGAATCTTGTTCTCTTGCTAGTCAAGAACTTCATTCATCCATTGGAAGGTAATACTCATTTCTAAACCCTAAAACATCTAATTCTAGGGTTAGTTAAAATGATGCTAAGTGTTTGTGTATTGGTATGGTGGCTGTAGCATTGCCATTCTTGACAAAAACGAGAACAAGAGAAGAAAGGAAGAGGAAAGAAGAGAAGGAAAGGAAAGGAAGGAAAAACTAAGACAAGGTAATTGTGCTTTACCTTGAACTAGTTTGGTATTGGTAATGTAACAGTTTTGAGTAGAAAAAAAAGAGTAATGTATGAGATGAGTAGTAGTAAGTAGTAGTGTATTGGGGAAGAGAATAACAGTTTTGAAGTTTAAAGATTTTAAAAGCTTGGGTAAACCTTGGGTAGTGGATGTGTATGTGCAGGAATTTTATGGTGTTGTAGTGGAGTTGAATGTGAGTAAATGCATTGTATAAACAGTTGTGTGAATGAGCAATATGTGAGCTGAAATAGTGTGTGAGCAAGGTAAGAATTATAGGGGAGACTATGTCCAATTTTGCCTAGGAATGAGAGGACTTAGGTGTGAAAGATGAAGGAAATAACCTAGACAATAACTAGGGTATTTGGAGAGTGTAATGAGAGTAGTGTAGTATCTTAAAACAGATTTGAAAAAGGTTTAGGTAAATGTGAAAGAAATAGGATGTGAAGTGTTTTGGATGATAGGAATAGCATTAGTTGAGGGAGTAGTAATGTGAGACAGAAGTTGAATGAAAATCTGTAGCATAAGAAGGAAAACAAAAATCTGTAGCAATAAGTGAAAAGGAAACTAGTATAAGTGTTGAGAAGAAGTGAGGAAAAATGTGTAAGTGAATGTAGGAATTGAGTAGTAAGTTTGGTGGATGAACTAGGGTGATTTAGAGGGCTTAATTAGTGCTAAATCATGTGGGGAAGTATTGGTAAAGATTGGGAAAACAATGGGTAAAGAAACCAACTGAAAACAGATTTTTAAACTGAAGTACTGGGCCGGACCGGACTTGCGACCGGACTTGCAAGTTCGGTCGAGCCCAGAATCACAAAGACGGGAACCTTCTGGAATGGACCGGACTTGCGACCGGACATGCAAGTTCGGTCGAACCAGAAAATTCTCCCGTCTGAAACCTTCTGGAATAGACCGGACTTGCGACCGGACATGCAAGTTCGGTCGAACCAGAAAATTCTCCCGTCTGAAACCTTTTGGAATAGACCGGACTTGCGACCGGACATGCAAGTTCGGTCGGACCAGAAAATTTTCCCGTAATGAGAGTTACTGGAATGGACCGGACTTGCAAGTTCGGTCGGTCAAAAAAAATTTTTATTATATGATTATACTAATCATATGTATGTATATATATATATTATATATATATATATATATATTATATATATATATGCCTATACACATGTATGCATATGTAAGTAGTAATACACCATTAATGAAGTGGTAAAGGTAAGAAAATAAGTAAATGAGTAAGGAAGCAAGAATAAGAAGTAATGAGGAAAAGAATGGTTTTATAATCCAGTATGAATGTAAAGGAGTAGCAAGTGTACATTAGAAGTATCAATGGAAGAGTAGTTTGGATCATTGATCATAAACTTCATGTATGTATAGGAATCAAATAGTTGATCATCAAAGGACCCGGTAGTACGAATACGACGGTGAACGGTATGATTTCTTCATGCCCTGTATCCTAACTTGGTTACCCCGATTTGTGTGCTTATGTGATCACCAACAAGATAAATGCACGAATCGGACTTATATTGCACATAACTGTGTTTGAACTATTTTGTTCTTGTTGTATCTTCTTGAACAATTAGTTTGTATAATTCATGAAATGAATGAATGAGAATGAAGTGTATGTGTACAGGATGAGTACTTGTGTATTGTATTGATGTATGGAAAGGTAGTATTGACTTCTACTAATTCCTAACATTCTAACTCCTAACTTGAGTAATGAGTAAAATGGAATGAATAGAAGTCCGATATAGTTTCGGCCACGCGTGAGGATAAGGAAACACAAGAGGTTGGATCCGAATCCTGGCTGTAATCTTTTCCATGGACCAATTCTCTTGAATGGGTAGCATCCTGGATTAGTTGGCCACCCTAAAGCCCGGTGGTGGGATGTAGTAATCCCTGCCCGGAGGTCATACTGACTTAACTGGAGTAAAGTAAGTAAGAAGTAAGTATTGTATGTGTATTGGTCTTGACTATTGTAAGTCAATGACCTTGAGTAAAAGAGTATCGAACACCCGATTAACCCGGGTGTGTAATGAAGCTAACAAGACCTTTGTATGTATTGGAGAATTGTATCTCCGTGATGCGGTGAGTATTCGGTAAGTAAGAATGGTTGATTTATAATGTCTTCCATGCATGTATTGAATGTATGTAGGTATGCCTTGTGAATTGAATGTATTGAATTGTATCGTATAAATCATGTATGTATGTATGAATGAAACGAACCGCATGTACTCGACCAAATAGTTGGCGTACCCTCGCTAGTACGCGAGGTATGCGGTTATCATATTCAGCGTAAGCTGACCCCCTAGGGGGAATGTTTTTATTCTACAGGTACCCGCGAGGCGTGACGTTAGAGTAAGGACAAGGCTGAATTCTTTTTGGTATAGTTAGTAGATTTGGATGGTGTACCGAGTTGTACACGGCTAAGGCCTTTTTGAGTAGCCGGTGTACCATGTGGTACACCTTTTTGGTTAATGAATTCATGATTGGATAGTAAGGAGAGAATGTACAAACTCTTAATTTTTGGGAAGTAGCCTTGGAATGTAATTCATATATTTCGGTATACTCGGTAATCAATTGTAAGTAAGTATTTGGTATTGTAAGTAAGTAGTATGTACTCGATTACTCTAATCATCAGACCGTTAATGTAGGTAGTAGTAGCCTTGTTGGTCTTGGATGACTAACGGCGTTGTATCACCCGCCGTAAGTAGGTGAGTATTCCGCTGCGAGTAAGGTAATTATGGGAATGATTAGAGGATAATGGAAGGATTAGCGGTAGGGGTGTTACAAATGAGGGCATTGCTATTTTCTAAGTGTGGGGAAGTTAGTAGTAAGGGGGCCATGCGTTTATTGCTTATTTTATGTGATTCCTGACACTACTAATTCTCACTTCATTAACCTTTAATGACCCTCCACAAAATTTTTTATTCGACATACTTGGTTTTCCTTTGTGGTCAGATGCATCAGTCGGGAATAACGTACGAGTAGCGAAATTTTTTTTGAGATTTAATCTGAAACCTCGGTCATAAGAACTTTAGTTATACTGCTTGGATTGTCAGTTTTTGGTTAAAATTTTTATCTATTTTCTTCAATAAAAGGTGAGACCATTTTGTGACTATTTTGTTTGAACTAACTTGGGGCTTTGGGAAAGTTTTGGAATGAATGGAAGGAAAGGACAAAGGCAAGATACTCCTCTAATCTATTCTGAACCGGAACAGACCTCTCCCATTCGGTAATTAAGCCCATGGAGTGCCTCATCACTTATCTACCTAAGATCGTCTGATCTGGGATAGAAGGCCCAACACCGCTACAAGGATGGGGAGAAAAAGTCTGGGGGGATGAAATAAATAATGCTTACTCAGAAAAATGGAAGGAAAGTTCTTTCATGCTAACCAGTTTATTGCAAATTCTTCCTTGATTATGTGTATGTGGCAATGAAAGGTAATGTGGAATATGACATTACTTCTTGCCCCTTGTCATCCAAGGAATTGTGGAAAGCAAATGGAAAGTAAAGCCCTGAGTAAAGTTTGGACTAAATAGTTATGATGATTGTCTCATGCATTTGTCAAACACCCTAGCTCCACTGTTTAAGAAAACTTGCAGTACTAATCGTTGTTTCTTATGACTGTCTTTCGGCATTAGATTTCCTTGTACATTTTCCTGACCTGATAAATCCCCGCTTTTGAACCCTGGTACATTTTAATTGCAGTAATTGCTTGAGGACAAGCAAAGATTAAGTGTGGGGAAGTTGATAAGTCAGGAATTTACCTATTTCTGCACGGTCTTTTGATACCGAATTCGTTGCCATTTACTGCTAAATTCCTGTCTTTTGAGTATTTTTATGTTTCTTGTTGCAACTGTCTTCTTTTATGGTTTTTATGTGCTTTTTCAGGTATTTAATCTCAAAAGAAACATGTTCATATCATTGTTGGAGACCATAGTTTTTCAAACAAGCCAAATGGAGTCAAGAAATTCATCATCGACCTAATTTCAGGCATGGTCCGGGACTTGTTCCATAACTTAAGTCCCGAACCACAAACTAGCTTAACTCTCGAATGAAATACAGGCACGGTCCGGGACCTTATACATGGCCTAAGTCCCGGACCACACCATGGCAGAACTCTCGAAGTAATTTCAAGCTGGGTCCGGGACTTTAACCACACCTTAAGTCCCGGACCACAAAAGACGCCAACTCTCGACCTGTTTTTATACCATGGTCCAGACTTCATACAGGACCTAAGTCCCGGACCATGTTGTTGAAGCGACAATCTGTAGCACGCGAACGTGAAGAGATTTATTCTCTTCATATTAAACTGCCGCCCCATATTCTCCAGCCTTGTCTTCCACACTCGTTTTTGTCCTTTCCACTGCTACTTTCCATCCTCATCTCCACTAATCTAATTACCTTCCAAATCCAGCAAAACACCCACGTTGAACATTCTCCTTTCCACTCACAAATTCCAGCATCATATCCACCACACCATGCTGCTACGTACTCATCCATGAGTCCTATAAATAGAACTCATTCTCACATATTTTATACACACAATTCTGGAGAAGCATAACACCACAACTCCATCCCATTCACACTCACCTATCATTCCATCCATTTCCATTTCATATGCCACGTTCCATTCATATCATCCACCTGATTATACACCTACATACATCCACAGGGGTATGGAGTGCACACAGCAGTTGAAGACTTCACCATCTTTTCTAAAGATAGAGCAGAAGAAAGCGCTGATCATACACCGAGACTCCATTAAAGAGTCTTAAATCAGAGTTTCTTCTTCTCTTCTTCTTTAATGTTATTTATATATTTTTACAGTATTTTCATTTCCATGGCTGAGTAATTTCTATAAATTCTAGTTTACTATGTAATCCAAGTTCAAGGTTCCATTATCTTTGTGATTTACCATTTTAACAGATTAAAGTGTTGTTCCTTATTTATTTTTATAAATCTTGTGATTTGGCCAATTACTGGATTTTATTAGTTTATCTGCTTATAAGTGAGAACTGCGGTAGATAATAGACAACAGGAACGGTACCGGTTAATTTAGAGATGGTAATTCCTCTAGAATATTAACTGATCAATAAACTGGATTATTCTTAAAGCTGTTAGCAATTAGTAAATTTGTAACGAGAGTTAAGATTTATTAGCTGTTAATTAGATTCCACCGAGCGGGAGACCGAACGTGGAATATTTAAGATCTGGGATTTTAATCTAAATTTTGGTAAACACATCGAGATAGGAACCGAAGAAATTGGAGAAGATTAGTAAACCGGAATTTTCCCTTCTCATTAATTCAGAAATATCATTATTTTGCTCATTATTACTCTTGCATTTATTACTCTTGTTCTTATTTACGTTTTGTCTCTTTACCTAGTAATTCAACAAACAAAACCCCCCTGTTACTGGAGTTATTTTATTATTTTGATTTAGATATTAATTAAACTAAAACGCTGCCTCCCTTGGATTCGATAACCTAGAGGGATTCTCCTAGGAAAACTTGCTACAAATTGACCGGTACATTTGCCGTTAGGTTAAACCTCCCAACAACAATTTACCGTTAGGTTTTTACCCAACAGTTCCCAATCCAGAAATAATCAGAACTCACAAACAGAGAGGGACACAATACAATGCATACACTCAGAAGGGTCGAAGACCTATAGATCATAACAGATCTCTCGGCAATGCAGAAATGACTCATAAGAGCCAAAGGGTTCGTCAACCCCGTAGAACAGAAAGGGAATGACCCACACTCAGAACGACGTCTACATGGTATACCCCGGAATAGCTCAACCAAGCCATTCACGGCTCAGAAACAGAGTATAGTGTCCTAAAACAGAAGGTTTGCAAAAACAGAAGCAAACTTGCATTAAACAGGCCAAAACACTTATAATACAGAAGTAGGGACTTAGAGGAGTCCAATGCCGCAAACGGCATTCAAATCAAAATTCAGATGGAGAAGTTACGCTGAAACCAGAGCGGTGTCCGAACTTGTGTCCGGACGTATAAGTTCGGACGCAAGTCGAGACTTCAGAAACCAGAATTGTCAAACGTCCGAACTTGTGTCCGAACGTCGAAGTTCGGACACAAGTTGATTTGAAATCAGACAGAGGAGCTTCAGAATGTCTGAACATCGAGGTTTGGACTGATGTTCGGACGGGTTAGTAGAAACGTCACGCGGTGGGGTCCGACCTTGTGTCCGGACATTGTTGTTCGGACACAAGTCGAACTAAAATCAGAGAAAGGCAACAGAGGTGTCCTAACGTGTGTCCGGACATACAAGTTCAGACACATGCCGTGACTTGTAGTCCAGAGCTGTCCTCGCACTCTGTCCGAATATAAAATTTTGGACAGATGTTCGGACACGGTTCGAAATTCAGAAATCAGAAGCGCCCAAACGTACTGTCCGAACTTGAAGCTCGGACAGACGTTTGGACAAGGCGAAAACAGTAGTTTCCAGTACGAACTCAGAAGGGAAAACTTGTATAGAAAACAACGTTATTTGCCAAATTGTCACACACACCAAAGCAGATTCAAACACTGAATACCATAGGGATTTATCCATTTAGAAAACGCCAAACGTAATCAGAAACACACCACAATTCAGAACGTAAACCACTGAAACTGTAACACCCCTCATAACAAATACGTAATAGTCGCTCACGTGAACAGGAATTAAAGGCGTCTCACAGCGGAAGGAATTACAGTAATAGAACTCACATGGGTGTTACTTGCCACCACTCGCCCATACGAGTGATGTAGCAGTACAACATCTTAACAAAATTAAACATAAAAATACAATCCGCGGTGACAACGAGATACCACCTACATTTCTATCTAAGTATCAAAAGCATAACTACTGTGAGCATCTAAACATAATCCAAATCTTACAACCCCTTTCCAGAGGAATCATTTAATACATAACGAGGTATGAACGGTAAATCCAAATCAACAACGTCCTAACTACCCAGTCCCGCACTTCGGCTTCAACGTGTTCAGCAACCTGCACAATAAGTGTAGTCTCAGTGATAGACGCTGAGTATGCCGGATCTGGACCCTATTGGTCACTTGTCATTTTTAACCGTCTTGATATTAGATTAATTTCATGCTTTGTCATTTTATAGATATAGTAAATACTGTAACAACATGCATGATTATATAATCATTCATCCAACCCAAACAGTCATATATGGATATACACATTACTGTCATACATCATACAATACAATGGCATTGAGAACTCATTCATCGTATATTAACATCATTACATAGTACGTCACTCGGCCCTCCGGGCCTTCACATATCGTTTGTTTAGGTTAGCACAGTCGGGCGTCAGTTAGGACAACCCGAAATATACTCACTTGGACAGTAGTCCCACGTACACACAAAGGTGCTCACTGCCCTGATCATCCGAAGACTCTGGGACTTATTCACTTTGCCTTTGTAAAGGCGTCCATTTAGGTGGCCAAGGGCCTGGTGCCAACGGTAGCACACTCCGCCTGACGATCTATCTAGGCTCGATCAGGATTAACTAGGGAAAACCCGATACGGGATAACCCAAGAGATCTCTACGCGCGACCAGCAGCCAGTGACTGTCTGGATTAAGGTACATCATCACATTCATTCACACTCCACTGTTAGCTTTGTTAGTTAGATAGTCAGTTACAGTTTTAGTTATGGAGTACATCACTTAATTTGTTGGCTGCCCTATGGGTCTTACGCATGCCTAGAATTATTCTAGGTAACATTCACGTTCGAGTCAAAGCTCTAGAGACCGACAATGTCGTGTCCCGTTCCTAAGTATTTTACTTAGGTTATAACTACGTACTTGTAATACTTAGCGTATTAGGTCAAGCAACAGTGGTCACAATCACACATTTTGCATATGTAGTTTTGTATAAGTCGATCTATAGTCGACGTAGTATTAGTCCCGTAGGACGTTCGTGCATAAATAAATAATGCAGTGAACATAACTACACATCACATACATAAATCACATACATACATTCACACAAGTTATTTATCAAACAAATCCGAGCCCGAGGAATTCCTCAGGACAACCCGGATCAAATCCCTTTACATACCGTACACCGTTGACTAGATTCGTGCAGTGCAGACCACTAGCTTTCGAGCGCGTACGTCGGGAATGCGATCTAGTAATACAAGGAACACTAAGCGTCAATCCACATGACAGCACAATTCGGTATTTCCGAATAACGTTTGAAATCCCAATACTATGTCCCCAGACTTAACGTTTGTTACTAGTTAAGGTATCGTTACTTAATAATCCCCTTACTCGTTGTGTGAGTTAGTTCTCGGTTCACATTAGAGCATGAAACCTTACGTTGTACACTTATGATATTTCACTCAGGGTTTATTTATCGTACCAAAGTCTTATACTAACTTTGGTATTTTATGACATGGTAACTATAGTGTATAACTTTATCTCTTGATACGTGTTTATATATATGTATGAGTCTAGCATAACAGTTTGAATAACTATATTCTTAGCCACATAATATTATTTGTGTTACAATTGTTCTATAATGTTATAGGGTACGATATTTATGTGTCACTAGCCTTTATTACATGTGGCTTGGAAACTTAAGAATGTATCGAAAATAATATACACATGTGTCACATTTGAGCTCCTTTAATATATACTTTCATCACTCACAAACTACCACATAACTTATAATATATAGTAGGTATTTAATTTTATAACACCAAAAACCTTGTGGTAAAATATAACCCAAGGTTGTTCACATTGTTTAATTATCGGTTACATATGTATGTACATCTAATTTCTTTTCACATCTCAAACTCACCATCCCACCATTTATGCTACAGATTAATAGACTTAGGACTGCATCCCCACTTAGCCTCTCACTGTAATTCAATTGAACAGAAAGAAAACATGATATCAGAAATCTGAAGATCATGCCTTCGCAGTATATTTTTTTTTTTTTCTGTTTGATGATTAAGTTGCTTTCCAGAATTCCAAAAGAATGTATCAGTCCCGTCCCTTCTTCTAGGTTTATTTTGAGTTCACTCTTAATTCTCTCCAACACTTATAAACGATCTGTCCTACTCATCTACAGAGACATCTAAGCTCCTGAAACTGAAAACATTGTTTATATACCTCTCCCTCAAGACTTTGCTTAATTTTCTGATCGGTTCCTAACTTCTCCAAGCTTCTACACTACTAGAGGATGGTGTTAGGAATGATTTAAACTTAAAAACCCCTCAAGACACTGAAGCTAACACCTCTGAAACCCATATAACAGAAACCAGATAGAACTGTCAAAAATGTAAAAACTGAAACCATAACCTGATAACTTCCCTTGTAAGTTGCAGTTTACTCACGATTCTGATTTGAATTTCCCCTAGGTTGATTAGCTATCTAAAGAGGCACCTGAGTACAGTTCAAATCCTCAGCACAGATTTACCACTATGATGTTTAAACTCTTGACAGATTTATATACAGAAAAGAAAGAAGAAGAATGGTAAGCCTGAATCCAAACTGACAAGAATTCATTTCTGTTTCCTTTCTGTTTAATTCACGGTTGGTTTACAGTTGGTTTTTCTTCCTTATCGAAGTGCTTACATACTTAAATAAGTGGTTTAGCTAGATTTTAAGTCCTTGAACCACCCAAAGTCATCCCTTTATGCTCTCTGAAATTTGGTTATGCAGAAACTGAAGTTTCTGAAACTGCAACTGGAATTCAGAACTGGTGTGTACCCCTATTCTAACCTCTGTCTGCTTTCTTGTTGAGCTATACTCTCCCCATTCTCTTACCTACTTAACTAATGATGTATCGACATTTTTAGACTCAAGGGTAGCTCAAACAATCTGCTGATGCCACTGAAATTGTGTTACTGAATCGAAAACTTGCAGAACCAGAAACTGCATCAGTTGGACTTTCTCTTTCATTTATTTTCTGTTTAACTTACGTTTGATCCTCAATTCCTCACAATGATTTATCCAGTTGTTTAAGTATCCCATCAAGCTTTTAAACCCAAACAAAACCCAACATAGCTCTGTTACAGATATAGAAATAACCAGAGCCTGATCTGATAAGAAATCTGAAACTGAAACTTAAACTGCATTCAAAAACTGGTGTTTCATTATTCTTCTGATTTGCCTTTCTTTGTTCACTCTTTTGACCTCCATTTCTTTTCCCCAATTGCTTAACCACTTATCCAAAAGTCTACTCTGGGTTTTAATTCCTTAACAGATCCACAATCACCTAGACCACCCCTCTGAAACTCTCTACACAGAAACCAGAATTGTGTTGTTACAGAAAACAGCACTAGGAAACTGATTGATTCTCTTTACATCGTGTCACTTGGTTTCTGTAATTTTTTCCAGTTTATTTACTCTTAGTGTAACATGTTAGAGGGTTCTTAGGATATCCAACTGGCCAATACAGCCTCTACATTGTTTCTGGAATCAGTTACACAGAAGTATTAGTTGCAGGATTTAAACTTCTTCCTGCACCAGTTTTTTTTGTTTAAGCTGGTTTATACAGAACTGATTGCATCAGTTCACTTGCTGTTTAGCTCTAAGGTAGCTAATACATGGGTTACTTAATACTTCAGGATTCATTAGATATTTTCCTAGTACAATTCCATGCACATTTAACACTAGGAAACACAAGGTTTTAGCCCAAATCCCTTCAGCTTTCTGCTGCTGTTACAATAGTTCACAACAGATTTCTTTTCTTCTTCCTCTGACTTCAGTCCTGTTGTACTAATTGATTTCCCATTCTTGTCTAGATGGTTAGTCGTTTCTAAGTTTATAGATAGACTAGGATAACACTGCCAGTGCTACTAAAACAAAATCTTCAGAAACAGAAACTAGCATTTTGTATTTTCCTTCTTCTTGCTTCAGGGTTGTGCATCAGGTTGTGTTTTTAATTTCCTCAAGATGTTTTAATCCTTACTTAGGTGTGTTAGAATTGGTTTAGGTTTATTAACACACAACAACTCGGTTATACAGAACTCAGAAGCAGACCCACACTGGTATACATAACACTTCTGAAATCCCTTATACAGAACTAGAAAGTTCAGAAACAGAAAAACGGGGGCTGTTTGTTACAGTTTGTTTTAGTATGCCCACAGATTCCCTTAGTTTGTCTAGCCATCTTGTTAAGTGTATTTTGAAGTCTTAGAATCTCGAATCAGACCATAACAACATGAGTTAGCTACTGAAATCACAACAGAAACAGAAGGTATAACAGTGACATTTGTTTCTGTTCTTTCAGCTGTTAGGTGTGCTGTTTTTTTTGTTCTACAAACACTCTCACTCTTAGATACTTAGTCAGGTGTTCTAGTAACGTATTAGTTGTGTTAGGTTCATAGACAGACTCACAGCACCCCATGACAATCAGTATACAGAAGCCTGTTGTTACAGGTTTCAAAAATCTACAACTGAAACCTAACAGTTTGTCTGGTTTCTAGTTATTGCATCAGTAATTACTAGTTCCATATTCAACATTTATCTCCCAAAACAACACACAGGTAAGAACTTCTTGTTAGTTCAGAAGTTTGCTACCTCACGGTTTTCTTTTTCTGAGTTGAAGCTGGAGTTCCCTTGTTGATCCTTGGCACATTCGAGACTTCCAACATCAGTGGTCACGTGACAGCTACTGTAAAAAGTTACTCAGAAGTCACACTGTGATAATTCAGAGAAAGGATATGGGTTGAACCAATCTGAGGTAAATGTGTTGTTACCTTGTTTTTTTTTGTGTCTTACCGACAATGGCACAACAAAAGATTTGTTTGGTCTAACTCCCTCACTAAGCTGGGTCTGATCATTGGTCTTTTACATGAAGAAAAAAAAAACAGGAAGGAGAGTTCAACTCAGCTGAGATAGTTACTGGTAGCAATGAAGAAGGTAGTGCTCAAGGCTTACCGAAGTGATCAAGGAAAACAGGGTGTACACTTGGGTCTTTCCTCCCTCCTCCATCTGGGTATGTTCCTCTGATCTTTCCACATAAAAGAGTAGTGAATAGAGTTTAGTAACAGCTGAGGTTGTAACCAAAAATGAAGAGAAGAAGTTTTGTTGGTTTCTGGCTGGTTTTACCTTGGAGAGTCGCCTAGTTTGCTCTCCCTGTCTTCTTCAAGTTTCCAACCGAGGTTTCCCTTGCCTTCACCAACTCACCTCTGTCGTAGCATCTTTAAGCAGCCACCTTGGTAATGGAGTGTTGGTTCACGGTGAGAGGAGTCACAAGAGTGGTGCTGGCTTCCGACTGAAAAGGAGACGGTTCTGTGTGGGTATGTCCAGGTCGAAGTGCATGTCGAGGGAATTGAGGAGATTGAGGAGATTGAGTTTATTTATCAATGGGGTGCCCATACTAGCAGGATGGGGGAATATTGGTTTTAAACATTCGAGTCATGCACTTGTATGGGGAAGAACGGTACAACAGAATCATTTTCCTTTGTCTGTCGGTAGTTGAAGTTTGGAGTAGTATTGGTTTGAGATATCGAATACAGAGGAGAATGTGCAGTGTTGTGCGTGTCTTTCCTCATTCCTTTCTTTTCTGTAACTCTAGTAGCGAGAATACTAGGTATAATTAGTTGATATGTATTACCGAATTTGAGCATAGCTCAAGCGGTTAAGGTTTCGGGATAGGTACGAGAGGTCTCGGGTTTGAATCCCGGCTAGAGCATGTTGCTCTTTTATTTTTTTTCCAGCCTTATTATGCCTATTGATTGCATATAAGTGACTTGTATTAACATGTCACGTTATTAGTTGTATGTACATCTATATGTACGACTATTTCGTTATGTCCCGTTTTTAATTACATCATTATACGGGTACAACTATTATAGTAGTGTTCTAATTATATGTACGACGTTATAATTTTGTAACGTTGTGTATATGTACGTATATATTCGTTTTATACTTTAATGTTGTAAGTTATATATATATTTAAATAACGTTTAATTATTTAGGGGTATTTCAGAAACTCCCTATGGCTGAACTTCCAAATTGAATCAAGCCACCACCTACCTCGATTGCAGCAGAGATTGACAATAATCTGAAGCGGTAACAGCAATCCGAACAATCACCCACCAGGCACGAACAACAGCCTCTGATTTCCACAATCAAACACCAAAAAATCAGAAAACAAGTGACAACTCAGAGCCATTCAAGTTCCAAAATCTGCAACACAAACCTGAAATCGACAGTCCCGAATTCACCACTCTATTGTCTACAGCAGCCCTGATCAGACTCCAACTGAACACCAATGCGACCACTGATTTAATAGCATTCGAAGGCTCCAAATCAGTAAACCGAGAAGGGAGAAGAAAGCCAACGAAGTCCAGAATTCTGCAGAACAAACTTGATAGCAGAAAGAGGAAAATCCAGCAATGAAGGTCTTCAGTCTGATTACAACAGCAGCACCAAAATTCTCAGTAGAGGAAGAACTAGAGAGAGAGACAGAGACAAAGACAGAGAAAGAACGCTCGTTCAGACTTTGAAAACTGGCAACGCTCCCACGACGTTCTGACATGAACAACAACGATCAGAACTGGAAATAAAAATAAGGGTTCTTTTCCTTATTTAATATCTCAATTAATTACCTTAATTTAATGAGAGGAAAGGACTCCCTTGCCCTTAGCTAATATAATAATGTCGCTGACGTCCCAACTGGTAATAAGGAATGTAATCCAACTTAGAATAACGTTATAACCGGACATAATATAATGTTACAAAATATGGGTTATAACACAAAGAACATTGTATAATAGACCGCATGGAAGTTAAAATACTCCATGACGACTGAATGCCTTAGACCAATGTTAATGTTAACATATGGTAGATTACATGGGCGTAATCCCTTTTAAGGGGGGTAGAGCAAAAAACCGCTTAGCGTATGTTTTACGAATTAAGTGCGTAAACTACGATGCGCATAGCGTAAAAGAATTTTTTTTTAGGATTGGTACTTATATTACATAAACATATGTATTCATTTATAGTGTAACTATGGTTATTACGCACTGGAGATGCGAATACCATTGATGTAAACTTGACTATCTTGTAACTCCGGTGTGAGTATACGAGGAGAAAGGAGTAGAGGAACTCCAGGGGATGAGAACCCCGATAGTATATGTCTATTTGAGATTATACATGGTAATAGTATGAGATATGAGTCGGTATGAAACCGATGTTGAGATATAAGTATGTCTGTGAGGTATGTGAAGTATGAATCGGTATGAAACCGATGTAGAACCTAATAGGAATTGAATTCCCTAGGTGACTTAATTTGATTTGACTTGTGGGTGATTGGTGGACTGAGTCCCATAAGTATTAAATTCCCAGGTAAATTATTTGGAAGTAAATTGAGAAGGATTGATGACCTAATTTCCATGATTCGGAGATAAGTTGAGTAATTGACTAGATGAGTAATAAGTGATGAAATGAATTCCATAAATTGAAAATATATTGTTCTGTGATTATGACTAGAAAGATTATAAGATGGAAAATGGAAAAATGATTGACTATTTGATTGTTTGAATTGAAGTGGGAGGTGGAACTTGATTTGCTAGCGATTAAGGGAAACCGAACACAAATTGGGGTGGAAGGATAGTTCAACACTGATGCTGATTACATCAGGGTTGGATGATTCTTGAAGTTCCTTATAAGTGGTCATAGGAAGTCACACTAAGAATAGGTGCAATTAGTATAACTGAATTTGGAGTTGTATTGAGTTTTCAAAAGAATTTCCAACTAATTTTTGCAAAAGAATTTTCCTTCAAACTTGAGAATGAGGACCAGTTTTGAAACCGCTCCCACCGTTTCTAGTTGAACCTTCCCACCATGCTAGACCCGGTATAGGGTCGAAACCGGTGAAGTAAGACTAGAAACGTTGAGAGCGATGATTAGTTTTGAAACCACTGCAATGGACTAGCAACGGTCCTAAGTGACCGGTAGGACATTGGCAGCGGGACGTAGAGAAGTCCTGTGTCAGTGTGGATGACCGGTGGGTGCTTGAGGATATCTAGATATGCAAATGTTTTGATCAGAACCAAAGGAACCGTGGGCCAGAGAGCGTAAGTGCTCATTAGTCATGAACGGCTGTGAACCAGAAAGCATAAGTGTTCAAACGTGACCGGTACCTGAGGGATCACTCGACATGGGAGAGGACGGTACCTTCTTTATATTCGGATGGACCCCATGAAGAGAATGAAAAAGAGTATTTTTGATTGCTATGCATGCAGTGACATGTTGTGTGGATGTGTGGTATACATCAAGACATACCTGTTGAGTCTGTAAGGTTATATAGAGGTTATGACCTTAGCATAGAATACCTATGTGACTGACAATATTAGATTCACCAACTTTGAGGGCAAAGTTCTTTAAGGGGGTAGATTGAAATACCCCGAACTTAAATATGGTGATTAAATTATTATAAAAAAAATTTTAGAGGCCTAATGATGCCTAAATAATATTGGTGAAGAAAATAACACCAAAAGAAATGAGAAAACGCGTAAAAAGCACAAAATGTAAAATCATGTGTTACGCAACCATAGGAGGTATGTGACCTCGACTAGGGTCCTAGATGAATCCCTAAGGCTTACTTATGCCTAAATAATATGTGGGAACAATTTCCAAAAGAAACGAATCCATATTGAGAGTTTAAAACGATAATGAAGCCTTAAAGCACGTTTTTTTAGGAAACCAAAAAATGTGACTTTAAGTAGTTAAATGGACTTATAAAAATTATATTTGATAATATAACTATAATAAAACATTAATAAAGGTCAAAGAACCATTTAATTTAAGAAACAAGGAAAATTCAGAAAACGGGCCCGATTAGTGAATAGTGTCAAACCGGGGAATTTAGGAGCGTTTCTTGCGAAAAGATGAGAACGCCCCCAGCTTATATTACATAGTGGGCCGGTATTTTGTAGATAAATCAGCTCCTATCTTAGTTAATAAGCTAAATAATAAGAAGAAGAGGAAAGAGGGAAAAGTAGAAAAGTAGAAAAAGTACAAAAAGCATTTTTCCCCTCTCTCCTCTCATTTCCCTCTTCTCTCTCCTTCCTTCCCCTTCTCCCAGCTGGTGATCTCTTATTCCTCCCCCTTCTTTGGCGATTTTTACAGCCATCCCATGGCTGCTCTTCTTTCGTCTCATGCCCAAGCCACATCAATGCTCCAAATGGAAAAATAAACACATATTCTTGCTCCTCTCATCAAGATCTATCTTTCTCCCTTTTCAAAATCTTCGAAGGATGAAGTTGACCTCCATGGGTATAGCCCATTTGAAGAGAAAATCAGATTTTATGGAGCTAGGGAGTCTCCTCTTTCATACAAGGTAAGAAAAATCACAAAGATCCAACATCTCCTCCATTTCTTGTTTCAGCCGATTTTGGCTTCTCGTTAGGTCTTGTTCCTTCTTTGTTTGAGCACTTGATTCAAGCTTCAAAATAGTAGTTGGAACCCTCCTCTAATTCATGGTTGAAAGCCTCTTCTAGAGCTCCAAAGGTAAAGCCCTAAAATTTGTGCTTTAAGCCTCTTCTTAAATCCTAAGGTTATTTCAATGTGTCTAAGTGTTTTTACTTAGTCCCATTCCCTCTTTGATTGGTAATTTATAATTCTTGGCAATTGAGTTGCCCCTTGGTCGATTTTAGAGTCAAGAGAAAAAGAGAAGAGGAGAAGAGAAAGGCAAACTTGGAAGATTAAGGTAAATAGCTTACCTTAATGTCTATCTTGATTACTTTAGAATTTTGGGATGGGAAATAAAAAGATGGATAAAAATCTGAACTGAAAATGTGTTTGATTGAGATTGGGAGGAATTGTGATTGTGTTTAAATGCATTGGTTAATTTTGTGTGATTTAAGGGCCTAAGAGCCAAGCATTTAAGTTTAGCGCACTATATTATGATTGATGGAATTTTGGATGAGTTTGTGTGCTGGTAGAATCCATGATGGATTTGGCTAGTCAAATTGGTTTAGGTGAATGGATGATGAAATGATGTATTTGGGAATGTTAGGATTGTAGGTGAACTTTGGCAAAATTTCGGTAGAAATATAGTGTTTTCGGTGGTGGTATGAGTTAGGAGAATCCAAGGGTTAACTAGGAGTGGAAAGGAATTGAATTGAGTTCATTAACAACCTTGAAGTATTGGTTAGAGGATGGAATGGAGTGTGCAAAATCTGTAGCACAAATGGGTAGAAAAGTCATGAATTTTGCTAGAGATGAACTAGAGTGTTTAACTTGTGAAATAATGAATGAGCTTGGGTATTAGAAATGCAAATCCTTAAGAAGGATTTGGAATGGTCAAAGTGGTCGAGAATGAGATAAAAGCTATCATGGAAATGTTGTTAGTGCACTAGTGAGCAAAGTGTAGAATTTGAGAGTGAGAACTTGTATAATTAAGCAAGAATTGAGTGATAAGGTTGAGCAATGATTTGAGGAAGTTTTAAGTGTTTTTAAGGTGTCATAACATGTTAGGAAACATGTGGAGTGATTAGGAAAAGATTGGGTATGAAATAAGGGTTGAAATGAGATTGAAAACTGTCAAATTTGGCAATTACTGCTATGGCACTAGTGCAGAAAATGTTTTTTTTACCACGGTTATTTTGCCTATATACCACGGTTCCAAACCGTGGTTAATACGCGCGTCGTATATTCGAAAATGACTATAAACCACGGTTTATAACCGTCGTTTAAAAGCCAGAGTATAAACCACGGTTGTTCGGCGACCGTCGTTTATAGGCGTTTCTGTCGGCGTGAAAGACCGATTTTATACCACGGTTTGGCTTGGTAACCGTGGTATATAAGTCTTTTATACGACGGTTCGGGAACATAACCATGGTATATAACCGTTTCCATTGCATTTTAGGCTGCGTTCTATGAGCACATTAATCCATTCTTTGAGATTAATGTGACACATGTTAACTCTTTATTGGTTAAAGTGTTGACCAAATATATAAAAAAGCAAACTTGTCAACCTCACATTGGTTAACCACACAAAGCTTTATGATAAAGCTTCCAAACCTAGCTTTATGGGGAATACTCAGAACAGGCCCTTATATGACGGTTTTCTACTCAACCGTGGTTTAAAACGTCTTTCCATTGAATTTTAAACCACAGATTTTATCATAACCGTGGTTTTTTTTTCTTTTTCTTTTTTAGTTTTTCTTGTTTTTTAGCCTCTACCATGTGTTTTCCAACACAACCCAATTTACAATCACATATACAACCTGTACAGGGCATCCAACTGGTATTGCCCTTTGGTAACCAACCACACTATATATGACCATAAACCAAGTTGCCAATTTGAATTGCAACATCGAAAACGAATTGCAAACAAACCCATTCACACTTTCAAAAATAAGAGAGAGTTGAACTTTACAAACTTTGAGAGTGTACAGTTGCTTCAGCACAAACAAAAGTGTAAGTCTAACTACACTAGGATAAGATCTAAGAAACACTCAAGTAATTTTTACACCAAAACTGCGATAAATGATCTCTTACAAAGTCGAGATCCACTTTGGAATACGTGCTCCCTGCTTTTGTGAAAAAGGAAACGATCTGTCCATAAAAAGAAACTGATCATCATTAGTACACAATTTTATTTAAAGTGCAATAACTTTAACTAAAACTTTGATTGGTATGGGTTACCTTGCCATCATCATCAAGCGTGTCAATATTTTGTACAATCTCGAACATGTACCGCATCACATAATAGCCACAGCTTTATGAATCAGCCTATTGAGGACACTGTCATCACACCATCCATGGATTACCAACTTTAGACAGATCAAAAAATTAAACATTTAACTTTAATACAAAAATGCATAAATTAAATGATTACTTACACGTATGTATTGGAAGTCCAAGATGGAGAATGGTTTCTTTTCATCACTTAAACCAAGCTTATGGCCCCTGCATAAATACAGCATTTTAAAATGAAGCCATTTATTGTCAATAATCTAGGACAAGCTTAAAATAAATACAAAATGCATTAAAATTTTGAATACTCACTCCTTCAAATATTTCTCTACAACGATCTCTCGAAGGTCATCAGGGCCGCCCAATGGGTCTAGTATCAACAAGCATGAGGTGTCGATACACAACACCATCAACATCCAATGATTGCTGCCACAGATAAAACAAAGAATGTTTTGTAGAACAATATTTTTAATTATCACAATTAGGAAGCAAAAAATTCCAGTTATTATGTACTTACATCTGATGATATGGGATCAGCAAATATTTGCTTCTTCTTCGTATCGCAGCACAAAATCCCTGCCTCACGTGCTGTGCACATCCTTGCGCATCCAATGCGGCCTGACTTGCTGACATCAATTATGGGCACAAGAAAGAGATGGCAGATAATCTCTTGTTCGATATCAGTCTAGTAGTCAAACACCTAAACAACATTTTTTCATAAGATATGTTAAATAGCTTAAAAAAATGAAAGATAATTTAATAATTTAAAAGATACTTACACACAATAGGCCTGAATCACAGAGATGTTAAGCAGGTATCCCATCAAAAATTCTCTTAGATCGCTCACGGTAATCATCAGATCTCTGGGCTCGGGGGAGTGGAAAACATGCTTAGACACTTTCATGTTGAAATTGGTGACAGACTACGGCCTCGTCATGAAAAAGTTATACAGCATTTTTTGTTTGTCTGTCAACTTCTTCAGATACTTGGGTGTCAGAATGGGGGATCTCCTAGGAGTCATATCGAAAGGTTTGACCACTTCCTTTCTCACACTCTGACTCTCCTCATTTGATTTCACAACTTCTTTCCCCTTATCCACTTTCCTCTTCTTAACCGGTCTTAATTCCTTATCAATCTAATAGTATACAAAATTTAAATAATAAACATATCAGTCAACAGTCAAGTTAAAAACTAAACAGTAAGCATGTAAATAGTTTACCTTGTCACTGACATCAATGAGAGAATATGGCCATGGAACAACTGAAGATTGTGCTTGACCTATTTTACTCCACTGATTCCACTCCAACGGAAGCGGAGAGTCCTCATGGCCTCGCACAATGTCGTCTACCATCACACGAGCGTGGAGAAGTGGGATGAGCTTGAAATGTACTATACTGTTCAGTCCGGTCTGTAAAACCCGACCGAATGCAACATGCACAGTCCCACCATCCAACACTTGAAACAGATGACATGATTTAGCCATCTACATCAACTCACAACAGTAAGCAAGCTAATAAAATTATATTGTTTTAAAAGTAATGTTAAAATAACTAAGGAGGAAAAAAGAACAATCCGAAAGGTTTTGATAAGGAAATGTGTCCCTGATAGAAGAAGAAGGTGCAGGATGATCGACCATCGGAGTATCCGCCGTCGTGGTAGGAGCAGACGTCGGTGTAGGATGATCGACCATTGGAGTATCCGCCGTCGTGGTAGGAGGAGACGTCGGTGTAGGATCATCGATCATCAGAGTATCCGCCGTCGTGGTAGGAACAGACGTCGGTCTAGCAGTAGGTGTCGGTGTAGGAGCATGCACCTGGCCCAATACTAAAGCCTCAAGTCTTCGCAAGCGCTCCTCGTAGGCTTGACGCTCCTCAGCGTGACGTCTTTCAGACTCAGCGTGACGTCTTTCCGACTCCTGAGAAGGGAAGAAATGGTACCAGACCAAAGCAGGACATGTAGAGCATCTGGCCACTTTGGCCGGATGAGATTAAAAGAATATACAACATCCGGCCGCTCTAGCCGGATGAAGTTAGAGGCTTATAGAACATCCGGCCGCCTTGGCCGGATGAAGATGGGAACACATAGAGCATCCGGCCGTTTCTAGCTGGATGAAAGTAAGACTAAGACAAAGCAAAGCACTGTATGACCGATCACTTGTAGTAGGTCTAAGGTACCAGGAAAGGGTTAGAATTGTACTTAAACGTGTAAAATACAGGCTGGCACCCAGGGGACCAGGCCCGAAAAACTACTAAATAGGGGTACACCCCCATGGAATGAGATACGCGATATTTGGCAATCAAACTTGCACTCGATCTAACAGAAGATCTCTCTCTCCTTCTCTACCTTCGTGAAACTCTGTGACCGAAACCAGGTAAAGTAGGATAGAAGGTTAGATCGAGCCGTACTAGGATGGGTGTACTGTTGCATTGGGATCGAACTTGGACGCGTTAGGATAGACGTACTGTTTCATTTGGCGCCGTCTGTGGGAAACGAACAGCAAGAAGCAACCACGAGACCACCTAGAAGCAGGTAAGTAATCTACGGCGATTCATAGTGTAAATCCTAAAGTACTAATGACTTTTTTGCAGGATCGAAACACGAGAGATGGCTCCGAGATCAAAGAAAGCACTGAAGAAAGTCACCGAAGAGAACGATCGCTCGAACAACCGCTCTGAGGAAGGAATGAGTTCGGAGATGCCAGAGGCCATCTCCAAAAAGGACCTCGAAGACATGCTAAAGGGGTTAGTCAGATCCATTGATGAAAAAATCTAGAAGGAAATGAGACCTTGCAGCAGGAACTGATGCAAAGGGACGAGGAGTATCAAAGAAAGTGGGACGAAATGACGGAAGCCATTGAGCAACTGAAAAACAGAGACTCTAGAGGCAGCAATGGCGAAGAAGAAGCAAGGATAGAAAAACACAATTCAATCATTGACGAAGGGAGATGGAGGAAGATGATCAGATAGATATGAGCCTATACCCCTTCTCGGAGCGAATAAGAAAGGCAAAACTCCCGCCGCACTTTGTCGCCCCGACAATTGAGAAATACGACGGGACTGGAGATCCCGCCCAACATATCAAAAAGTTCATGTTTGCCATGAACACTCAGGGGATTAGTTCCCTCGCCCTCTGCAATCTGTTCCCCGGAACGCTTTCAAAGAGAGCATTGGGATGGATCTCCACGAGACCGCCGCAGTCCATTACGAGCTTCAAGCAATTGACCGAAGATTTTCAGCAGTACTTCGCTGCTAGTAAGAAGGTCAAAAAGGAGACGATAGAATTAATGGACGTTAAGCAGCGAAAAGGGGAAACCGTGAAGGAGTACGCAGAACGCTTCCACAAAAAGGTTGCGGAAATCGATGATGTAGACGAGAAGATCTTGATTAAGGCCTTCGGGAATGGCCTGGCTCAGCCTCGGCTCGCTGGAAAAATCGCGACAAAAGCGCCAAAGACTCATGGAGAATTAGCTGAAATGATCCATGATTTTTTGAAGTCTGAGGTAGCCGAGAACAAGGCTAGAGAGCTGGCAGATAGCTTCAAAGCCACAGGAGCACCAGAGAAGAAGGAAGGACTCGGGGGAAATGCCGGAAGAGGAGGGTCGAGGTACAAGCCATATTACGGCAAGTCAACTGCCGGATCTTCCTCTCAGGGGTCGCAGCACCAGGGGGCAAGGACTATTGTCTACATTGACCCAGGGAAATATGCCGCTGCAGTAAGAGAGGGATACCTGCCTCCGCCAAGGAAGCCGCCGCAGGGAGAAATTCCGGTTGCATTCTGCGAATTCCATGGAAATCGCAGTCATCGGACTGTAAACTGTGCTACCCTGGCCAAAGAGCTCCGAGTCATTGAGGAGAATAAGAAGAAGGGAAAGCAACAGGCCGGAACGCAGAGGCAGTATGGCGGTCAACAGAGCAGCGCCCAGAATGTATCACAAGGGCGGCAGGAGGAAGAGGCTCATCCCAGGCTTAACCCTGGCAAGTCGGTGGGTATGATAACAGGGCTGTTTTCGGAGGTAGGACCACTAACTCCTAACGAAAGAAAAAGGCACATTCACCAAGTGCATCAGGAGCTCCCAGAAAGGAAGGTTGCCAAAAGAGAGAGCTTTCCTCCAATTTTCTTCTCCGACGAAGATGAAGATGGAGTCCTATATCCACACAACGATCCACTTGTCATTCGTGCACAAGTAAACGATCGGATGATGGAAGGAATCCTAATCGATAGTGGGGCCGGAGCAAATGTCATATCAGCCGAAGCAGTTAAGAAGCTGGAGGTACCTGAGGACCAGATCAAGCCTTATTCGGCGGTCCTAGGAGGATTTGTGGGAGGTGTCTCTACCACGTCTTCCGGCAGTATAGACTTCACAATGACCCTGGGCCAAGGAGATGAGAGAAGAACAGAGAGGCTCACAGCTTTTATTGTGCCAGGTCTTTCTGGATATAACATGTACCTCGGGAGGCCAGGAATCAATGCTTTCAAAGCCATCCACAGCACTCATCATTTAAAAATGAAATACTTAACCTCAGGTGGGAAAGTAGTCACGATAAGAGGAAGCCAAAAATGGCCCGAATGTGTGAAGTCCGTATCATGGACAGCCTTCCTAGTGAGGAAGTGGTCAAAACTGTGGGATCAGACAAGGAGTTCAAGGGGAGGCTACCTTCCTCCTCAGGGCCGGATCAGGAAGAGGAAGAATGTCGAACAGCCCAAGATCCCCCCAGAGAGGTACATTTAAAATCTGACCCTTCTAAATTCTTTAAAATAGGAACTGCGTTTGACAGTGGAGAGCAAACTCACTTAATGAGGTTCCTGGAAAAAAGAAGGGCAACATTCGCTTGGAGCACGGACGAGATGCCTGGTATAGACCCAAGCGTTATCCGGCATGAGCTCAGGGTGGACCCTAAGCATCCGGCGGTCAGGCAAAGGAAAAGGGTAATAGGAGAGGAAAGAGATTTAGCCGCGCAGCCGAGGTCCAAAAACTCCTCAAAGCAGGATTCATCAGGGAGGTTGCATATCCACACTGGTTGGCTAATGTTGTCATGGTAAAAAAAGCAAATGGAAAATGGAGAATGTGTGTGGATTTCACAGATTTAAATAAGGCATGTCCTAAGGATTTTTATCCCCTGCCATCAATAGATAGATTGGTAGTCTCAACTGCCCAGAGTTCTGTGTTAAGTTTTCTAGATGCTTTCTCCGGCTATAATCAAATAAAAATGAAAGAAGACGATTCAGAAAAGACTTCCTTCATTACTTCAGCTGGAACATTCTGTTACAAGGTAATGCCTTTCGGCCTAAAGAATGCAGGGGCCACTTTCCAACGAATGATTGACAAAGTGTTTTGTCAGCAAATTGCTCGAAATGTGGAAGCTTACGTTGATGATATAGTTGTTAAAAGTCCGTCAAAAGAACAACACATGAAGGATTTGGAAGAAACATTCAACACTCTGGACAGATACCAAATCAAGCTGAATCCAGAAAAGTGTGTGTTTGGTGTAACCAAGGGGAAGTTTCTTGGGTTTATTGTTGGACAGCGGGGTATTGAAGTTGATCCGGAAAAAAGTCAGGCCATCCTCAACCTCTCCCCTCCAAGAAATATCAAAGATGTCCAAGCCTTGAATGGGAGACTCACGGCGTTAAGCAGATTTTGCTCCAAGCTGCAGGAAAAATCAATCCCGTTCTTCAATATCCTGAGGAAGAAGCAAGTTCCAATGGGGACAAGAGTGCATAGATGCATTCGAAAAGATCAAAGAAATGCTTCGGGACTTGCCTAAGTTGGGTGTACCCGCTCCAGGCCAGGATCTCTACCTTTACTTATCCGCGACAGACTGGGCAGTCGCAGCTGTCCTGATTATGGAAGAAAAAAGGGAAATACCAGTCTATTATACTGGCAAAATTTTGAGTCCAACAGAGGGACGATATACAAATATAGAGAAAATCTTGTTTGCATTAGTGGTGGCATCAAGGAAATTACGGCCCTACTTCCAGTCGCATCGAATCTTTGTCAGAACCAACTGGCCACTCAAACAAATAGCTAACAATCCAAACGCTTCCGGCCGGATGGTGAGCTGGACAGTAGAACTAACACAATATGAAATCCACTTCTTACCCAGAACAGCGATTAAGGCACAGGCCTTGGCGGACTTCATAACGGAGACAAACTTTGCAAAAGAAGAGAAACAGCTCCAAAACTCATACACCATCCTGGTTGACGGAGCCCGATGCAAAAGTGGAGCAGGAGCCGGAATAGTAGTGCAAACGCCGGATGGACAAAATCTAAATTATGCCTTCCGGCTAGATTTCGATGTCACCAACAATGAAGCTGAATACGAAGCCCTCATTTGGGGCTTGGAGGTGGCTACCGCCCTAGGGGCAACAGAATTGGAGGTATACTCAGATTCCATGTTGGTAACGAGACAAAGCGACAACATCTATGAGGTCAAAGAAGAAAAGCTATGGAAGTACTTGCTCAAAGTCCAGGAACTAAAAGCGAACTTCCAAAGATGTGAGTTGAAGCATCTCCCTCGTGAGGAAAATGTTGAAGCCGATGCCTTGGCAAAGTTGGCAAGTATGGCCGAAAAAGTACCCAATGAGGTATGGTTGGAAGTCAAGGCTACATCAAGCGTAGACGGGGCTCAAGTGTTTACCCTAGAACCAAATGATAAGGTAGAGTCTTGGATGACCCCGATCATAGACTACATCCGGCAAGGAAAGTTGCCGGAAGAGGAAAAAGAGGCCAGACAGTAAAAAGGCGGCTGCATCATTTTTTATTGAAAATAACCAGCTCTATAAGCGATCTTTTGCGAGGCCAGCATTAAAATGTGTTACCACGGCCGAAGGAGCAGAACTAATAAAAGAAGTGCATGAGGGGATCTGTGGGAATCACCAGGGAGAAAGAACCACAACCCACAAAATCTTGAGGCTTGGATACTTTTGGCCGAAAATGATGGAGCATTGCAAAGAATACATACAAAAATGCCGCAAGTGTCAAGAGCATGGAAACAAAATACATACTCCTCCGGCAGAACAAAAATCCATTCTCTGCCCAATTCCCTTTGCTATGTGGGGGTTGGACATTGTGGGGCCATTTCCGGAGGCCTCGCCAGGGAGATTCAAATTCATGTACGTTGCCATTGACTACTTCACAAAGTGGGTCGAGGCAATGCCCACTATCTCCATCACGGCCAGGAAGTCGCAAGAGTTCATCTGGAAATATGTGGTGTGCAGGTTTGGCATACCAAAGGCAATAATAACTGATAATGGAGCACAATTCAATTGCGAAAGCTTCCGGGAATTCTGTGAAGAATGGAAGATCGACTTAAGATTTGCATCAGTGGCTCACCCTCAGGCAAATGGGCAGGTCGAGAATGTGAATGGGCAAATAGTAAAAGCAGTAAAAAAGAAGCTCGACGAGAAAAAAGGAAAGTGGGCAGAATTGCTACCCCAGGTCCTTTGGTCATACAGAACAACGGAAAGGGGGCCGACAGGAGAGACGCCTTACAGGCTGACTTATGGATTGGAGCTGTCATTCCGGCGGAAATTGTGGTGCCATCCATAAGGTGGGAATCATATGATGAAGAAGTCAACAGTCTGGGAGTACAACCACCTTGACCTTCTCGAAGAAACTAGGATGGCCGCCGCAGTAAGAATGGCAAAAGATAAATCCAAGGTAGAGCGATATTTCAACCAAAGGATAAAGGAGCGAAGTTTCGCCCCAGGAGAGTTAGTTCTCCGAGAAGTTAAACAGCCCAAGAAGCTGGAACCTCAATGGGAAGGACCATACATCATACACCAGAGGACGGGACGAGCTTCATACCGCCTGAAAAATGGTGAAGGGTACGAATTGCCGCATTCTTGGCATGGAGAATGTCTAAAAAAGTTTTATGTGTAAAATTTATGATTCTTCAATAAAAAGTATGATTTTTGAAAAGAATTGAAAGTAAGCACCGGCCAACGAGCCGCAGGCTATCATGCCTTGAAGAAACACCGGCCAACGAGCCGCAGGCTATCATGCTTGAAAGAAAAAGAAAGCACCGGCCAACGAGCCGCAGGCTATCATGCCTTGAAAGAAAGAAACATCCGGCCAACGAGCCGCAGGCTATCATGCCTTGAAAGAGACATCCGGCCAACGAGCCGCAGGCTATCATGCCTTGAAGAAAAAGAAAGCACCGGCCAACGAGCCACAGGCTATCATGCCTTGAAAGAAACATCGGCCAACGAGCCGCAGGCTATCATGCCTTGAAAGAGACATCCGGCCAACGAGCCGCAGGCTTATGCCTTGAAAGAAACATCCAGCCAACCTAGGCATCGGCCAAGCAGACCGCAGTTTCCTATACCCCATATCCTAAAAATTCGGCTAAGAATCATAAGATGAACACACATCGAAAGAAAAAGATCCGGCCGGAAAACCGTAGGCCCATCATGTTATAAAGAATAAGGCCAAGGCTGGCTTAACTTGCTTAAGATTGTCGTACGAACACCGTTAAAAGAAAGAGAAAAAGATGTCACCACAATAGGAAACTTGGTTTAAAAAAAAAGGAACCCGGCGAATAAAAATATGGATTATATTCCTCCCAGTGGGGGTGAAAACAGATACAAAAGTATGATCATTCGGCAAGACACAAAAAATACATGCCGAAATAAGAACTTATCTAAAAAAAAAACTTCTTCTATTCTATTTTTCTACAGCTACTCTATCACCACTGCCGACCACGCTCTCGTCAGATTTGGTCTTCTTAGAAAGACGTTGCATCCCTCCGGCGGATGGCAGGATGTTGCTTCCGGCTGGAAGGAATGAGACTTGGTCAGCACCAAAACACGTCTCCCCAGGGGTGCAGAACAGAACCTCTCAAGTTCCGAAAAGAAGTTGGACTTCTGGGCAACAGCCTTGAACTCCAGCTTGTTGTACAAATCATCATCCAACAACTCTCCTTTCTTGAGAGAGTGATCCGAGACGATCTCCTGGCAAATGTCAACTATCCGCGGCACTGAGAGCAAAGGACTCCTTTAGATGAGCATTAATAGTGCCTTGCCTCTGCACCTCCTCCTGAGATTGCCGAGAAAACGATTTAAGCCTGGCCATCTGAGATTCAAGAACCAGGACTTGGGCTCGGTACTTGTCACGTTCACAATTGGCAGAAGACAGCTCCTCCTTTGCACGGGTTATCCGTCTACTCACTGGGTGACATGCTTCAGTAAGTTGGCAGCACTCATGCCTGGCCGGAACCAAAAAAAAATAAGAAAGAAGAGAGGGCCAAAAACAAAGGAGGAAAAAGTTGAAGGCTTGAAAGTTTACCATGACCTAATGGCTCAGAACTCTCGGCTTGAGAGCAAGACTTAGCTTGCTCCAGCTCTCTCACTTTCTCTTCCAGCCTCGCCTTCTCTTCTATCAGGGCGGCTTTATCCGCAGCAAGAGTTTTCTTCTCTTCTTCCAAAAGAGAACAATCCCGGGAGAGAGACTGCTTCTCTTGATTAAAGAAGACTTAGACTGCTCTTCCAGCGCGGCCTTTTCTTCCAACAGGCAGTCAAGTTCCTACATAAGCTTCTCTTTTTCTTTCACAAGAGCTTCATTCTCGCGTTCAAGGGCTTGCTTCTCCAGCCCTAGCGCTCCAGCCTCCTGCTTGAAAGAGTTCCCCTCCTGATAGAAAAAGGCCTTCTCGGCCTGAAGTTTGGTTACCTCACTCTGAAGATTGTTCACTTCGCTCCGGTGCATGGAGCGTACCTGATCCAGCATAATGTCCAGGTCAAAGAAGACAAAATTAGCTTATCCTTAAAGGGAAACGAGAAATGATTTCACACCTCTATCAAAGTGTTATCAGCCTCTTTGATCCGGCTTCTTAGAGAAAAGTTCTCTTCTCGGAGTTTCTTCAGCTGCAGCTCATACTCGTCACGCTGGCGTTCGCATTCTCGCCGAGACAGCTGCAGGTCTTTGTTGATTGCTCAGTCCTCTCCTTTGCCTTGTAGTCAATCTCATATTCAACCTGGTCAAGGTAGGCGTCATGAGAAGAGCGGGACAACTTCAGTTCCTCTTCAACGTTGTTGGCTCGACTTTCTTCATAACGAAGCCTGGATTGAAGGTTACCAAAGTGAACCTCAGCACTTTGGGCCATGGACATCACCTAAATAAGAGAATACACAAAGTCAGGGGAAAGCCAAAAAAAAACAAAAAGAAACATAAGAATAACATACGTTCTAACCTGAAAGATTCCCCCCCACATCATGTCAAACACTTCATTTGCTGGGAGGGAATGCCGCATAATGGCATCAGCCCCCCATCCCCGGCCCGCAACCTTTTTTTAGTAGCAGTAAAGGTGGCCGGGGAGCGAAGATCCCGTCTGGATGGCCGGACCTCTTTATTGCCTCCTTCCAGACAGAGGAGTACTTGGCAACTTCGCAAGTTATTAAAGGAAGGGGGCGCCCGCAATGATAGAACCACCCTTCCTTTTGAGAGGGACCAGTGTAAGACTCCTGAGCGGGAGGAGGGGGGGAAGAGGAAGAAGAGCTATGCAATCCTCTCTCTGCTCACCCTGGGGCCCGGGGCCTTCCGGCAAAGGAGAAACTGTGTAGTCTTCCCTCGCTTACTTCGAAACTCAGGATCCTCAGGCACCTGACGATATTCCATCGCACTACTCCGTGCCGCATCCTTGGCCGCAGCAACATCAATAGAGATTGAAGCCGGAGCCTCAGCATCGCCAGAGGTTTGTCCCTCTCCTGATGTCCCTGGCCGTGGGGCCTTCGGCTTTGATGTGGTTTTCTTTTTTAGTCTCTGTTTGACAGGTGCAGAGGCTGTTGCGGCAATAAAAGCAAATCAGTACCAGAACACTCAAATATGCACAAAACTGGAAGCAAGAAGATGAAAGTGAAGAAAGGGAGCAGGGAACAAGAGAAAGTGACGAAACAACAAAAACCTTCTCCGGCTGGGGGATCAGAACGGAACCCGGATGCTCCAGCGTATTCTCTTGGGCAGGATCTGAGGAAAAGTAACCCGACAAGTCAGGGAACTGCTCGCAAATTGGAGTTGGATGCCCAGACTCCCGCCCCGGGCGAGAGTCGAGGTCTAAACCAGAACCAGGGGTGAGAGGAAGGGACACACGGCGCCCAGACTGAGGGCTCGCGTGCCATGTACCTGACAGCCCGGCATCAGCACGATCAGGAGATTCCAGCCGTTTCTTTTTCTTTGAATGACCAGCTTGGTCATTCCTGGCTTCCTGCCTGGAGCGCTTCGCCGGAAGAGGAGCATTCTCCAGAAGCCGCTCGGCCGCATCAGTGGCCGCATCCAGTGTGTTGTAATAATTAATTACCTCGTCCCATTTTTGAAGGTGACGAAGTTCCAGCTATGGAAGGGGCCGATCTTATCCCCCTTCTGGAAGAAATCTACATAGCATATCCAAGCAATGAGGAAACCAACGGAGTGACAAAATTTATACTAAGGGATTAGGGCACTTACTGTGATACGTCTTCAGAGAAGACAAGCGTTCTTTTGTAAAGAACGCTTCGACAGTCGGTAACTCCTTATGTATCGCCCTCAGAATCTTTGAAATGGGCATCTCAGCCAGAGGGGTTTGGGGGCTGATCAACTGACCTCTCCCGGCCTCGGCAGCGTATGGGACACCCAAGACTCGACCGGGCGGTGGAACGATGACGAACCACCGCGACCCCCACTCGTGAGCTTTCTTATAGTCAAAGAGGGAGTATCCAGCCTTCGCAATAAGGGTTAGGCTCTCGGGATCCTTCCTGACTGTGAAAAATTGCACGAAGTCGGTACCTTCCGGCCGGATTTTGATATCCTCGCAAAGGGTAACGAAGGCGTGAAGGTGCGAAATGGCCTTTGGGTGAAGATGAGCTAAAGAACAGCAGCGTCGAAGGAGGAAGCCCAACACAAAAGGGTGCGGGGGAATGGTCAGGCCGGAACGGAAAAAGTCGGTATAGACTACATAACCACGGCCAAAATCGTCGTTGGGGTGAGAGTCGGGAGACGGCAGGAAAATCTGTGTGCCAAGTGGGGCGTCGACACCCCCAAGACAATCGCAGAGGGAGGAGTATTTAAGAGAAGAGGGGTAGGGTTACGGTCAGATCGGAAAGGTTTTATGGGCTTTAGGTACGAAGGACGAAAGCCGTCAGAAGACCGAGAACCTTGAATCGCTTCAATGGCGGGCGGAAATTTAGCAGCAAGCTTACTCTGTTTTGTGGAGGAGGAAGACATTGTCAAGTTTGGCAAGGAATCGAAGGATGGTGGCAATAGAAGGCAGGTAGCGCACGATGACAGAGAGGTGAGAGAAGAAGCGCAGTCGAAATAAAGGGTCGGTAGAGGAGAACTCAAAAAGTCGGGCTTTAAGGAAAGTGTTTCCCGCTCAAATAAATAATATATATATATGCGAGCAAAAGCCCCCTTTTTTTGCAGGGGAGAGGAAGAGCCGCACGCTTCCTAAAGACGCTACGCCGACAACGGGCAAAAAATTCAAAAGAAGGTACGAGTCGGATTCGAGGCACGAGCTGTGCACATGACCAAAAAGAAGTTCCTTTTCTCCATGCATGAAGAAAAAGAACTTGTGGGACTGAGATAAGGGAAAGGCGAAGCACAGATAAACCAAAGAAAGAGTCTCAGAATCGGCAATCGGCCGCACGCAGTTGCAAAATAAATTTTTCGCCAAAGAGCACAAGACACTGAAGTTCTATTTCCTTCACCAAAATTCAGAAAATAGAACTTGTGGGACTGATGAGAAGGGAAGAAATGGTACCAGACCAAAGCAGGACACGTAGAGCATCTGGCCACTTTGGCCGGATGAGATTAAAAGAATATACAACATCCGGCCGCTCTAGCCGGATGAAGTTAGAGGCTTATAGAACATCCGGCCGCCTTGGCCGGATGAAGATGGGAACACATAGAGCATCCGGCCGTTTCTAGCTGGATGAAAGTAAGACTTAGACAAAGCAAAGCACTGTATGACCGATCACTTGTAGTAGGTCTAAGGTACCAGGAAAGGGTAGAATTGTACTTAAACGTGTAAAATACAGGCTGGCACCCAGGGGACCAGGCCCGAAAAACTATAAATAGGGGTACACCCCCATGGAATGAGATACGCGATATTTGGCAATCAAACTTGCACTCGATTCTAACAGAAGCTCTCTCTCTCCTTCTCCTTCGTGAAACTCTGTGACCGAAACCAGGTAAAGTAGGATAGAAGGTTAGATCTAGCCGTACTAGGATGGGGGTATATGCATTGGGATCAACTTGGACGCGTTAGGATAGACTTACTGTTTCAACTCCTTCAACCGGTCGTGCACCCGTTCATCCACCATTCTCTCTATCATTTCAGCCTGCGGTACTCTCGATCGAGACGTAGAAAACACATCTTTTTGGCGAACTTCCCCTCCAAGCCTCCGCACTCGCCCTGGATGATCCTTTTGCCAAGGGCCTTATTCAGTGGATCATCCTGAGACGGAGGGGCCGGAAGTTCTCCTTCCCCGCTCAGTAGATCCAGACTTTTAAATTACAAAAATATTAGAAATGAAGTTACTAATTAGTAAACAACAACTTTTAAAAATATATACTTACAATCTTTGAAGCCAACTCAGCAGTCTCGCTCTGCGGGAACACATATACTCCCTCGTCATTTTTCTTCATGCGACCAGCATAAATGTCTGCACCTACTTGCATCGTCAACATTATCAACAACTGACTGAGTGCCGTCTTTGTAGACACCAAAAATTCTCACCCCATAAAGCAAATTCCGAAATAATAAGAGGGGTCGTCGCCTTTCTTTTTCAAAACCTATTAACATGCGTGCTAAGACGAAACCATCGTTTATAATCTTTTTCAAAACATTTCAGAAAAAAAACACAATTCTCGAAAATGAATTTCCATCGACAGTCCAGTTCAAGGTCGTCCCTTTTTGTTTATTCACTTATTTTACTATCTTATTTTGTTTGTTTATATTCTATTTATTATTTTATTTTATTCATCTATACACCTTCTTATATTTTATTTTCTACTATTAACATTGGTATTTTTATTATCATTTCAGTTCACCTATTTAGACACTTTATTTTCATCTTACAAAACCCAATCCACACTTAGTTGAACCCTGGCCCAGCTCAGGCCCTTAAACCCATTCCAACCCTACTATTGGACCCACCAAGCCCAAACAACACAAAGCCCACCCAAGAAAAAACCCTAAACCTTTCCCTCTCCATCAGCCGACCCTTGACTCCTTCCTCGGTCGATCCCATCTACTTCACCCCACCTCTCCTCTCGAAGATAGTGGTCTCCCTCATTCTCGTCGTGGTGAATATAGACGCCTCCAGATGTTTTCTCTCTGAAAAACTCTCTTCAACGTCTTCCAATTCGCTCCCCTGTTCTATCTAAAAAACCAACGAACCCAGAAACATACAGGTTCGACCGTCATTCACCTCATTCACGGCGAACAAGACGACACGCCTGCTCTGTGCCTTTCCTCCTCTTCATTGGCGGTACCCAGACCCATCCCCTTCGTCACCTCTTTCTCTGCAAATCGAACACCCTACAATGTCCACCATCATCGCTCCTTCCTTGATCGAACTCAGATACTGGAAAAACCCTCAGCCTAACTAAAATCCTTCCCGGGTTGAATCTTCTATTCCTCGTTTTCTAGAATTCCAAACCTCAGAAGAAGAACAAACCCTTTTCCGTTTTCCAGATAACATTCATCCCTTTTGTCTCTTCCACAACGCTAAAATCACATGGGAAAGCCCCTTCATTTCGTTTCGGTATTTCAAATATTGCACGCTTTGGGACATTGAATGAGCTGTACCAGAAGGTATTTTAAGGGATGGGAGTCTGGTTTTATCGGTGTCTGACTCCGGCTTATAAGTCTCGACCCCATCCCTGTGTATTACTGCTATTTCCTTATCTTGCGGCTGGCTGTTCGACGTTCTTGCGATTCTGTCATGCGCCTCGGGTGATTAGTCAGCCTGTTATGGACATCGTAGTCCACGAACAAAGAGAAGAAGTCGAAATGAGAGTTTCTGATTTCAAGTCCGTTTATTTGCTTCTCTTGCTATCGATTTGCCTGCTCAGTAATACTCTGTTGACACCGAGCTCTTTTATTTTTATGCTGCTTAAGATACTGATGAAAGGGAGTTATCTTACCTATCGGTTCCCTTTCTGTGCGGTATTTTCATTCATGTCTTCTGCTTGCGGTTCACTTTTCAGTTTCACCACGATATATATTATTATGTGCTCTGTCTGTGACATTTTGTTTCTGGCAAACTTTTGATAAGAAGCTGGTCATCGTTACCACTATCGAGAAGCAGCAGCACTCGCTCTTTGGCACTGAGTACACTGTCCTGTTTAAATTGCGTTATGATCTTTGTCAACTTGAATCTCCTCATGAGCATCTGTAGATGAGTTAGTGAATACTTGTCGTTTGGATTGAATGGTGGAGTGGAAGCCGATAATCCCCCTGATATATGAATCTAGGTATGGTTGATGCTAAAACTAACTTGAGAATTCTCAGGCCTCGTCATAAGTGTGCTACGAATCTGGGATCTCTGTGGTTTCTTTCAGAAGTTGACTATTCTCCTATCCCATTCACAAGGGATGCTTCCTGAATGTGAAACAGAAGCAGATCTTGCCGCACCTGAAGCAATTCGCTTTACGCGAAGTTTGTGATTTCTTCTGGTGGAGAATGATCTTCATCTTCTCAATCGAGAATGAGATGTTCACCCCATGTGAACTGGCAGTGCATGTTTGTTTCTGTTCGCTTAGTGTTTCGATTCTCACGTCTCAAACAGGGAGTCTCGATTGCATTCTGTTTCGCTCATTGAATCCATTTTGACTCGTGACTTTCTTTGCCTAACTTTGCTTTCTTCTTTTGTTGTTCTGTTTGGATTTGCAGGGTTTCTCTTGTCTCCTCTTGTTGGTTGGATTTGATCGAATGAGTTTGGGCTGGACATGTACATAATGCTCGAGGAATGGAAACCTTGGAAACCTGCTTAGCTAAGGAACTGGATTTGGCTTGGACTACCGGGGTCTCCACTTCAAACTGTGTAACGGTTGGTGCACTCCTTGCTGATCCTTCAGCTCAAGTGAGGCGGCGTCGATGCGACCCCCCCATAGCAGCTTTAGATTTAACTTTTCACTCGTATTTGTATCAATTGTAATTCGTTTGTGTTTTTGTTTCGGTTGTAGTGTGGTGACTTATTCATTTTTGTGATTTCATCCCATAACCGTTACATTATTCTCTTAGCTTACAACCTTTAATTGACTATTGAAAGATAGTAAATAGGATAAGACTAACAATTGATTAGCAACCCTTGAATAATACTGATTTGCTACCTAGATAGCTTGATGATTCGTTCTTGTATATACATTTCTCGTGCTACTTCCAAAATTCATTTCACACGTGTGTAGCTTAAGCTCTTTAAAATCCATGTACATATGTATATAATTATTTAGACAGATTTTGAATTCTTTCTTAACATATATTTGCTTTATTCGGATAGATTGAATCCATGTAAGCAGTATATTTGTTTATATAGTCTTGGAAATTCATCTCCACATATCATTTGCTCATCATTCCTTGCCTATGATTTTGTAAGTGTACGGACTGATCCTGTTTGGGCCCATGTAACTCTTGGTCCAAATATAATTTTGTTCAGGTTCGGTCCATAACCAGCCAAACGGGCTGGAACAGGTGGCCCTAGAAAGCCAATCAGTTGCCCTCTTAGTGCATTTTAGAAAAGCCCTAGGTTTGGGGTATCAATGCATACGGGTCCTAGACACGGTCCATGTGAGGAATACCCGTTTCCCTTAAAATTTTCCAAATCATCCTCTAAAGTCAGAATAAAATTCACAATCAATCAATCATCCAATTCCAAATCAATTTAAAGATCCAATGAGGCAAACTCCACTTCAAAATCAATTCTTCTCACACTCTCTCATCAGACACACTGCAAAACCGATCTCTCTCAAACTCTCTCATCAAACACACTGCAAAACCAATCTCTCATACTCTCTCATCAAACACACTCCAAAATCAATTCCTCTCACACCCACTCGTTATACACTCTTCAAAACCGATCCTCTCATACTCCAAAACCAGATATTCTTCATGAATTCTTCAAAATCAAAGCTTTTCGCACCCAACATTAAATACTCTTCATACACTCATTAGACACACTTCAACCTCACAAAGCATTTGAAATGCTTCCAAAAGTTCTAAGATCAAACTTCAAACTCCTTCCAAACTCCAATTGTCTCATAGATTCAAATCATCTTCCAATCTCAATTTCAAAGGCCAAACCAAGCCCAATTCTAAGCCCCAAATCCAATTTCAAGGGTCCAACCCGGCCCAATTTCAAAGGTCCAATCCGGCCCACATTTCAAGGCCCAAATCCGGCTCATTACCTCCATTCGATCCCGGTTTAGTTTCAAATCCAATTCAACTTCAATTCCAATTTAAATTCAATTTCAATCCAATTCAATCCAACTCCGATCCAGAATCAATTCGATTTCAATCCAATTCAATTCAAAATTCTTTTCATTCCCAATTCAGTTCAACTTCATTTCAATCCCGAATATTTCTAAACATCATAAATCTCAAATTCCGGAAAACTTCAATCTCCTTGAAGTCAAGCATCTCGAATCTCTAACCGTCTCAACAGCTCAACAGACTCGACCGTCTCAGCAGCTCAACAGACTAGACCGTCTCAATAGCTCAGCAGACTCGAACATCTCAGCAGCTCAACAGAATCGACCGTCTCAGCAGCTCAACAGACTCGACCGTCTCAGCAGCTCAACAGACTCTACCGTCTCAACAGCTCAACAGACTCGAATGTCTCCGCAGTTCAACAGATTCGAACATCTCAATAGACTCATCAAATTCAAACACCTCGAAAACCCTCAGCTCCTCAAAAAGCCGAACCCCTTGAAATTTGGTAATCCTTTCAAGCCCCAAATGTCTCACAGACCCGAGCGTCTCACAGACGTCATCATTTTAGGATTTCGAATATCTCACCGAGTCGAGCACCTCAAACTCCAAAACAAACTCGACAATCCATCAAGCCCCACGAAATGGCCACAAAACCCCATTGACCCCTCAAAGACCCAAAAGGTCAAAATCCTAATTCCTTCAAAAACCCCAAAACTCCCCAAATCCCCAAAGGCCGTGAACTACGTAAGGTCTGATCTTAACAGGGAGTTGAGTACGTAGGCAGCCCATCTAGGGTGCGACCCCATTCCAAACGAAAAACCCTTCTCCCCCTCGAGGGTGTTCGTCATACTTTTCAAAACATTCAAACCTTTTTCGGCCCCCACAAACTCCAAACCATTCGACTCCAAGTCTTGTCTATTAACTCAAACTTTTCCCAATTCTCATTCTATACTCATCCGAATTCACCCATTCTTCTTGGCGCTAGCTTGGCAGAAAAGCTCGTCACATCCATTCTCTTCCTCAGCCTCACTCAATCCTATCCTTTGGCTTTAATTGAATCTCTCTAAAAAGGTTTTGAAAGAAGACAATCCCGACAATTGGAGACCGAGGTTTCCTCGGGCACCAATCCGAAGTCGTGGTCGTTGCCACTTCTAAGGGGTGTAACCCAGTGCGAACCCACAATAGAATCTCTGGCTTGATCAGATAAGTCCTATCCATAGGCAATAAATCATCAGAGTCAATTAACGGTTCTTAGAACCCTTCTCCTTCCTTCCTAGTTCCTTAGGTCAAACTAGGTGGCGACTCTAGTCAATTCCGCCTTATAGAGGCATAAGTCCGCGTGGGGCCCATCGAGAGCGGGTGTAGTGTTCACTTACACTCCCCTTATGCTTTGGGAAAGACGGACGATTTAGTAGGTATTTGAGGGTTGCCAGAATAACGGGTTTCCACCCTCCACAGAATGGCAATTTCTAGGATCTAGGCTTTTAGACAGACCATATTTAGATAGACCCCCCTCATACCGAAAAATCACCCTCCACAGAATGGCGACCCTGCTGGGGAAAACTTGAGTAAGTTTTTCTCATAAACTTGGTCAAGGAAGACTGAACTCCATCCACAATTGTCAGGATTCCCCAACTTCTTTCAAAACCTTCAAGAGATTCATTCTAAAGCCGCTAGGACTACTCTACTCCACACTTAGAGTGTGTACTGAGAGGATAGTTAGGATGAGAGTCTAGAGTTCGAGATTGGCCTTGAGTGCCATATGTGTGCTTTACCATTTGCATGCTTCACTTTTGTGTGTTTATTGTTGTGTGTTTACTGTCATATGTTTACTGCTCTTCATGCATGACATAATATTTATTGCTTATTTATTGCTTTTGTAAATGGGGCCTTCCTAGAAGGAGTCAACCCATTGTTGCATCGGGTAGCATAGGACATGCATTCCTCTGTGTCACCCGATTTGTCCACGAGTCACGGGATCCCAACCGGTCCACGGTTGATTCCCCATGAGTTGGGTCCTTCCTAGAAGGAGTTAACCCACGAGGCAATACGGTCCAAGACCACGCCTTGAAGCTCATGATCCAAAAATATCCTCCATTACCCGAGTCTAAGCCAGCATAGTGAGCCATGAGCCTTCAGTGTCCAGCTGCCTTATCCGGTGTCTAAGATGGGCTTATGGGTAGTCACCCCCTTGTATGCCGTCTGTCTGACCACCCTTTGCCTTACCCTGAAGATTGCATGGGCTCAGTTCTCCATGATTCCTCTGCACACGGGTGTCTTTAAAGCCCAATGTCGCGCTACAAATTCATAGCGGATCCCGTATTTACGGATACCCATACATGACATAGCGTAGTCAGCGAATAATTTGGACTTTAGACACACCTTATCGTGCAGACGAGGGGAGACCCGTTCCCATGCAATACTTCCCCAAGTTTCCCGAAAAGTGAGTATGTTGTGATAATCCCCGGCCGTGGCTCGTGTGACTGTATCACTTCGGGTATCCTGACCTTTCGAACTTAAGCACTCCGGACTTTCTTGATGACGTGCCCCACAAGGAATAACAGAGATAAATCCCAAGAGAACAGTGAAGGGATGACGGTTCCCCCGGTGGTATGGAAGCATTGATTGACCTGGAAGGTGATTATCCCAATCATTCACACTCAGCTCCACAAAAAATCAGCCACGATTTTTATTTTGCACTTACATGTATGTATGATCACGTTTCAAAAATTGGCAAAAAAAAACCAGCTCAAACACTCCAATGAAATATCTTCAAAGTCGTCCATTTCAAATGATTTCAAAAAACAATGATTTTCAAAATTGTTATTTCCAAAACAGTTTTCAAAAACGGTTTCAATCAAAGTCTTCTAGAAAACAAACTTTGTCAAACGGTTTGCAAAAGAATAGATGTTTTCACAAATGTAGTTTCAAAAACTATTTTCACAAACAGATTTCAAGAAAACCTTCTTTACACAAACGAATTTCGGAACAACATTTTTCATGGATCATATTTCAATATAGTTTTCAAAAACAGTTTTCAAAATTGATTTTCATAAACAGATTTCAAGAAAACCTACTTTACACAAACGAATTTCGGAACAACATTTTTCATGGATCATATTTCAAAATTGTTTTCGAAAACAGTTTTCAAAATTGATTTTCACAAATGTATTTCAAAATAAATGATTTAGTCCCCATGTCGTGACTCACTATTTTTGAGTTCAACCCACCTTCAGGAGCAGCGGTCATTACCGTGGAGCGTACTAGTCATTTCGTGTTTTCACAAAAGTGGTGGATTTTCACAAAGAATTTATGCTCGATCATTCACCTTTCCTTTCTCAAAAAATGCCCCTTATTTTCCTTCACCGGAGCAAGTGGGATGCATGAAGATCAACGACGATTCGAGCCAAAATTAGAGTTGCACCAACCCGAGTCGAGCGACATGAAGATCAGAAACAACCTTTCGAGTTCAAAGCTGCAAAGGGTCAGAAGAGCACCAACCAGTTTCTCTTGATCATAGTGTCACCTTGTTGCCCGAACCCGAAGACGAGCGAACGGCCAATCAAGAGCCCGCACATGAGTGAGCAGACAGTCAGAAGCTCAAGGACGAAGCAGAAGAATTCGGGAGCAGTTTTTAAGCTCAAAATCCTCATTTAATGACTTTTAAAATTGATGTATAGGTTTTCCCCTAGCATTCTTTTCTCTCATGTCAAATTCTGAATAGACTTTGTGTATAGGTTGTACATTCCCATTGAATTTATTAAGATCATGTGTATAGGGTTCCTCACTTCCTATTTTTATTTACGAATGACCGAGCATCAAAATTCCTATGGAGAAAATCCACCACTTCGAAAACACGTATTTTCAAAACTGTTTTTCTAAAACTTGATTTCTTGTAGCACATACGAATTGCTTCTTCCCATCTTCGGTCATTTCATATTCATTAATCATGCATGAATCACACCCATCTCAGAAAAATTGCATAATCACGTGTTGCATTCCCAGCACATCACACACAAACATTCATCCCATTTTTCAAGCGCACTAACATTCGAATCTGTCATTTTTTTTTCTTTTTTGGTGACCGTTTTTGCAGGTGATTAACTGTCTTTGCCCACGAGCGACAACATGATCTTCGAAATGATAGCAAGAAATACCAGGGATTCAAACCTTTTCCCATTCGGCATACCATGTACATAGAGACCAATAACAACAAAAAGCATATACCAGAAAAATCATACATCCAAAAATGCAAAAAAATCATACATCCAAAAAAAATCCCAAAAAAAAAATCCCAAAAAAGCATACATCCAAAAATCCAAAAAAATCATACCTTCAAAAATCCCAAAAATGCTGTCACTGTCATATCATGGGACCACCATGCGAGAGTGGTCACTCCCTAAAAGTCCAAAACCCCAGAAGCCAATCATCAACCGAATACCTTTCTGAAACAACCTCTCTCACATCACACCTAACAGCTTCTCTCACATTGACCATCTTCAGGGCCAATCGTGACAGGATGAGCTTCATGGACTACCAACGGGAACCGACTCAAGCGAGACTGGGTGTAATCTTACCATTCATGCATTGCATCCAAAACAAAAACATTCAACCAAAATCCAAAATTCAATCATTTTCATTGTCAATACTTCATGCATCCTATATGTAGTAATTTCATATTACCACAATATATTGCATTGTAGATAGTTGCATGGGCATATCGCGTATCGAAATGACATCTTTGGGAAAATCTTGAGAGATCGATTGAACAAAGTGCGTGAACCACTAAACTCTTGACCCGTCAACGAACACAAGGGTCCAATCAAAATCAGCACCACAAACCAAGTGAGTAGTGTGCGAAGAGCAGTATTTTCTCTTGAATTTCAAATGAGGGTATTGGACAATCCACTGAGCGATGAGGGAAGATAGAGCGAGTCGACAAAGGTAAAACCACGAGCGACATGTGCATTCCCTCAGCACATGGGGAGGCACAATACATAGTGAGATCTGTGATAAACAGGATACGAACTGTGATTCATGCAAAGATCCAAGAATAGTAAGAAAACAATCATTGACTAATGAGGATGACGAGGCACTTAGGAATACAAATCTCCACAAAACCAAAAAGCTTTGACTGCCTTGTACATAATCCCTTAGTGAGCCCCGCTGAGCCTTTCAGGAAAAACTCTTTCTTCAGGAACTCCACAATATGCCAACCCACGTACATATACTCACTTGCCCTTGCAATAGAGGATCTCAAACGAGCCAGAGCCATGGCCCCACCCCACCATCTTCCACAAAAACAACAAATGAAATGTTTGAAGAAATCAGTGAGTCAATGCAACTCCAAAGCCAAACACCAAAAAAGAACACCGAAAATGTTCGAGAAGATCGATGAGTCAATGCAACTCCAATGCTGAAAGCCAAAATACAAAGTAGAGAATGCTTGAGAAAGTTGATGAGCCAAATGCAATTCCAAAAAACAAAAATGAGAATAAAGTTCAAATCGAACACCAGAAGAGGCAAGAAGGAGAAATCAAAATCAGAAAGACCAATGATGTCCCATAGAAACCAATAAAAGGTTATCAAAACCCGTCTAATCATTCCACCCATGGCAAAGGCGAAACACGTCTTCTATTGCACAAAAGCTCCACAACTCCCAAATAAATCCCACAGTCCCGTGTGACATACATCGTACCTTTCAGCCCCGTTATAACCCAATAAAGACCTCTGACTCATAAGTTATTGAGCGTTAACTGAAAGTACTGGATCTGAAACATGAATCATAAGCTTTGTACTTGTTATCAACATGTCCCGTCTTCCCAAAGGGACCATGAGTGAATGAGTGTGACCTTATCTCACAAGGTCTTTAGAGTGCGAGTGACTCTTTGATTAAAGCACCACACATAAACAGCCTACCCCATTGCAGGTGAGAAATTTGTGAGGATCGGAAAGTCCAAAACCTCAAAAAGAATTCTAAAGAAAATACTGCTCCGAGCATTGAGAGTATCATTACACCATTAGCACACACAGCTATACTCATGAGAGGTTGACCCGCATCCCTCCATGAGAGGAAAGTGATTCACACATTCCAATTCAACAATCACTCAAGATCGAACCGAAGATGTTTTATATTCGTAAACCTCATATTAATAGAGATAGGGCCATACCTTTTCTCCAAAAATTGCATATACATTTTACATCGTATCCAGTATTTAATACCGGCATGCATCATAACCAGTTCATCATCAGCATCTGACCGGTAAGAACTTTGCCTAGTCTCGCTGAAAGTCAACTTCAGTTGCAGTTGTTGAAGCGTAACTTTTGATCAAAAGAAATCAGAAACTGCGGCAATCCGGAGCCATACAAAGATCTTCCTGGAGTTATCCCATGTCATACTCGAGTCTCAACGACACCACTCCCAAAGCCAAGCTGAAGCCATGCGGGAGCCATCCTCACACTTCGAGATTATCCCTAGAGCCATGCGGGTGGCATTCTCACACTTTGAGACTATCCCTAGAGCCACACAGAGTCATTCTCATACTTCAAAACCATCCTTGGAACTACACAGGGGGCATCCTAACAGTCCGAGAACAATACGGGAGCCACCTCAAATCCACATCAGATCTATTTCATCACCGAGGCCTTGCACACAGAATATCGAACTACGTATGGTCTGATCTCAATACGGAATTGAGTACGTAGGCAGCCCGTTCAGGGTGCGACCACATCATAGACGAAAACTTCCCTTCTCCCCTCGGCGTCATCGAAGTGAACCAACCAAAGCATCGTCATGCTCAATCAGCACAAGGTCATCCCGAAGCATCCTGGAATCATGACGGAGCCATCTCAGAGCCATGATTAGAACCACACCAGAGACATCCAATTATGTTTAGCCATTCACTCATTGTTTAGTCATTCAACCACTACAAAATCCAAGGAAAGAAAACCCCATCAAACAATAAAGCCATCTTCAGAGCCATCAAACCACCCTGAAAAAAAAACCTCAAGGAAAATGAAAGCCTACAAACTGCCACAACATCACCAACCATGTCAAACCCACCAACCACCCCGAGACCATTGGTCACATCGGAGCCATCAGTGCCTACCAGAGCCATCAGAGCATACTAGAGCCATCAACGCATGCTGGAGCCATCTCAGATCCATGAAGCCATGCCGGAGCCATACCGGAGCCATCCCGAGGTTTTGATGTTACTATAAAGCCATCTGCTCACACAAAAACCTACCTCCACAAACAGGGAGTTTAATTCAATTAATACATTGGTTAATCACCTCATATCACATATCAGCTGCATATACCCACAAAATTTGTTCACTATCTAATGCATCTTTACACCCGCTAGGCAGCTATTGCGCTACTAGTGCGGTCGCTTTTTCGTTTTACACCCGCTAGGCAGCTATTGCGCTACTAGTGTGGTCGAATTTTTCGTTTTACACCTGCTAGACAGCTTTTGCGCTACTAGTACGGTCGCCTTTCATTTTACACCCGCTAGACAGCTATTGCGCTACTAGTGCGGTCGCCTTTTCGTTTTACACCCGCTAGGCAGCTATTGCGCTACTAGTGCGGTCGACTTTTCGTTTTACACCCGCTAGGCAGCTATTGCGCTACTAGTGCGGTCGATTTTTCCTTTTACACCCGCTAGGCAGCTATTGCGCTACTAGTGCGGTCGACTTTTCTTTTTACACCCGCTAGGCAGCTATTGCGCTACTAGTGCGGTCGACTTTTCGTTTTACACCCGCTAGGCAGCTATTGCGCTACTAGTGCGGTCGATTTTTCGTTTTACACCCGCTAGGCAGCTATTGCGCTACTAGTGCGGTCGACTTTTCGTTTTACACCCGCTAGGCAGCTATTGCGCTACTAGTGCGGTCGACTTTTCGTTTTACACCCGCTAGGCAGCTATTGCGCTACTAGTGCGGTCGACTTTTCGTTTTACACCCGCTAGGCAGCTATTGCGCTACTAGTGCGGTCGACTTTTCGTTTTACACCCGCTAGGCAGCTATTGCGTTACTAGTACGGTCGCCTTTCGTTTTACACCCGCTAGACAGCTATTGCGCTACTAGTGCGGTCGAATTTTTCGTTTTACACCTGCTAGACAGCTATTGCGCTACTAGTACGGTCGCCTTTCATTTTACACCTGCTAGACAGCTATTGTGCTACTAGTACGGTCGCCTTTCGTTTTACACCTGCTAGACAGCTATTGCGCTACTAGTACGGTCGCCTTTCGTTTTACACCCGCTAGACAGCTATTGCGCTACTAGTGCGGTCGAATTTTTCGTTTTACACCTGCTAGACAGCTATTGCGCTACTAGTACGGTCGCCTTTCATTTTACACCTACTAGACAGCTATTGCGCTACTAGTACGGTCGCCTTTCATTTTACACCCACTAGACAGCTATTGCGCTACTAGTGCGGTCGAATTTTTCGTTTTACACCTGCTAGACAGCTATTGCGCTACTAGTACGGTCGCCTTTCGTTTTACACCCGCTAGACAGCTATTGCGCTACTAGTGCGGTCGAATTTTTCGTTTTACACCTGCTAGACAGCTATTGAGCTACTAGTACGGTCGCCTTTCATTTTACACCTACTAGACAGCTATTGCGCTACTAGTACGGTCGCCTTTCATTTTACACCCACTAGACAGCTATTGCGCTACTAGTGCGGTCGAATTTTTTGTTTTACACCTGCTAGACAGCTATTGCGCTACTAGCACGGTCGCCCTTCATTTTACACCCGCTAGACAGCTATTGCGCTACTAGTGCGGTCGAATTTTTTGATTTACACCTGCTAGACAGCTATTGCGCTACTAGTACGGTCGCCTTTCATTTTACACCTGCTAGACAGCTATTGCGCTACTAGTACGGTCGCCTTTCATTTTACACCCGCTAGACAGCTATTGCGCTACTAGTGCAGTCGAATTTTTCGTTTTACACCTGCTAGGCAGCTATTACGCTACTAGTGCGGTCTCGCCGTTTTTCCTTCACTAGGCAGCTATTACGCTACTAGTGCGAGATCGTTCACTTCATAACCCGCTAGGCAGCTATTACGCTACTAGTGCGGTCCCGCCGTTTTTCCTCCACTAGGCAGCTATTACGCTACTAGTGCGAGATCGTTCACTTCATAACCCGCTAGGCAGCTATTACGCTGCTAGTGCGGTCTCGCCGTTTTTCCTCCACTAGGCAGCTATTACGCTACTAGTGCGAGATCGTTCACTTCATAACCCGCTAGGCAGCTATTACGCTACTAGTGCGGTCTCGCCGTTTTTCCTTCATTAGGCAGCTATTACGCTACTAGTGCAAGATCATTTCACACCCACCTGCTAGGCAGCTATTATGCTACTAGTACGGTACTCATTCAAAATATTATAGGCTCGTCATAAGTCCTATAGCTAGATGTCAAGAGGTCTAGTTGAGGCTCTTCTAAGCCCTCGTACTTTCAATTGCATTCTAGGCTCATCATAAGTCCTAGGACTGGATGTTAAGAGGTCCAGTTGAGGCTCTCCTAAGTCCTCGTGCAGCCCAAACCAATATATTGTTAGCATTCTAGGCCCGTCATAAGTCCTAGAGCTAGACACCGAGTTCTAGTTGAGGCCCGTCATTAGTCCTCATGCATAACCAATATACCGATTGTATTCTAGGCCCGTCATTAGTCCTAGAGCTAGACACCGAGATCTAGTTGAGGCCCGTCATTAGTCCTCATACATTTCGAAGATGCATTCTAGGCCCGTCATAAGTCCTAGAGCTAGACATCGAGTTCTAGTTGAGGCCCGTCATTAGTCCTCATGCATAGGTTGTTTGATCGTATTCTAGGCCCGTCATTAGTTCTAAAGCCATTCTGCTTCCTCGATCCTCATCCTGCAAATAAACATAGCCCCCAAAGGGGGTCAGCAACCTTTTGCTGGCATGGTTAACGTGCAGCCCGCTGACTACCGGGATACACGCAACTATTTGTCGTTATAACATGGCGTTGATTTTATCATACAACATGCATATACATAACAGAAATTATTGCAGAACAATAACAACACATGCATAGTGAGAACAATTCACTTTAGGTAACAACCAACATGGTTAGTCAACTTGTAAGCCTAGAGGATGTCTTCACCCTCATGATAAGCTTAACACGTATCACCTTACTGTTTGTTAGTTAGATGAATAACTTAACTTGAAAGATGAGACGGGCGTAGTGACCCGAACACATCAACACATAATTTCCCCCTAGCCCGAGTGGAAGTCAGGTAGGTAGCTTTGGCTAAGCTATGGGAGGTCGAATTCCCCATAAAAGGAAAACTACCCTAACATAAGGAGAGAGTCGAATCTGATTCAGATGTCGACACCCATACATACACGCGTGACCGGAACGACCGGATTCCTCACTCCCCCGGTTAGCACTCGTTAGAAGTCCCACAATGGGAGCTTAACATAATCTCACACAAGTAAGTGTTTAAGTCCAGTTAGACATACAAGGGAAGTAAGACATAATTTCAGCAACACACATCACAACTAAACACACATAGCCGGGTTAGAACGTTCTCTAGGTTGAGGGACGTTATTACCGGATACCGTTCTCTTACGTTTCCTAGCTTTGGTTAATTAACAGTTAGCATGCATTCGAGGTTACCGGTATCGGTACACACACGTCACAATAATAATAAGAACTGTAAACTCGTTTCATGATTTAATCTTGCAAGGTTGTAAACACACAGAAAAGCAAACAGCACACAAGCCGGTGTAAACCGGTAGGCAACAGACTGCAAGAAAACCATACCTTGGTCCTTGCCGCTCTAGGGTTCCACCGTACGTTGTTCCTAAACATGATTGATAAGTTCGGTTAATTTATTTACTTAACTTCAAACTTTACTAAGTATTTTACATGATTATATGACGTGTTTTAAATGCCTAACTTACCCTAGATTACCCTCATTGTACCCCCTAGGGTTAACTACATTTGTCATTTTCTTTTCATTTTTTTTTGTAGGTTTTGGGTCTGTCCGACCCACCGTCCGACCCACCTCTGGGTCGGACCCTTCCAGTAACCTTCGGGTCCCAAAACTTCCATCATGTCCGACCCATGTCCGACCCAACCATCTGGGTCGGACCATTCCAGAAACATTCGGGTCTGCAACTTCTACCATGTCCGACCCACCGTCTGGGTCGGACCATTCCAGAAACATTTGGGTCTGCAACTTCTACCATGTCCGACCCATGTCCGACCCACCGTCTGGGTCGGACCATTCCAGAAACATTCCCGGCGTTTTATTTTCTGTCCGACCCATGTTCGACCCATGTCCGACCCAACCATCTGGGTCGGACCATTCCAGAAGCTTCACGGGTGACCAAACAGAGACCGTCCGACCCAACTGTGGGTCGGACCTCTGGGTCGGACGCCCCCAAAATCAGCCCAAAAATTGTCAAATCTTTTCCAAACTTTTCCACAAGTCTCCTAAGGTGTTCTAACATCATTAGGCACACTATAACCCTCATACTTCCCCTTCCAAATTCATTTACACGTTTATTTCCAAATTCCTTAAATACTCTCTCAAAACACTTGTAGCTCACTAGATTGCTCCCTCCTAGAAATGCATTTGGACCCTTACATTCCCACTCAAATTTTGACATGATCTCCCCATAAATTTTACATGCTCACACTCATCTTTTAACCCACTAAAACACTCCAACCATCAATTCATCCAAGATACCAAGACACACTTAAAATTCACCATTCAAACCACAATAGCCCTCAATATTCATAAACCTTAAGAACTTGGCTCTTAGGCCCTTAAACAACATTAAATTAAACACTGAATTTCCTCATATTATTTGCAACACCTGCATTTCACTGAGCATTTATATTTGTACAACATAAAACACAACCTCTTAACACATCACACAACTTAAGGTGAGTTATTTACCTTGGGATTTCTTCCAACTTTTCCTCCTCCTTATTACTTGTTCCACAACTGTTTTCCAATGGGGTATTTGCTACACTAATGACCATGCCAACATGAATAAAATGAGTATGGAGGGTTCATGAATATTATTCCATTAACCCTAGAATAAATATTTGAACATCATAGGAGGGAATTACCTTCTACTTCAAAATGAAGTTTTTGGTAATGGAATTTGGGCTAGCTCCACACTTCTAAAGGATTGAACAAGCTAAAAATGAAGAGAACAATGGTGTTCAACACACATAAAAATCGGCCACCATATAAAATGGGAGAATGAACAGATTTTGAGTTCTTCTTTACCTTAGAACAACAAGGAGATGATGGGCTTCAAGAATGTGAAGCTTCCTCTTCAAAATGTGGTACACCCATGGAGATGAAGTATGGAGTTTTGAGATTTCGAAAGGTACAAAATAATCCCCAAGATGAGAGGAGTATTTTGGTGAAAGAATTTCTTGATTTGGAGCTAGGATGAAGAAGTTACAAGAGGAAGAAGTTGGGGTTCTTCTTGACTTGTGAAATCGCCATTGTTGGCAAAATGAAGAAGAAAGAGAGCTGGGTGAGGGGGAAAGAAATCGTGAGTGAAGAGAATGAGGGGAAGAGAGAGAGTGTGAGAGAGTGTAAAGTAAGTAGTTTTGTATTTTAGTGAGTAAAGTGAAATAAATAGAATAGAGAGGGGAGCAAAATCGTGAGACACAAGAGAGGGGAAGGAAAAGTCTTTTTTTTTTGTAAAAGTAGAGATGAGGTGGCACATGGTCATTTAGCAGATAACACCCGTTAGTTCCCGAACTGTCAGTTTTAACAGTCTGGGTCCGGTTTCCGGATTTTTGTTTTATTTATTTTTATGGTCCTAGACCTTGACTAATATTTAATTATAGCCATATGATTGACTATAAATTTTTATTAGTCCATTAAACCCGTTTAAAATTACATTTCCCGGGTTTCTCGAAAAACGTGTTTTAAAGTTCGTTTTGCCTTTTTAATCCACTATTTGGATCCGTTTCCTTCGGGAATTTTTTCCCACATGTTATTAATGACTAAAATAAGTCTTAGAATATAATAATTATATATTTAACTAACATATTAAGGTTTGGGGTATTTCAATCTACCCCCCTTAAAAGAACTTTGTCCCCAAAGTTCACATTTCCCACGCATCTTAATTATTAGAACACGGGGATTACTTTTGAAACAACGCTTCCATAACAAACACACAAACATTCTTTACATCACATCGGACTCGAGGTCCTCATAATGAACATCACTTAGACTCAAGGTCTATAACATAATAACATAGACATGTATTCCAATACATGCCGTACATACATAACCGAAACGGCTCTACCCCCCTTAAATAGGGGTACGCCCCGTACCCTATACACACAAAGCTAAGAAGTAAACAACGACGGGTACTTCGCCCTCATATTATCTTCCAGCTCCCAGGTGGCCTCCTCGATCTCCTGGTTAGACCAGAGAACCTTCACCAGTCGAACAGACTTGTGGCGAGTGTCTCGAGTCTTAGTGTCCAGGATCCGTACGGGAGTCTCCACCGATCGCATGGTTGGCTCTAGTGTTAGCCTTTCGGGCTGAAGTACATGAGACGGATGAGACATATATTTCTTCAGCTGGGACACATGAAATACATCATGTACCTTGCCCAGCTCAGCAGGTAAATCGAGTCTGTAGGCTACCGGGCCTATCCACTACGTCACAACATAGGGCCCCACATATTTCGGGCTCAACTTGCCTTTCTGGCCAAAACGAAACACTCCTTCATGGGGGATACTCTAAGGAATACCTGATCGCCCACGGCGAACTCCAGGTCGCGTCTGCGCACATCGGCGTACGATTTCTGCCTATCCTGAGCTGCCTTCATGTTAGCCCGGATTTGGCGAACTTCTTTGTACTTGCTCTAAATACTCAGGTCCTATAATGACCGTCTCACTCGACTCATCCCAGCATAATGGCGTGCGGCATGGCCTACCGTACAAAGCCTGGAAGGGAGACATCTTGATCGACGCGTGGTAACTGTTGTTGTAGCTAAACTCGATCAGATGTAACTTGTCAATCCAGCTGGTCTGAAAGTCAAGTGCACATGCACGTAACATATCCTCAAGCGTCTGTATGGTGCGCTCACTCTGACCATCTGTCTGTGGGTGAAATGCCGTACTCAACTTCAGTTCGGTACCAAGTGCTTCCCGTGTACTTCTCCAGTACCTCGAGAGGAATATGGTATCCCTATCAGACACGATAGTCTTCGGTACTCCATGATGCCGTACTATCTCACGGTCGAAGAGCTCTGCCAGCTTCGCCACTTTCCAGGTGTCCTTCATCGGAATGAATCGGGCCACCTTGGTCAGTCGGTCTACAACGACCCATATCATATTCAAGCCTCCCCGAGTAGGCGGAAGCCCAACAACGAAGTCCATGGAAATATCATGGAACTTCCATTCAGGAACGGGCATCGGCTGTACCATGCCACCAGGACGGCGGTGCTCAAACTTGACCTTCTGGCAAGTGAGACACCTAACAACATAATCTGTCACATCTTTCTTCATACCGGTCCACCAGAAATATCTCTTCATACTCTTGTACATTTTTTAAGCTCCGGGGTGAATAGAAGTAGAAGAACAGTGTGATTCACTCAGTATGCGCTCCTTCAGCTCAGCGCTACTTCGTGGAATACAAAGTCGGCCATTCAGCCTGATCAAATCATCATCATGTAGTCGGAAGTCATATTTTTGGCTCTCGAATGTGCCGTCCATAAGTTTCTGTTTGATCTCTTGCATGTACTGATCTGACATCTGAGCACTCCGCACCTCTTTGACCAAGCTAGAGTGAGAGATTAGCGAATGGAGAGAGTGTGCTCGGTGACTCAATGCATCAGCTACAATGTTTGCTTTACCTTCCTTGTACTGAAGGTTAATATCGTAATCAGTAAGGAACTCAACCCACCTCCTTTGCCTCATGTTCAACTCCTTCTGAGTGAACAGGTATTTCAAACTCTTGTGATCCGAATAAATCGTCACATTCACTCCATACAAATGGTGTCGCCATATCTTCAAAGCGAAGACAATGGCACCCAATTCTAAATCATGCGTAGGATAATTTTCTTCATGTCGCTTCAACTGTCGGGAGGCGTAAGCCACGACCTTCCCGTGTTGCATCAAAACACAGCCTATACCTTTACCTGATGCATCACAGTACACCTCAAAACCATCAGTACCCTCTGGTATAGTAAGAATTGGTGCAGAAGTCAAAGCATCCTTGAGCTTCTGAAATGAGCTCTCACAGTCCACAGTCCAATCAAACGGTGCATCCTTCTTCGTCAAGGATGTCAATGGTTTCGAAACACTAGAGAAATTCCTCACAAACCTCCGATAATAACCTGCCAGACCGAGGAAGCTCCGAATGTCGGCAACCGTCTTCGGTCTAGGCCAGGTGCGCACAGCATCAATCTTGGCCGGATCCACAGCGATCCCGGCCTCAGAAATAACATGACCAAGAAAGGAGACTTGGTCCAACCAAAATTCACATTTTGAGAACTTCGCATAAAGCTGGTTCTCCCTCAACGTCTGCAACACACTCCTCAGGTGAGCTTCATGCTCCACCTTGGACTTAGAGTAAATGAGAATATCATCGATGAAGACAACCACTGACCTATCCAACTGATCTCGAAACAAACGATTCATCAAGTCCATAAACTTTGCTGGTGCATTAGACAACCCAAACGGCATGACCGTGAATTCATAGTGCCCATATCTGGTACGGAATGCGGTCTTCTCTATATCACTGTCTCTGATAGCAATCTGATGGTAACCCGATCGCAGATCGATCTTAGAGAATACAGATGCACCTCTCAGCTGATCAAACAAATCATCGATACGTGGCAATGGGTAACGGTTCTTCACCGTCACAACATTCAGCTCTCTGTAGTCGATGCATAGGCGGAGACTCCCATCCTTTTTGTAACACCCCTACCGCTAAGACCGTCATTACTGTCCAATCTCCTTATACAAACCAGATTCACGCAGCGGATAAATACTTACATACTCAACGGTGGGTGGTGATACACTGCCGTTAGTCACCCACGTGACTAACAAGGCTACTGATTCTACATACAGCATCGGTCTGATGGACCGGAATCCCGAGTATTACATATCTACCATATATATTTCATACACCAATACACGCTACATTCTTCCATTCGATACAATACTTCAAATACCATACAATATAATCCACATACCGAGTTTACTAAGATCCTTATACAGATATACTACCTCTTCAAAGTTCATACGTACTCACTACGAGTCTACTTACTACCCGTTCCTCACAACTACTTACTCTTAATTACAAGGGTGTGCCTCCGGCCTCTTCCTTGACCACATTCGCTTCGGGTACCTGCACACTAAAAAATGTCCCCCGAAGGGGTCAGCTTTCGCCGAGCATGATAACCGCATACCCCGCGTACTAGTGAGGGTACGCCGACCACTTGGTCGTATACATGCGGTTGATTTCATTCACACATACATGCATACATGCTTTTATACATTTTATTACAATACATTACGCAAGGCATACACACATACATACACTTCATTACATACAAGAGTACAACATAAACCATTCAATACGTACTTACCTTTTCCTGAATACACATACTCATTACATACACAGTATACAATACTTGTTAGCTTCATTGGTCCACCCGGGTTAATCGGGTGGAGATTACTCTTTTACTCGTTACTTCATACACATACATACTCATACACATACTCACTTACGGATCCATACTTACTTACTCTTACTCTTACTCAAGTTAAGTCGTCGGGACCTCCGGCCCTGGGGACTACACCGTCCCACCTCCGGGATTTACTTGACTCACTAATCCGGGATGCTACCCATTTAAGGGATTTGGGCCGCGGACCAGTTTAAGAGTCAGGAATTGCAGCCAACCTCTTGTGACTCCGCATCCTCACGCGTGGCCGAAGCTATATCGGACTTGTACTCATTCCAATTTACTCACTTAAGTTAGGAGTTAGATAGTTAGGAATTAGCACAAGTCAACATCCAAGCCACAATAATACAATACCAATATACACATACATACAAATACATTACATTACAACAAGTACACTACAAGTACGATACACTTCATCATCATTCATATGTTTCATGAATTATACAAACTATTGTTCAAGACAATATCAAGAACAATGTAAACAAGCACAAGTAAGTGCAATATAATCCGATTCATGCATTTATCTTATTTAGGTGGTCAAATAAGCACACAAATCGGGGTAACCAGATTAGGATACAGGGCATGAAGAAATCATACCGTTCACCGTTGTACGTACTTCCAAACGTCTCCCGGTGTCACAAACCAAATCCTATTATATACATACAATTGAATGATTAACATCTACAATTATTCAACTTGTACTCTTACTATGTTTCCCAACTCATACTTACTATGTCTTCACAAATTCTTATACTTACACTTTACTTACTTACTTAGTTTCATTACTTTAGGTTTTACTTACTTACTACTAGCATGCTTACATACATGCACATATATAATGTATGGGTATACATATATGTATATGTATATACATATATATAATATATATTAATTATTTAAAATAATTTTTTTTTTTGTCAGGACCGGACTTGCGACCTACCTTGCAAGTCCGGTCCATTCCAGTAGCTCATTCCGGAAATTTTTTGGCCGACCGGACTTGCATGTCCGGTCGCAAGTCCGGTCCATTCCAGAAGGTTTCATCGGGGAATTTTTCTCCGACCGGACTTGCAAGTCCGGTCGCAAGTCCGGTCGATTCCAGTAGCTTTCTGACGGAAAATTTTCTGCTCCGACCGACTTGCAAGTCCGGTCGCAAGTCCGGTCGGACCCAGTATTTGCATTTTAATTTCTGTTTTCAGTCCTCTCTTTCACCCATTACTTCCCCATTGTTCCCACACTTAATCCCACATGTTACAACACTAATTAAACCTCCTAATACACCTTAGTTCATCCACCAAACTCCTTACTAAATCCATCAATCAATCTTACACAAATTCCTCAATTCTTTTCCTACCAATGTAACAGTTTTTGTTCTACCTATGCTACAGATTTTTGTTGCAACTTCTACCACTCAATACTTCCTCTATCAATGTCACTCCTAGCATCCCAAATACATCTCCAACAACTACAACATCTACCCAAGTCCAACACTCTTTTTACCAATTCTTACACCCTAATTTTTCCTAACTTCTCCATACATTCTTATACCCTTTTGCTACAGATTTTCACACTCCTTGTTTCTCTTACCACAACTACCTCTTCATCACTACTAAACATACCTACTAACTCCAATACACACCTTGGTTCTCCCATTCACCAAGTCATCCATAAGTGTACATTTCCTACCAAAAATTTGCCATAGTTCACCTACAATTCTCACTTATCCACACATACTCATTATCACCAAAAATCATTCCTATTCTAGCCACACCCATACAAGGGTCCTACCAGCAATACAAAGCAATCTTAATACATCATTATCTCCTCAACATCAATACTAATACTCATACACGACCATTTGGCTCCAAGGCCTACAATTCACATACTAATGCACAAATACTCAAACTTACTCACAATTACCCAAACTTCCAATACTACCATACCAATACAATAGTTTAGGTTCTTTTATTTGCTTACCCATTCCCATTACTCCAATGCACTATAATTTAACATGAGTGAAGATCTCTTACCTTGAGCTTTTATTTCCTTCAATTCCTCTTCATTTCTCCTCTCTCTCTCTTTCTTGTTCAAATCGGCCATATGGGGAATGGGGTTATCGAACTCCATTCCCACCACCCAAAGCACATAAAACAAGTGCAATTAATCTACTAATCCTTAAATTAATGCTAATTCATTTAAAGTGTTAAACACAATTTCTAGGGTTTACCTTTTGAAGCTTTTAAGAGGGTTTTTAGCCCTTGGTTCAAGAAGGTGAATCCACCACCATTGCAAGGTTGATATTATGCTCAAAAGAAGAGAGAAAAACAAGGTATTACATATGGGTAAAAATCGGTTATGAGAGGAGATGGTGGAAACATGAGTTTTTCATGTAGATTTTTACCTTGTTGGAAAGAGGAGACTCCAAGCTCCATAATGGTGTGCTTTTCTCTTCAAATGGGGAAAACCCATGGAGATGAACTTCCTCATTTTGAAATTTCGAAAAGAGGGAAGTGTAGAGGAGAGTGAGGGGAGCAAGAATATACATTTATTTTTGCATTTGGAGCTCACATGGAGGTGGAGCATGGGAGAGAAGTGAGAGTTGCCATTGTAGCCATGTTGAGAGCTTCAAAATCGGCTGGAAGGAAAGGGGGGGGAGTTCTCACGGTTGGAAGAAGGAGAATAGGTGAGAGAGTAGAGAATGAGAGGTGAGAGAAAAAGGTGGGTGCTTTTACTTTAGTACTTTTCTTCCTTTTTGCTTTTTGACCTCTTATTTAATTAGCTAGTTGTGTGAGTGTGTGAGGGAGTTATTTAACTGTTAAACCGGCCCCCTTACTGTTATACTAGCTGGAGCGTTTTTCATCTTTTACAGAAACGCTCGTTATTTTACCCGGTTTTGGTACTATTCACTAACCGGGCTCGTTTTCCGGAATTTTCTTGTTTAATTGTTTTTATTAGTCACTAAGCTTCCATAAATGCTTAATAGTTATTATTTAATGATTTATAATTTTTACGGGTCTGTTTGACCACTTAAAGTCACGTTTTCGGGTTTCCTCGAAAAACGTGCTCTAAGCTCTATTAGCGTTTTAATTCATTATTTGGATCCGTTTTCTTCGGGAGTTGTTCCCTTATATTGTCTAGGCCTTATTAAGCCTTTAGAATCCATATAATACGCTAACCGAGGTCTCATACCTCCTATGGTTATTTAACGCTTATTTAGCGTTTTTCGCCTTTTAAGCGTTTCTTTATTTCTTTTGGATTTATTTTTCCTTACTGTTATAATTAGGTACCATTAGGCCCTTAAATACGTATTAAGTTAATTTTAATCCCTGTATTTAAGTTCGGGGTATTTCAATCTACCCCCCTTAAGAAACTTTGTCCTCAAAGTTGTTCAATGTTACGGGATTACTATGCTTACTCATTCATACATGTCTAATATCAAACGTCACACATTCTTCCTCCTTACAATTCCCAAATCCATTACTTACGGTCTCTACATTCCATACCATATGAATGTACTATACTCACTCCAATCCATATTACTACCACCATCCGGTTCCACATTACCAATTTATACATACATACAATGCAAGGCTATCCCCAAAGCGATGCAATACACATTCCAATCCCGCAGGCGCTCAGGTCCTCTAGACACGGGACTCCTCTATGTCCCGCTGCCCTTGGAATTATACCACATACTACCTTACTATCTTCTTCGGTACTCACTTCTGACACATCCTCGTTCTCCCTACTAAAAGAATTCTTCCACCACTACCAATTAAAATTTCTAAAACATACGACTCCATATTCTAATTTATATTCATTACTTCTATCCTATGTGTGATTCTTGTGACCACTTGAGGGGAGCTTCAAGAATCATTCGACCCTGATGTGATCAGCATCAGTGTTGAACTATCTTTCCACCCCAATTTGTGTTCGGTTTCCCTTGATCTGATCAGGATCAAGTTCGACTTCCCACATCAGGTTCAACCAAACAAATAATTTAATTATTTTTCATTTTCTATCTTTTTATTCTTTCTAGTCGTGATTACGAATTCATACATCTCCAAAGGATGGAATCAATCCATCAGTCATCCTCACTCTACTTCCCAAATGCTTTACTCCATGGTTCAATCCTAAATGCTCACTTCATCGACTGTTACTACTTCCATTCATTACTCACCATCATCTCCTATATTCTAACTAAGGAATACTACACTTATAAGGTTTAGTTGGCTTCAGTTGTTTCAAATATTTTACTTACGATTCCACTACTCATAAACTTCATTCATCTACTATCCTCATTCATTTCGTACTATTCCTTCAAAGGTTACAATACTTGTGGAGCTCCGTCCACTACTCATTACTTTTCTTTTACTAATACTCTTACATTGGTGTTACAGGCTGGGTATATTCCTCATATGGTATTTGCATGTCTAATGCCTAATTACCATAATTACGGTGTGAATGAGTACTTATGTTTATTTAACATAGTATCAATCATAAGTTTGGTTCTCATTTGTGCTATGCACATTGTGGTTCATGTGTTTTATTCACAAAACTTACATTCAGCGGTTTTCGCTCTACCCCCCTTAAAAGGGATTACGCCCACGTAATCTACCATATGTTATTATTATTAAACATTGGTTTAATCAATTTGGGCAATCTGAAGCGTTTAGCTTCACTACGGTACACTATACAATATGCTCTGGTCAAAGGGTCTTAACCATACCAATGGTTTAGTCTTTGCGCCAAGAATTCCTATATGAGTTTATTTAACTCACAATCAATTTGGTTCTAGCCTATTAGGCTTTGAGGCATTAATAGTCAATCTCGCATACTTACTGGGTGTATTACTAGGGCCCACTAGCTTCTGCTGCGCGACCCTGATAGCCTCAGTGTTTAATTCACTCTTTGGTATTTATAGATGTGTTACTCATCGCCTTTTTATCCCTTTTGTGGGAATAAGGTTTACCAACAAGTGTGGTATTCTTTTACCGCCTTTTAACTCAATGAGTTTATATTATAACCAGCTTCCTGGTAATCTATTATACCTACTATCTGTACTCTCATGATTATTCGCTAAGTTCTTCCAACTTATTGTTGGCGAGGCTAAGCCACTATTTAGTTATAGTGCTTCCTCTGTTGTCAATAGCTTTTGAATTATACCAGTTCTTCTGGTTCAGTACAAGTGTCCTTTACTTGTATGACCTTGCATTTTCTATGCGTCGGTCCTTGTGACTTTCTTAAGTCTCTTTTCACTCTTTAATCCATTGGAATTCACCTTTTGTGATTGTTAGTGTATTGTACACTCTTCGTGCTTCTTTGGCCTTAGGCCGCACGGTTTAGTGCTAAGCTTGCTTAACTGGCTAGTGCCATGTTTGTTGGTGAAAGAAAGGTTTACTACGGTTTACATTCTCCATATCCCTAGCCATCCCATTAGATCATTAGCTGAACAAGTGCAATACCAAAACACTCAGTCATACAGAGTGCAGAGGCGTAAACGCTTGACAGTAAGTCACTTATGTGATAGAAAAGAATATTTCTGCCTGTCTTCCATACTTATACTCCGTGTCGTTATCTAACTACTTCCTCATAGCGGTCGCTTGTTGCGCACCGTATTCTTACTCATTGTACAACATTGTTTTTACTGTTTCTATTACTGTGATAGTTCCTCTTTACTTATTGCGATCGTCATTGGCACCATTCCCTTATGGTGTGAATACCCTGGGGTTTCCAATGTTCGTGTGTATGACGGTTGTCGTAGCATACCGCAATACTAATATCCTCCCAATGTGGAGATGTCTTATTCCACTTAGGTTTTATGTGTAGGTTAACTTACCTCACATTCTATCATCATTTGTGATACAATTTACCAAGTATCTTGGTTGACCAAGGATGAAGTGGTTTACCGGGTTACAAGCTCTCTTGAGCGTTGGTCATTCATGGTGTGCAATGTGCACTCACATTGATTGTTTTTGACAATTGTTGTCCTCTCAAAATTGAGCATTGGTTATAGGCTCTAGCTGTGCGGTTTTATTCTCGTATGTACATCACCGGGACATCCCATGAAGCTTCAAGGGTTTTCTGGTCCCGTTCTCCAATTGAAGAGTACTCTGTCATTGATAAATGAAAGTTCTTGTTGAGGGGTTTGTCTCCACTCATAGGTCTAATGACAAGGTTGGCTATGTTGGTGTTTACACAATGGTTTACCACATGCTTGGGTGCATATGGAGTATACTTACTCCTTTAAGTCGTAATGGTTTGGAAATCCCATTTCCGTATTCCTTCACCCCTTGGCAATATCTATTGCGTGGTTTTATTGTCATAGTAGATGGAAGCCTTTTCTAAGGGTTCACATCATCACCGCATCGGTGGTCTTCGGTTAACGAGGGGTACCTTCCCTTGGGTTTCTCGTAGTGTCCAAGTGTGGACTAGGCCAATGTTGGCATTATCATGATTCTTATGCCTCTGTGTTATTAGCTACAGTAGGCATGAAGGGTAATTAGAGCTCGTCAACTGTATAGCAGATGGTGTTCTAGTGACAGTGACACTGAGATGGCCATTACTCCAAGCCACTCAGGATGTTGGGTTTGAACTGATGGTCCAGTTGTTGATTTCTTGTCGTATGAGACAATATCTCTAGCAAGTCTTGTTATCAAATGGTATGGGTTATGCAACCGTTAAGGTTTACATAACATCGTTGGTTGATGGCTTTTAAGCCTTATTGCTGCAAGCCATGCTCTTCGCAAGCTACTTATCCATGTTTCCACTCCTTGTATACCCCATAGGTTGAAGGTATTACTAGGCTCCATGGCAAGTCGTGACATCACGCTTCCGTTCATAGGAGACCTTTAGGCATTCTGGTGTTAGTCGGTGCCTCTTAGTAATTTAGGGCATTTCCTGTCAAGTGAAATCCCTTCGGTGTCTTAACCGAGTGTGCATTCCAGCTCCGTGCTTTATTATGATGCTTCATTCAGCTGCTGTTAATCTAGACACCCTTCAAGGATTGCTCCTGGGTGTTGTTGGTTATGCCGTTACATCCGGCTAATGTTTATGACATGTTGTGTCTACTATACCTCCCTGTGGCATTGCATTTGAGTCATCTCCTTTAGGGTTATAACGTCTCCCGTTCTTGGGTAGACTGTTTATACTTGTTCCTAGCGCTTGGGACTAGGTTTAAATATCCTCTCCGACGATGGATTGGCTTCGTGGTAATCTTGTGAGTGCTCTTGGGAGTTCTGTCCCGTTCGTTGAGCATTGTGGTGTTCACGTTAGGCAACTGCCTCACTGTGTTTAGGCTGGGTATGCTTCCCAGCTGTCATGTAATTGCTTGGATTATTTGAGACATATCCAATGTCTATACTTATTAGTCTGTGCCTTTTGCACTTCCTAGTTCTTATTCCTCATCTTCAGATGGATTCTCTGCGTCTCTTGATACTTGATCGTCTGAGGTGTCCAGCTGTTCTGGTTTGAACTCACTCACGGTCCGTAGAACGGAGTTGACTACTTCCCGTGTGTCGTACACTACATGTATACATACGTGGGGTACCATGTTGATACGTTACCACTTACCCAACTATATGTCGGGCCCGCAAGCTCCTTCGGAGTGCGGTTGTCCCACATCCCGTAACGGGTATACTCGTAGTGTTCGTCACACGCCTAGGTGAAGTATTCTGTTGCCAACTCCTCTTGTATCATCCCATGATACTCACCATAATACTGTTGGTCTGGTTTTAAAATCCAAGGTTTATAGAAGAAGGTTGTGGTTTTGAAAGGAAATTTTAGTTTTTTAAAACAACGGTTCGGTGTTAAAGCAATTCTCTCATGGCATAGCCATGTTTGAGGTCCTGACCAAGTCTAGCTTCTCGCTGACTGGTATGTTCTAATTACAGTGGTCGGGCCGTTAAGCCTTCCCAAGGTTCCATACGTCTGGTTGTTAGGATGTGTGATCCTGTGGTTGTTTCATTACGGTCACTGTACATTACTATGTACTTGTGACGTATTAGTGTTCCTTTACATATTCGTGTTGTTACTGCACTTGCCGTGGCAAGTGCGCGTACTGGTGGTTTTTGGATAATCCTACCAATCTTGGTATGGTTTCTGCTTGTATTTGATAGTCTTGTTGACTCTTCCCTTGATCTTGTTGATCTATAGTTGGTATACTCGATCCTTTAGGTAGATTCTTGGTGGTCTAGACATGGCTGTCGTAGATCAGGGTAATTCTCCAATCCTTGGAGATTCCCCTTTGATTTGGTTGTGTTCTTCCTTGTTGCTCGTTCCCACACGTTTGTTGTGGTTCCTGAGCCTGAGTGGTTTTAGGCACTACGGTTGTAGTTGCATCAGCTTATAGCTTGTGAATGTTCTTGTAGCTGTCTGAGCTATGTTGGCCAGGTTTGTAACCTATTTGGCGTTGTAGTTTTGGAGTCACTCACTCCCGACTATGTCCTTAGCCAGCTAGTACACCGTTGGTGGTGTTGCTTGGCTATTACTGTTGTCCCGCAGACTTGTGTCTCGGGTTCCCTTACTGCTCCCTTTCCATTTCGTTGCACGGTTAGTGCTCCTTTCCTGCTGCTGGTTGGTTAGCTAGGTTTCGCGACTGCTAAGCATGTCGCCCCATGCTGTTGTAAGTTGTAGCCTCCTTGTGGTTGGAGTGCTTATTCTACCGCTATTAAGAGTGGGCGTTGTTGTTCAACCGGGATCCATTTCCGGGGCTTCCATTTCTTGGACTCTACTACTTGTCAAGTTCTCGTTTACTGTGTGGTTGCTTCACAACTGCCAGATCGGGTTTTTCCCCGAGTATGAGAGGTCTTTCCTTCTCTCTGGCGTCCTTTCCCAAGTTATATAATGGGGGTTTGCGGCGGGCGGGACTGATATTGTAGGTATCCGGTGCTCACCGGTAGTTCCTAACTAGCATATCTCTAATGCTAACACTCAGCCCTTAGCCCTAAGCTTCTAATTCCTAACTCTTGGTATTCCTAAACTCGGTATTTCCAGTCATCAGAGCGATACTTCGCTCTGATACCACTTTTTGTAACACCCCTACCTATAATACCGTCATTAACGTCCAATCTCCTTATACAAACCAGATTCACGCAGCGGATAAATACTTACATACTCAACGGTGGGTGATACACTGCCGTTAGTCACCCACGTGACTAACAAGGCTACTGATTCTACATACAGCATCGGTCTGATGGACCGGAATCCCGAGTATTACATATCTACCATATATATTTCATACACAATACACGCTACATCTTCCATTCGATACAATACTTCAATACTACAATATAATCCACATACCGAGTTTACTAAGATCCTTATACAGATATACTACCTCTTCAAAGTTCATACGTACTCACTACGAGTCTACTTACTACCCGTTCCTCACAACTACTTACTCTTAATTACAAGGGTGTGCCTCCGGCCTCTTCCTTGACCACATTCGCTTCGGGTACCTGCACACTAAAAAATGTCCCCCGAAGGGGTCAGCTTTCGCCGAGCATGATAACCGCATACCCCGCGTACTAGTGAGGGTACGCCGACCACTTGGTCGTATACATGCGGTTGATTTCATTCACATACATGCATACATGCTTTTATACATTTATTACAATACATTACGCAAGGCATACACACATACATACACTTCATTACATACAAGAGTACAACATAAACATTCAATACGTACTTACCTTTTCCGAATACACATACTCATTACATACACAGTATACAATACTTGTTAGCTTCATTGGTCCACCCGGGTTAATCGGGTGGAGATTACTCTTTTACTCGTTACTTCATACACATACATACTCATACACATACTCACTTACGGATCCATACTTACTTACTCTTACTCTTACTCAAGTTAAGTCGTCGGGACCTCCGGCCCTGGGGACTACACCGTCCCACCTCCGGGATTTACTTGACTCACTAATCCGGGATGCTACCCATTTAAGGGATTTGGGCCGCGGACCAGTTTAAGAGTCAGGAATTGCAGCCAACCTCTTGTGACTCCGCATCCTCACGCGTGGCCGAAGCTATATCGGACTTGTACTCATTCCAATTTACTCACTTAAGTTAGGAGTTAGATAGTTAGGAATTAGCACAAGTCAACATCCAAGCCACAATAATACAATACCAATATACACATACATACAAATACATTACAATATACAAGTACACTACAAGTACGATACACTTCATCATCATTCATATGTTTCATGAATTATACAAACTATTGTTCAAGACAAATATCAAGAACAATGTAAACAAGCACAAGTAAGTGCAATATAATCCGATTCATGCATTTATCTTATTTAGGTGGTCAAATAAGCACACAAATCGGGGTAACCAGATTAGGATACAGGGCATGAAGAAATCATACCGTTCACCGTTGTACGTACTTCCAAACGTCTCCCGGTGTCACAAACCAAATCCTATTATATACATACAATTGAATGATTAACATCTACAATTATTCAACTTGTACTCTTACTATGTTTCCCAACTCATACTTACTATGTCTTCACAAATTCTTATACTTACACTTTACTTACTTACTTAGTTTCATTACTTTAGGTTTTACTTTCTTACTTACTACTAGCATGCTTACACACACATATATATGTATGGGTATACATATATGTATATGTATATACATATATATATATATATTATTATTTAAAATAATTTTTTTTTTTGTCAGGACCGGACTTGCGACCTACCTTGCAAGTCCGGTCCATTCCAGTAGCTCAGATTCCGGAAATTTTTCTGGCCGACCGGACTTGCATGTCCGGTCGCAAGTCCGGTCCATTCCAGAAGGTTTCATCGGGGAATTTTTCTGGTCCGACCGGACTTGCAAGTCCGGTCGCAAGTCCGGTCGATTCCAGTAGCTTTCTGACGGAAAATTTTCTGCTCCGACCAGACTTGCAAGTCCGGTCGCAAGTCCGGTCGGACCCAGTATTTGCATTTTAATTTCTGTTTTCAGTCCTCTCTTTCACCCATTACTTCCCCATTGTTCCTACACTTAATCCCACATGTTACAACACTAATTAAACCTCCTAATACACCTTAGTTCATCCACCAAACTCCTTACTAAATCCATCAATCAATCTTACACAAATTCCTCAATTCTTTTCCTACCAATGTAACAGTTTTTGTTCTACCTATGCTACAGATTTTTTGCAACTTCTACCACTCAATACTTCCTCTATCAATGTCACTCCTAGCATCCCAAATACATCTCCAACAACTACAACATCTATACCCAAGTCCAACACTCTTTTTACCAATTCTTACACCCTAATTTTTCCTAACTTCTCCATACATTCTTATACCCTTTTGCTACAGATTTTCACACTCCTTGTTTCTCTTACCACAACTACCTCTTCATCACTACTAAACATACCTACTAACTCCAATACACACCTTGGTTCTCCCATTCACCAAGTCATCCATAAGTGTACATTTCCTACCAAAAATTTGCCATAGTTCACCTACAATTCTCACTTATCCACACATACTCATTATCACCAAAATCATTCCTATTCTAGCCACACCCATACAAGGGTCCTACCAGCAATACAAAGCAATCTTAATACATCATTATCTCCTCAAAACACAATACAATACCATACCATTCTTTGGCTCTAGGCCTACAATTCACATACCAATGCACAAATACTCAAACTTACTCACAATTACCCAAACTTCCAATACTACATACCAATACAATAGTTTAGGTTCTTTTATTTGCTTACCCATTCCCATTACTCCAATGCACTATAATTTAACATGAGTGAAGATCTCTTACCTTGAGCTTTTATTTCCTTCAATTCCTCTTCATTTCTCCTTCTCTCTTTCTTGTTCAAATCGGCCATATGGGGAATGGGGTTATCGAACTCCATTCCCACCACCCAAAGCACATAAAACAAGTGCAATTAATCTACTAATCCTTAAATTAATGCTAATTCATTTAAAGTGTTAAACACAATTTCTAGGGTTTACCTTTTGAAGCTTTTAAGAGGGTTTTTAGCCCTTGGTTCAAGAAGGTGAATCCACCACCATTGCAAGGTTGATATTATGCTCAAAAGAGAGAGAGAAAAACAAGGTATTACATATGGGTAAAAATCGGTTATGAGAGGAGATGGTGGAAACATGAGTTTTTCATGTAGATTTTTACCTTGTTGGAAAGAGGAGACTCCAAGCTCCATAATGGTGTGCTTTTCTCTTCAAATGGGGAAAACCCATGGAGATGAACTTCCTCATTTTGAAATTTCGAAAAGAGGGAAGTGTAGAGGAGAGTGAGGGGAGCAAGAATATACATTTATTTTTGCATTTGGAGCTCACATGGAGGTGGAGCATGGGAGAGAAGTGAGAGTTGCCATTGTAGCCATGTTGAGAGCTTCAAAATCGGCTGGAAGGAAAGGGAGGGGGAGTTCTCACGGTTGGAAGAAGGAGAATAGGTGAGAGAGTAGAGAATGAGAGGTGAGAGAAAAAGGTGGGTGCTTTTACTTTAGTACTTTTCTTCCTTTTTGCTTTTTGACCTCTTATTTAATTAGCTAGTTGTGTGAGTGTGTGAGGGAGTTATTTAACTGTTAAACCGGCCCCCTTACTGTTATACTAGCTGGAGCGTTTTTCATCTTTTACAGAAACCGCTCGTTATTTTACCCGGTTTTGGTACTATTCACTAACCGGGCTCGTTTTCCGGAATTTTCTTGTTTAATTGTTTTTATTAGTCACTAAGCTTCCATAAATGCTTAATAGTTATTATTTAATGATTTATAATTTTTACGGGTCTGTTTGACCACTTAAAGTCACGTTTTCGGGTTTCCTCGAAAAACGTGCTCTAGAGCTCTATTAGCGTTTTAATTCATTATTTGGATCCGTTTTCTTCGGGAGTTGTTCCCTTATATTGTCTAGGCCTTATTAAGCCTTTAGAATCCATATAATACGCTAACCGAGGTCTCATACCTCCTATGGTTATTTAACGCTTATTTAGCGTTTTTCGCCTTTTAAGCGTTTCTTTATTTCTTTTGGATTTATTTTTCCTTACTGTTATTAATTAGGTACCATTAGGCCCTTAAATACGTATTAAGTTAATTTTAATCCCTGTATTTAAGTTCGGGGTATTTCACTTTTTCTTCACAAAAAGGACTGGTGCTCCCCATGGTGAGACGCTAGGGCGGATAAACCCCTTGTCTAGCAGGTCTCGCAGCTGCTCCTTGAGCTCTGTCATCTCAGCTGGAGCCATACGGTAGGCGCCTCTCGCTATAGGTCCGGTGCCCGGTACCAAGTCAATCTCAAACTCAACTGCCGTGTAGGCGGCATGCCTGGGAGCTCCTTAGGAAAGACATCAGGAAACTCCGACACAACCGGTACATCTGGGCTGAACTCAGGGTCTCTCTCTATGTCCTGGACATAGCAGAGGTATACATCATTCTTCCTTCTGATTTCGTGATACATGGCCATGGCGGAGATGATCTGTGTCGAAGGCTCCCTGGGCCTCTGGCGGTATGAAATGGTAACCCCAGACGACTCCTAAGAAGCAGACGGTGCTCGGCACATAGGATTCTGCTGCCCTTGTACCGCTCCAACCAGTTCATCCCCACAATCACATCAAATCCGAGCCCCTCAAACTCTATCAAGTCAATCGGGAACTCTTCATTCTTAATTCGAACGGTGGCATCTCAGTAATAACGGGTGCATCTGATCCGCTCCTTAGACGGGAGAGTGACTAGGAAGTCAGGGATCTCCTCCCCGTCTAGCCCCAGTCCCCTCGCAAATGAGAGTGAGACAAACGTGTGTGAGGCTCCAGAGTCAAACAAGATCGACGCATCCACGCCATTCACTAGGAAGGTACCGGTGAGGATAGTGCCGCTTCTGCCGGCCTCTGCCTCTGTACACACACTCAGTGTACCTTCCGTCCCGAGTGCAGCGCCTATTTTATTTCATAAACTTGATAAGTATATTGGTAACAACACGGGCGGAATGCTTAAGAATTCAACACTGCTTTATTCATAAAACTCGTCGTTACATTATGATGGTATTACATTGGCTACATAGCTTGATGACTCAGCATACTTACTACTACTCCATACATACTCACATACAACTGATTTCACACTTTACATGATTGCACATAATTTCAGAACTGTCTAAAGGTAAGTTCATTCGTCTTCCAGGTTTCATGTGTGTGGCATTGATTATTGTCGGAGGCGCCGTATTCAATTTGATCTTCTTGATACCATGGTACAACATCCTCGACTGCCCACCCATGATTAACACATCTCCAGACTCCATACTAACTTCCTTGCGAGGTCCGCACGCTTCTGCTCGCCGTACATGAACACTGCGGTGTCACCAATGGACCAAGACACCACGGGTACTCCCTTACTAAGAGACTCGGGTGACTCGTCCTTGTCTTGGTGTAAACCCAACCTTCCACCTTTTTGGTAGAATTGGCAATACACAAATCTGCCTTGATACTTGGGATTTGCTCCGGTTCAACTTGCTGAGCAATTCCTACGGCGTGGTTAACACCCGCAAGGAACTCCTCAGGTATACTTGGTATGGTAGCTCCATCTCAGCTCGTGTGTCCTGATATGACTTGGTGTAAGGGTTCCAGTCCTTACCCATGCACATCATCTTTAAATTCATTTTCGCCCCACTTGGGTATTCGGGTATGTAAAACCTCCAGGCTGCTCCAACTCGTTGCATCGTTGGATGATGTGGATTTGTGCTTCGGTGTCAAGTATCCCTTTAATAATATCATACCTGGTTGGATAAGTTTGACACTGTTCTGTCGGATAGTCAATGATGTCGATGGTGGTGTCTCCGGGTTCGGTGTGGGTGGGATTGGATAGCAAATATTGAAAGTTCCTAAGGTTTATAAGTTTCTAATTTAGGTGGTTTTCACATTATACTTCAACTTATTACTTATGTGGTTATTCACTATCTACCCACTACACACACATGCATGGAAATGCGGTAAGCAATCACTTATCTTACTTAACGGTTTAAAAGGGGTACCTGGTCTAGAAGACGATCCTGGTGCCTCTGACCGTCCACCACGTTCAAGGAGCCTTGCCTGCTCCCCCCCTTCCCCTTCTGGGAATCAGTATGTCCTTGCCCCGAGGATGGCTGATATGTAGCTTTCGGGCCCTCAGTGGTAGCAGTGGCCTTACCCTTCCATTGCCCTCTAGGCCTATAGTTTCTGCCATCGGGGTTGCTGTAGCACTCAAAATCACGGTGCCCCAGCTTCTTGCAGTAGTGGCACTGCACATCGTTCCCTTTGCAGTCCTTACCGGGATGGTCACCCTTGCACCACTTGCAGAAGTAATGGTGCTCCAGTGCAGAGCCCGTACTGGCTGCTATTACAACACACAATCAATACACACTTCACAACATAACAATACATACTTGAATCCGATATTCGAAATTAATCAGTTACCCTTGGGCGGGTGAGAGCGTAAGGGCTTAGCCGCATAGGCATAGGTGAGCTTCAGCGGCTCCTCAGTGGTAGTGGGCTGGGCTTGGCCCTTGCTATCTTGCTGCTGGCCCTTCTGAGGCTGAGGGTAAGGCTTCCTCTTCTTCCCTCCTTGGTACCCTTGCGAGCTTTGGCCCTCGCTCGAGACCTTGCGCTTATGCGCATTCTCCTCGTCCCTTAGACGGACGGTGATCTCCACCTTAGCAGCGGCATGATAGCACTCCTGAGTAACAAGGTGTTAGTCATGCCCCGCAACACATTTACACACTCCATACAACATTACTCATTCACACTTAGACATTATTGGAAATTTACCTGCAAGGTATTGTACTCGGCTGGCCCCATGCCATAGCGTAGGCGGTGGCTCAACCCACTGTAGAATCGGTTTACTAAGACCGGTTTGAGTAACCAAGGTCGGGTAGAAGATGAACAAGGTCAGTGAAGGCGGTGTAGTAGTCGTCCACCGTCATTTTGTCCCCTTGCTTTAGACTGTCAAGCTCCAGGCGCTTCGCCTCCTGCACATGCACTGGGTAGTACTTGGCCCTTAGCAATGCCGTGTACTGCTCCCATCCAAAATCTGGATCGGCCACCTTCTCGGCCCTCACAAGTTTCCACCAGTTCCTAGCCGAACCCTTCAAATAAAAAGCAGCAAGTCGGACCTTGGCATCAGCAGGAACGGCCAAGGTCTCGTAGGCGGTCTCAAGCTCCGAGATATACGCCTCTAGCTTAGAAGGGTCGGTCTCCCCTTTGTAAGACGGGGGCCTCAAGTCGGCCAACGCTTTCACCCAATTGGTCTCGCGTGGCTGTGGTGGTGGTGGTGGTCCTGGTTGATCCTCACCCCCGGGCTGTTGCTGCCCTTGCTGCACTGCGGTTACTATCTGAGGTATTACTTGTGCTAGGGCGGCCGCTACAGCTTCGGCCATCATCTGAGCGGTGGGGGTATTCCCCGTGTCTCCTGGACCAGGCCCTCCACGGCCTCGTCCCCGCGGTCGCCCTGCCATCTGAACATACATGAGAGCACATTAGTATTGTGCTTACAAACTTATCGCATCACTTGTTTATAACGTCCTTTGGACGACAAGGTTTAAATTTCCTAACTCGGTATATTCCTAAGCTTGGTAATCGGCAATCAGAGCGATACTTCGCTCTGATACCACTTTTTGTAACACCCCATCCATAACCTTAACACTTAATCAGTAATTGCAGCGGAAAACATTACTTAAACATGTACCAAAAGCGCGGTGTTACACGCCGTTAGCCACCCACGTGGCTAACAAGGCTGTTACATAATATGTATCGGTCTGACCACACGACTCCCGAGCATAATTACAACCTTCCAAAAATGACTGTCCAAAAGAATGACAATATACCGAGTGTACTGTTCAAAAATCACTAACTAGCTTTACATCCACCAAAAGTAACGACCTCGAGTGTACAAGCACTACTCGGGTTCAACATCCAAAAATGACAAAAATATCAACAACCTAGGATCTAAAGCCATTCTGCTTCCTCGATCCTCATCCTGCAAATAAACATAGCCCCCAAAGGGGGTCAGCAACCTTTTGCTGGCATGGTTAACGTGCAGCCCGCTGACTACCGGGATACACGCAACTATTTGTCGTTATAACATGGCGTTGATTTTATCATACAACATGCATATACATAACATAAATTATTGCAGAACAATAACAACACATGCATAGTGAGAACAATTCACTTTAGGTAACAACCAACATGGTTAGTCAACTTGTAAGCCTAGAGGATGTCTTCACCCTCATGTTAAGCTTAACACGTATCACCTAACTGTTTGTTAGTTAGATGAATAACTTAACTTGAAAGATGAGACGGGCGTAGTGACCCGAACACATCAACACATAATTTCCCCCTAGCCCGAGTGGAAGTCAGGTAGGTAGCTTTGGCTAAGCTATGGGAGGTCGAATTCCCCATAAAAGGAAAACTACCCTAACATAAGGAGATAGTCGAATCTGATTCAGATGTCGACACCCATACATACACGCGTGACCGGAACGACCGGATTCCTCACTCCCCTGGTTAGCACTCGTTAGAAGTCCCACAATGGGAGCTTAACATAATCTCACACAAGTAAGTGTTTAAGTCCAGTTAGACATACAAGGGAAGTAAGACATAATTTCAGAAACACACATCACAACTAAACACACATAGCCGGGTTAGAACGTTCTCTAGGTTGAGGGACGTTATTACCGAATACCGTTCTCTTACGTTTCCTAGCTTTGGTTAATTAACAGTTAGCATGCATTCGAGGTTACCGGTATCGGTACACACGTTACAATAATAATAAGAACTGTAAACTCGTTTCATGATTTAATCTTACAAGGTTGTAAACACACAGAAAAGCAAACAGCACACAAGCCGGTGTAAACCGGTAGGCAACAGACTGCAAGAAAACCATACCTTGGTCCTTGCCGCTCTAGGGTTCCACCGTACGTTGTTCCTAAACATGATTGATAAGTTCGGTTAATTATTTACTTAACTTCAAACTTTACTAAGTATTTTACATGATTATATGACGTGTTTTAAATGCCTAACTTACCCTAGATTACCCTCATTGTACCCCCTAGGGTTAACTACATTTGTCATTTTCTTTTCATTTTTTTTTGTAGGTTTTGGGTCTGTCCGACCCACCGTCCGACCCACCTCTGGGTCGGACCCTTCCAGTAACCTTCGGGTCCCAAAACTTCCATCATGTCCGACCCATGTCCGACCCAACCATCTGGGTCGGACCATTCCAGAAACATTCGGGTCTGCAACTTCTACCATGTCTGTCCGACCCATGTCCGACCCATCGTCTGGGTCGGACCATTCCAGAAACATTCGGGTCTGCAACTTCTACCATGTCCGACCCATGTCCGACCCACCGTCTGGGTCGGACCATTCCAGAAACATTCCCGGCGTTTTATTTTCTCCCGTCCGACCCATGTCCGACCCAACCATCTGGGTCGGACCATTCCAGAAGCTTCACGGGTGACCAAACAGAGACCGTCCGACCCAACTGTGGGTCGGACCTCTGGGTCGGACGCCCCCAAAATCAGCCCAAAAATTGTCAAATCTTTTCCAAACTTTTCCACAAGTCTCCTAAGGTGTTCTAACATCATTAGGCACACTATAACCCTCATACTTCCCCTTCCAAATTCATTTACACGTTTATTTCCAAATTCCTTAAATACTCTCTCAAAACACTTGTAGCTCACTAGATTGCTCCCTCCTAGAAATGCATTTGGACCCTTACATTCCCACTCAAATTTTGACATGATCCCCCATAAATTTTACATGCTCACACTCATCTTTTAACCCACTAAAACACTCCAACCATCAATTCATCCAAGATACCAAGACACACTTAAAATTCACCATTCAAACCACAATAGCCCTCAATATTCATAAACCTTAAGAACTTGGCTCTTAGGACCTTAAACAACATTAAATTAAACACTGAATTTCCTCATATTATTTGCAACACCTGCATTTCACTGAGCATTTATATTTGCACAACATAAACACAACCTCTTAACACATCACACAACTTAAGGTGAGTTATTTACCTTGGGATTTCTTCCAACTTTTCCTCCTCCTTATTACTTGTTCCACAACTGTTTTCCAATGGGGTATTTGCTACACTAATGACCATGCCAACATGAATAAAATGAGTATGGAGGGTTCATGAATATTATTCCATTAACCCTAGAATAAATATTTGAACATCATAGGAGGGAATTACCTTCTACTTCAAAATGAAGTTTTTGGTAATGGAATTTGGGCTAGCTCCACACTTCTAAAGGATTGAACAAGCTAAAAATGAAGAGAACAATGGTGTTCAACACACATAAAAATCGGCCACCATATAAGATGGGAGAATGAACAGATTTTGAGTTCTTCTTTACCTTAGAACAACAAGGAGATGATGGGCTTCAAGAATGTGAAGCTTCCTCTTCAAAATGTGGTACACCCATGGAGATGAAGTATGGAGTTTTGAGATTTCGAAAGGTACAAAATAATCCCCAAGATGAGAGGAGTATTTTGGTGAAAGAATTTCTTGATTTGGAGCTAGGATGAAGAAGTTACAAGAGGAAGAAGTTGGGGTTCTTCTTGACTTGTGAAATCGCCATTGTTGGCAAAATGAAGAAGAAAGAGAGCTGGGTGTGGGGGAAAGAAATCGTGAGTGAAGAGAATGAGGGAAGAGAGAGAGTGTGAGAGAGTGTAAAGTAAGTAGTTTTGTATTTTAGTGAGTAAAGTGAAATAAATAGAATAGAGAGGGGAGCAAAATCGTGAGACACAAGAGAGGGGAAGGAAAAGTCTCTTTTTTTTGTAAAAGTAGAGATGAGGTGGCACATGGTCATTTAGCAGATAACACCCGTTAGTTCCCGAACTGTCAGTTTTAACAGTCTGGGTCCGGTTTCCAGATTTTTGTTTTATTTATTTTTATGGTCCTAGACCTTGACTAATATTTAATTATAGTCATATGATTGACTATAAATTTTTATTAGTCCATTAAACCCGTTTAAAATTACATTTCCAAGGTTTCTCGAAAAACGTGTTTTAAAGTTCGTTTTGCCTTTTTAATCCACTATTTGGATCCGTTTCCTTCGGGAATTTTTTTCCCACATGTTATTAATGACTAAAATAAGTCTTAGAATATAATAATTATATATTTAACTAACATATTAAGGTTTGGGGTATTTCAAGAATTCCAAACCTCAGAAGAAGAACAAACCCTTTTCCGTTTTCCAGATAACATTCATCCCTTTTGTCTCTTCCACAACGCTAAAATCACATGGGAAAGCCCCTTCGTTTCGTTTCGGTATTTCAAATATTGCACGCTTTGGGACATTGAATGAGCTGTACCAGAAGGTATTTTAAGGGATGGGAGTCTGGTTTTATCGGTGTCTGACTCCGGCTTATAAGTCTCGACCCCATCCCTGTGTATTACTGCTATTTCCTTATCTTGCGGCTGGCTGTTCGACGTTCTTGCGATTCTGTCATGCGCCCTCGGGTGATTAGTCAGCCTGTTATGGACATCGTAGTCCACGAACAAAGAGAAGAAGTCGAAATGAGAGTTTCTGATTTCAAGTCCGTTTTATTTTGCTTCTCTTGCTATCGACTTGCTGCTCAGTAATACTCTGTTGACACTGAGCTCTTTTATTTTTATGCTGCTTAAGATACTGATGAAAGGGAGTTATCTTACCTATCGGTTCCCTTTCTGTGCGGTATTTTCATTCATGTCTTCTGCTTGCGGTTCACTTTTCAGTTTCACCACGATATATATTATTATGTGCTCTGTCTGTGACATTTTGTTTCTGGCAAACTTTTGATAAGAAGCTGGTCATCGTTACCACTATCGAAGAAGCAGCAGCACTCGCTCTTTGGCACTGAGTACACTGTCCTGTTTAAATTGCGTTATGATCTTCTGTCAACTTGAATCTCCTCATGAGCATCTGTAGATGAGTTAGTGAATACTTGTCGTTTGGATTGAATGGTGGAGTGGGAGCCGATAATCCCCCTGAGTATATGAATCTATGTATGGTTGATGCTAAAACTAACTTGAGAATTCTTAGGCCTCGTCATAAGTGTGCTACGAATCTGGGATCTCTGTGGTCTTCTTTCAGAAGTTGACTATTCTCCTATCCCATTCACAAGGGATGCTTCCTGAATGTGAAACAGAAGCAGATCTTGCCGCACCTGAAGCAATTCGCTTTACGCGAAGATTGTGTATTTCTTCTGGTGGAGAATGATCTTCATCTTCTCAATCGAGAAGGAGATGTTCACCCCATGTGAACTGGCAGTGCATGTTTGTTTCTGTTCGCTTAGTGTTTCGATTCTCACGTCTCAAACAGGGAGTCTCGATTGCATTCTGTTTCGCTCATTGAATCCATTTTGACTCGTGACTTTCTTTGCCTGACTTTGCTTTCTTCTTTTGTTGTTCTGTTGGGATTTGCAGGGTTTCTCTTGTCTCCTCTTGTTTGGTTGGATTTGATCGAATGAGTTTGGGCTGGACATGTACATAATGCTCGAGGAATGGAAACCTTGGAAACCTGCTTAGCTAAGGAACTGGAATTTGGCTTGGACTACCGGGGTCTCCACTTCAAACTCGTGTAACGGTTGGTGCACTCCTTGCTGATCCTCTCAGCTCAAGTGAGGCGGCGTCGATGCGACCCCCCATAGCAGCTTTAGATTTAACTTTTCACTCGTATTTGTATCAATTTGTAATTCGTTTGTTGTTTTTGTTTTCGGTTGTAGTGTGGTGACTTATTCATTTTTGTGATTTCATCCCATAACCGTTACATTATTCTCTTGCTTACAACCTTTAATTGACTATTGAAAGATAGTAAATAGGATAAGACTAACAATTGATTAGCAACCCTTGAATGATACTGATTTGCTACCTAGATAGCTCTGATGATTCGTTCTTGTATATACATTTCTCGTGCTACTTCCAAAATTCATTTCACACGTGTATAGCTTAAGCTCTCAAAATCCATGTCCATATGTATATAATTATTTAGACAGATTTTGAATTCTTTTCTTACATATATTTGCTTTATTCAGATAGATTTGAAATCCATGTTAGCGTGTATATTTGTTTATATAGTCTTGGAAATTCATCTCCACATATCATTTGCTCATCATTCCTTGCCTATGATTTTGTAAGTGTACGGACTGATCCTGTTTGGGCCCATGTAACTCTTGGTCCAAATATAATTTTGTTCAGGTTCGGTCCATAACCAGCCAAACGGGCTGGAACAGGTGGCCCTAGAAAGCCAATCAGGTTGCCCTCTTAGTGCATTTTAGAAAAGCCCTAGGTTTGGGGTATCCTTAATGCATACGGGTCCTAGACACGGTCCATGTGAGGAATACCCGTTTCCCTTAAAATTTTCCAAATCATCCTCTAAAGTCAGAATAAAATTCACAATCAATCAATCATCCAATTCCAAATCAATTTAAAGATCCAATGAGGCAAACTCCACTTCAAAATCAATTCTTCTCACACTCTCTCATCAGACACACTGCAAAACCGATCTCTCTCAAACTCTCTCATCAAACACACTGCAAAACCAATCTCTCTCATACTCTCTCATCAAACACAATCCAAAATCAATTCCTCTCACACCCACTCGTTATACACTCTTCAAAACCGATCCTCTCATACTCCAAAACCAGATATTCTTCATGAATTCTTCAAAATCAAAGCTTTTCGCACCCAACATTAAATACTCTTCATACACTCATTAGACACACTTCAACCTCACAAAGCATTTGAAATGCTTCCAAAAGTTCTAAGATCAAACTTCAAACTCCTTCCAAACTCCAATTGTCTCATAGATTCAAATCATCTTCCAATCTCAATTTCAAAGGCCAAACCAAGCCCAATTCTAAGCCCCAAATCCAATTTCAAGGGTCCAACCCGGCCCAATTTCAAAGGTCCAATCCGGCCCACATTTCAAGGCCCAAATCCGGCTCATTACCTCCATTCGATCCCGGTTTAGTTTCAAATCCAATTCAACTTCAATTCCAATTCAAATTCAATTTCAATCCAATTCAATCCAACTCCGATCCAGAATCAATTCGATTTCAATCCAATTCAATTCAAAATTCTTTTCATTCCCAATTCAATTCAACTTCATTTCAATCCCGAATATTTCTAAACATCATAAATCTCAAATTCCGGAAAACTTCAATCTCCTTGAAGTCAAGCATCTCGAATCTCTAACCGTCTCAACAGCTCAACAGACTCGACCGTCTCAGCAGCTCAGCAGACTAGACTGTCTCAATAGCTCAGCAGACTCGAACGTCTCAGCAGCTCAACAGACTCGACCGTCTCAGCAGCTCAACAGACTCGACCGTCTCAGCAGCTCAACAGACTCTACCGTCTCAACAGCTCAACAGACTCGAATGTCTCCGCAGTTCAACAGATTCGAACATCTCAATAGACTCATCAAATTCAAACACCTCGAAAACCCTCAGCTCCTCAAAAAGCCGAACCCCTTGAAATTTGGTAATCCTTTCAAGCCCCAAATGTCTCACAGACCCGAGCGTCTCACAGACGTCATCATTTTAGGATTTCGAATATCTCACCGAGTCGAGCACCTCAAACTCCAAAAAAACTCGACAATCCATCAAGCCCCACGAAATGGCCACAAAACCCCATTGACACCTCAAAGACCCAAAAGGTCAAAATCCTAATTCCTTCAAAAGCCCCAAAACTCCCCAAATCCCCAAAGGCCGTGAACTACGTAAGGTCTGATCTTAACAGGGAGTTGAGTACGTAGGCAGCCCATCTAGGGTGCGACCCATTCCAAACGAAAAACCCTTCTCCCCCTCGAGGGTGTTCGTCATACTTTTCAAAACATTCAAACCTTTTTCGGCCCCCACAAACTTCAAACCATTCGACTCCAAGTCTTGTCTATTAACTCAAACTTTTCCCAATTCTCATTCTATACTCATCCGAATTCACCCATTCTTCTTGGCGCTAGCTTGGCAAGAAAGCTCGTCACATCCATTCTCTTCCTCAGCCTCACTCAATCCTATCGTTTGGCTTTAATTGAATCTCTCTAAAAGGTTTTGAAAGAAGACAATCCCGACAATTGGAGACCGAGGTTTCCTCGGGCACCAATCCGAAGTCGTGGTCGTTGCCACTTCTAAGGGGTGTAACCCAGTGCGAACCCACAATAGAATCTCTGGCTTGATCAGATAAGTCCTATCCATAGGCAATAAATCATCAGAGTCAATTAACGGTTCTTAGAACCCTTCTCCTTCCTTCCTAGTTCCTTAGGTCAAACTAGGTGGCGACTCTAGTCAATTCCGCCTTATAGAGGCATAAGTCCGCGTGGGGCCCATCGAGAGCGGGTGTAGTGTTCACTTGCACTCCCCTTATGCTTTCTGGGAAAGACGGACGATTTAGTAGGTATTTGAGGGTTGCCAGAATAACGGGTTTCCACCCTCCACAGAATGGCAATTTCTAGGATCTAGGCTTTTAGACAGACCATATTTAGATAGACCCCCCTCATACCGAAAAATCACCCTCCACAGTCTTCATTAGTTTTCGTCAGTAAGCCCTCGCTCTTCCACTTCTCCAACCGCCCTGTATATCCAACTCGCCCCATGTAGTGCTTATATATATATTCTTCGCCCAGTTACGTCTCGCTTGTTCTTGACGTAACTGTTACAAAATTTGTATATTTGTAAGTTATACATAATAAAAAAAATATTTGTTAAATTTTATTCCTTAAATAATTAAGAAAGAATAATTGTAAAATTACCTTAAACTCTTCAGTCTGGCGATGGTCGTAGAATATCTTCCAGTCCTCCTCCGTGATCATACCATCATACACTACCCACGGCGGTGACCTCTTGGAGCCCAGTTTGGTAATCCAACCATCTACCAACCGATGCTTGAATTGTCGCAGCGATGTCGCTAGAAGTGATTCAATCTTCGTCCGAAGTTCATCCGCGACTTTGTACTTCTTCTGCACCATCTGCCACATGATGTCCTTATCTGCCTTTTCTTGTTCCTTCCAATCCTTATTAATCGAGCAATGGGATTTTACCATCAATCCCAAGTAAGAAGCAAACTGCTGCTTCGACCCACTAGAATGTCGGAGGTACTTGTCCCAGATCAAATCGATGGGAGAATCTTTCTTCTTCTTCAACCCACGGGTCGGTCCACGTCCCTTCCGAGGGTTCTGTGAAGTAGATGCAGCTGGTGGTTCTTCAGTAGGGACATCATCGTCAATATCATCCAACCCCAACAGTAAGTCCTCTTTGACTCTATCGTCAGGATCCATAATTTGAAAAATAATCAACAATTAACAAGGTTAATACGAACATCTATTGAATCAAATATTGAAACATGACAAAAACGAAATAATATAATATTGTCAACCAAACTTACAAAATAACATTTCATCGTTCAATCCACAATCCTTCATTGTGGTCTGACCTTCGATATTCAAAATTAGTTACATTATCTACCTCCATCGGCAACAGAATAGTTACATCTGTTTCATCTTCACAGTCGTATTCATCCTCATCAACAATATTATCAATCTCAACTATCGATCTTTTACTCTGCATTACAATAGACTATCTAGGATTAGACTGATCACGGTAGTAGAATACTTGTTTTGCCTTTGATGCAACAATAAAGGGTTCATCAGTAGGAGCCGCTGTCGTTAAATCAACTAGCTTCATACCATGATCCTCCTCACGATATCCCTGTTTGTTGTCCACCCATTTGCAACGAAATACGCAAGTTTCATAACTAGTGTAATTCAAGACCCAAATATCCTCAATAACACCATAATATTTGTTCTTCAGTGTATTACGACTTGTTCCTGTGAAAATGTCTTGTGAAGCGATAAGATGCACACCACTGTTCTGGTTTGTCGATTTACAATCTTGACGTGCAGTGTAAAAAGAAAATCCATTTACATCATATCCTTCATAAGACAACACATCGAGATTTGGACCAAGTGCCAACAACTGGATCATTTCATCCATGTTCCTTGATCTTCATACAACACCTTATGTCTGAACCACTTAACAAATGTTGCATTCTGCTCTTTTTTTTAATTTGGCATTACTCATTGTTGGGTGTTTTGTTTTGAGGTAGGCTAGGTGTGCATCGAAATACGGTTCAACAACTTCAGAATGATTCAACACAACCAGATGTGCCTTGTTCAATGTATCAATATCAACTCTGCATAATTTTTTCCCATAGGTGCCAACCCCTTTAAGCCTGCCATCATGTCTTGCTTTTGGTAATCCAATAACATCAACACCGTGTAAGTAGTGAGTGCAGAAGTCAACTACCTCCTCTGTTATTGTCCCTTCAATTATGCTTCCCTCTGGACGCCGACGGTTTTTCATTTTCTTTTTCAGTATACCCATATATCTCTCAAACGGATACATGTATCGAAGGTATAACGGACCACAATGTTTGATCTCTCTAACAAGATGAACAAGTAGATGCACCATAATATCAAAAAACGAAGGAGGAAAATACATTTCCAACTGACACATGGTGATCACAAGGTCATTCTGTAGTTTATCCAGCGTCTCCACATCAAGCACTTTACACGAAATTCCTTTGAAGAAAACACATAAATTTGTAATAGTTTTCCTGACATCAGCTGGAAGGATCCCACAGATTGCAACCGGAAGTAAGTGCTGCATCAGCACATGATAGTCGTGAGACTTCATCCCTACCAATTTAAGATCAGACATTGATACCAAACTTGATATGTTCGATGAGTAATCGGATGGCACTTTAATATGACGAAGAGAACTACAAAAACTTATTTTCTCTTCTTTGGATAATGTATGACAAGCGGGAGGCAAGAATGTTCTTTTCCCTCTTTGTTGTGGCGCGAGTTCTTCTCGTATACCCAATTCAACCAGATCTTTTCTACCCTTCAAATGGTCTTTTGACTTTCCTTTCACGTTTAGTAGTGTCGCAGTTACACTTTCACCAATGTTTTTCTCCACGTGCATAGCATCAATGCAATGTCTCACCTCTAAATGTTGCCAATATTCAAGTTCCCAAAATATTGATTTTTTCTTCCAGATGCTCTTTTCAGTGGCTTTAATTGGTGGACCGAAGTTGTTCACAACATTCTTCAACTGATTGTAAGTCTCAGCAGCAGATAGTGGTGGTCGTGCGACTGCATGATCCGTTTTTCCATCAAACTCTTTTGTCATCTTACGGTATTTGTGACCTTTCGGGAGGAATTTCCGATGGCCCATGTACACATTTTTTCCACTGTGTTTTAACCGTATACTACAAGTTCTATCTCCACATATAGGGCACGCTAGAGCTCCTTTAATTGTGTATCCCAAGAGGTTGTCGTATGCAGGGAAATCATTGATTGTACAAAACAACATAGCCCGGAGCGTGAAGTTTTCCATACCGTATGAATCATACACTGTCGCACCTTCATTCCACAACAATTGTAAATCGTCAATAAGTGGTTGCAAAAACACATCAATTTTGTTTCCCGGTTGTTTTGGACCCGATATCAACAGAGAGAGGAGAATATGTCTGGGTTTCATACACAACCATGGCGGCAGATTGTATATTGTCAATAAAACAAGCCAAGTACTGTGTATACTGCTCAAAGTGCCATAAGGGTTCATCCCATCAATGCATAAACCAAGTCTTAAGTTCCTTGGGTCTGTACCGAATTGAGGGTATATTCTGTCAATGTTTCTCCATTGTGGTGAATCGGCTGGATGTCTCAATTTACCGTCATCCTTTCTATGGGTAGCATGCCATCGGAGGTTCTCAGCATCTTTCTGAACTGCAAACAAACGTTTGAATCGGGGAATAATCGGTAGATACCACAACACCTTCGCAGGAGAACCCACGTTAGTGCTTATGTGGTTTCTGTCACCCTTTTTTACATAGCGTGATTCCCCACATTCAGAGCAATGGTCATCCAACTCATTCTCTTTCCAGTACAACATACACCCATTTGGACAAGCATGTTTTTTTATATTCCATACCCATCGGACACATTAACTTCTTTGCTTCATAAGTTGTTGTGGGTATCACATTGTCCTTTGGTAGTACATCCTTCAGCAGTTGTAAAAGATTTGTAAAACTGACATCACTCCATCTATGTCTCTCCTTCATATTGAATAGTTTTAGGACAACGCTCAATTTGTTTTGTGTTTGCGTATCACATCCACCGTACAACGGTTCCTTTGATGCTTGCATCAGATTTTCGAATGTTGTGGGTTTGTTGGAAAAATGTTGTTCAACATCTTCCATCATTGCATTAAGGTCCTCCTGATCATCTGAATCACTAACTAGTGAATCATCTTGAGTATCCCCAAAATCGTGTGAAGCATCCATTTCTGATTGTTCTACAACGACGTTATCAGCACATTCAAACACTTGTACTGAATGTTGACCATGCAGTATTGTTATGGCTTCATAATCTTCTGTAAACCCTCTGCGAATCAGATGATCCTTAATCTTGTCCACACCTCGGTATTTGAAGTCGTTCTTGCAATCGACACAAGGACATCGAATATATCCCTTATCCCTTGGTTTAAGATTGTCAACAAGGACTTTGCAAAATTTATTGACCCCTTCTAGGTACTTGATGTCCAATATGTCACTGTACATCACTGAGCGCTCCATCTCCTTTTTCAACACACACCAGATGTCGTGAACTCGTTCCATTGATCTCCTCTTTTTTTATTTACAGATTTAACAACCTAAACCTATCCAATCACCTTCGACCTCACCTAGGAACAAGTTAATAATATACAGTAGTTCAGTGATAATTTCGGCAGCATTACCCTACAGTTCTCCTAGTGTAGATATATATATATATATATATGAATCGTTTCAATTCACATATATTATATGTACACTAGAAGAACACTTGGGTAATGCTGCCGAAATTATCACTGAACTACTGTATATTATTAACTCATTCACAACCTAGATGGTGAGATCAAAGGTCATTGGACAGTCCCAACAGGGACTATCTAAGACATACCTCTATCAGGTAAATCTCAGACACGTAATTCTATGTTTGAATTGATTTTCCATTGTTTAATAGAAAAACAAAAATAAATTGAAACGTTTTAAATACCAACCTGATTAGTACTGGATGGTCAGCTAGCGCGAACAACACAGAAGAAGGAGAAGTAGGCAAATGCTCTTGCGCGTAGTATATAACACCTATTCAATGAAATTATATGGAATTAGAATCAGCTTAAATTCTGGAAAAAATTTGGCACGACCTTTGCGTATTTTTAGATACTCCACATTTTTTAAGGCAGAAACAAACACAGTAGCAGCAACATTTATTCTCAACAAACCATACGAATTATTATCAGACAGACAAGTATGCAAATAGTAAATATATATATATATATAATATATATATATATATAAAAATATATATTCTAATGATCAATGAACAAAAACAACCACCCCATTTCAACTTAATCTCACATTTCGCCATACTATGCAAATATATATTCTAATGATTGTAGAATACAAGTAGAATTTAGTATAACGTTTATTCGTGACAATATATAAGCATTTGTTTCTAAAATCATAATCAGAAACGCAAGTGTTTTACCATGGGTTCTGATCAGGCAAACCGGTGGCAGAGGTTGACAAGGCAGCAGATAGTGAGACAGGTAGACAATCCGACCGTGTGTAGTGACACCTATTCAATGAAATTAGAATATAAGGTTTTAATTTGAAAAAACATGAATAATTGAACTAATTAACAAAAGGATATATTTTGAACAAACCATGTTGTTGAAACATTTTTAAAAACTAACCTAATGGGTAGTGATGATCAACTCACAAATGGGATGGAAGAGGGATTGTTCAACCGTAGTAACACCTATTCAATAAATGAAATACCCCGTAATTAAAAATAGTGATTAATTAGGCTAATAAATAATTTAGAGGCTTAATTAAGTATAAATAATCATGAGGGAACAAATCCCGAAGAAAACGGATCCTTAAAATGGATTAAAATCACTAACGAACCTTAAAGCGCGTTTTTCGAGGTAACCGGGAAAACGTGTCTTTAAGCGGGTCAAATAGACTCGTAACAATTTTGGTCAACTAAATAATCATTAATAAATATTAGTGAAGCTTTAGAACCAATAAAATCAATAAAAAGAGAGATTAGTAAAAACTGTCAAAAACGGGAAGTTGTGGGATAGAAGTATAAATATCTCAAACTAGTGTGTCCAATATTGCAAATAAAATTGTAAAACCCATATGGGCTGTAGAGCTAGCCGATTTTTAAGGCCCCCTCACACTCCTCACACTCTCCTCTTATTAACTAAAGACAAAAACAATTAAAAACACAAAAGTAACCCCCACTCTCACATACTCTCTCTCCTACCCCATTCTCTCCTCTCTCTCACGTGAATACCCTCACCCAGCACCCTCTTTTCTTCCTCCTCCTTCCTCATCGGTCATCCATGGAGAAAAAGGAAACCTCACAAAAACTACCACTTCTCTCCTTGTGTTAACCCATTAAACTTGCTCCAAAAATTATAAAAACTACACCATTGTCTTCCTCTCCTCAAGAGCAACATTTTCCTCTTTTCAAAATCCGGAAAAGAGCACTTTCGATTTTATGGGTATATCCCATTTGGAGTTTCAACACCACCATTAGAAGGCCCTCCTTCTCCTTGTTCTATTAAGGTAAAAACATCTTCAAAAACTCCATCTTTTTCTAGCCTCAAAGGCAAAACGAAATTCATGAGCTAAACCCTTGTTCTCCCTCTTGTTCTAGCCAATTTTGGCTTGTTGGTGGAGTTGGAAATATTGTTCTTGAGCCACTCCAAGCTCCATTTGCACCCTCGAAAGGTACTATAAATTCTAAACCCTAGAATGTGCATTAGAACTTAAAAATGTTTAAGGTTAGTTTTAGTTGAATGTGTGTATATGTATGGGTGATGATATTAGATTGTTGAATACCAAAACCAGTAGAGAAGAAGGAAGGAAGGAGAAAGAAACTAGAAGAAGAAAACAAGGTAAATAAGCTCACCCTTGTGTAAGTCTTGTATATGTAATGTAACAGATTTTAAGAAATGGAAATGTGTATTGTAAAATGGTAATGTATGAGTAGTGTGGTGAGTAAGAGAATATAAGTATTTTGAAGCTTTAAAAGATGTGTAAAACTTATTGAAAACAGATTGGGAATTAGTGTTAATGTGCAGGAATTTTTATGAGTGGTTTAGTGTTGTTGTGGGCATATGAGAGCTTGTATATCGATGTCTATTGAAACAGGTGAAAAGAGTGTTGAGATGTGAATTAGAACATGTGGTGAGAGTATAAAATTATAAGGGAGACTATGGCAAAATTTGCCTAGGATTAGAACACTTAGAGAATTAAAACTAGGTGACTAATGTGAGTGTGTAACAGATTTTGTTTGAGATGGATAGGGGGTAAGTTGAGAGAGATAGTTAAGGTAGTTATAGCGCATTGTAAGTTTAGAAATGACATTATAAGAGGGAGCTAAAGAGATAGGAGTGTAAGTGTTAAAAACTGTAGCATAATGCAACTAGAGAAGAAGCTAGGTGAGTGTTGAAAAGAAACTTGGAAAATTATGTGAGTGAATTAGTATAGAGTTGTGTAAGGAGTTAAGGAGTGAACTAGGGTGTATTAGGAGGTTTAATTGGTGTTATAGCATGTGGGAATAAGTGTAGGAACAATGGGGAAGTAATGGGTAAAAGAGAGGACTGAAAACAGAAATAAAAATGCAAATACTAGGTCGGACCGAACTTGCGACCGGACTTGCAAGTTCGGTCGAGCCCAGGTTTACAAAGACGGGAAAGCTACTGGAATCGACCGGACTTGCGACCGGACATGCAAGTTCGGTCGGACCAGAAAATTTTCCCCGTCTGTAACCTACTGGAATCGACCGGACTTGCGACCGGACATGCAAGTTCGGTCGAGCCAGAAAAATTCACCGACGTAACCTACTGGAATCGACCGGACTTGCGACCGGACATGCAAGTTCGGTCGAGCCAGAAAAATTCACCGAGGAAACCTTCTGGAATGGACCGAACTTGCGACCAGACTTGCAAGTTCGGTCGGCCAGAAGAATTTCGGTAATGTGAGCTACTGGAATGGACCGGACTTGCAAGGTCGGTCGCAAGTCCGGTCCGGACAAAAAAAAATTATTTAAATTAAATAATATATATATATATATATGTATATACCTACATATATATGTATATGTACATGTATGAAAGCATGCCAAAGTTAAGTAAGAAAGTGAACTTAAGTAACGAAAAATAAGTAAGTAGTGTAAGAAGTGTAAGGACATAGTAAGTAGGAGTTAAGTTGATGATAGGTAAATTAATCATTCAATTGTATGTATATAATAGGACTTGATTTGTGACACCGAAGGACGTTTGGAAACACGTGCAACGGTGAACGGTATGGATTCCTCATGCCCCGTATGCTATCTTGGTTACTCTGATTTGTGTGTTGTGTGCTAATTGATCACCAAATAAGATAAATGCACGAATCGGAGTTATTATGCATACTTGTGACAATGTAGTGTTGTATGTTGTGAATATTTTTCTTAAATCTTAGTTTGTATAATTCATGAAATGTATGGATGTATATGAATGCTTGTATGAATGTTGCAATGTATTGTGACCGAATGTGTTGACTTTGGACTTCTAACTTATTCCTAACAAGCTAACCATTCTAACTTAAATTGGTAATTAAATTGGAATGAGTAGAAGTCCGATATAGTTTCGGCCACGCGTGAGGATGCGGAGTCACGAGAGGTTGGCTCCAATTCCTGACTCTTAAACTGGTCCGCGGCCCAAATCCCTTAAGTGGGTAGCATCCCGGATTGGTGAGTCAAGTAAATCCCGGAGGTGGGACGGCGTAGTCCCCAGGGCCGGAGGTCCCGACGACTTAACTTGAGTATAAGTAAGTAAGTAAGAATGAGTAAGTAAAGTAAATGAAAGTAAGAAGAAAAGTAAGTAATGAGTAAAAGAGTAAAGCATTCCGATTAACCCGGATGCATAATTTGGCTAACCTTGTGAAGGTAAGTGAGATGTATGCTATGATATTGTTGCCTTGAATTGTGTAATGAATTGTAAAGCATGTATGTATGAAATGAATGAATGGCATGTTTAGTGGACATCAAATAGTCGGCGTGCCCTAGCTAGCACGCGGTATATGCGGAGTTTATACGCAGCGTTTGCTGAGCCCCTTGGGGCACCATTTTTACTACACGCAGGTACCCGTGAAGGATGAAGACTAGGAGAGTTGAAGTTTAATTTTCCTGCCTTTCTTTTGGTTTGTAAACAATGAATTTATGATGGGTGTACTAAGTAGTACATGGCTACAGTTTTTGAATAGCCGGTGTACCATGGGGTACACCTTTTTGGATTTTGGGATAGAATGAGAATTGGTATAGATGAGTAGTTGGTAACTCATTCTTTTGGAACTTAGATCTGATGTAACTGAATATACTTTAATACTCGGTGATCCATTGATGTAAGTATTTGGTATATGGTATTTTGGCAAGTAATTTAGTAGCTCGGTACGTTATGTTCATCAGACCGTGACTGTAAGTAAGGTAAGCCTAGCTAGCCGTATGGGCGGTTAGCGGCGTTGTACCACCCGCCGTAGTAGGTATGTAATATTTCCGCTGCGAACTCGTAAGATTAATAGGACGATTAGACGGTAAGCATAGAATTAGCAGTTGGGGTGTTACAAAAAGTGGTATCAGAGCGTAGTTACGCTCTGATGTCCATAGTACCGAGCGTAGGGGATTACCGAGTTAGGATTTCAACCGTCTTAAGACGGATACTTAGAAACCTAACTAGGAACTGCCGTTGTTAACAACAGATACCCTTAACGTTCTTATGAATGATACCTTGCTTAAATTTCAAGACCCTTAGGTCATATCATGCAAGCCTAATGTAACTGTTGAATATCCAGATGTCAGGAAGAGGTCCAGGCCGCCCTAGAGGAGGGGGCAATGACGGACCCGGCACGCAGACGATAGCCGAGATCGTCGCTGCCACGGTAGCACAGATGCTACCACAAGTTATACAAGCCATGCAACAGAACCAAAAAAACCAACAAACTCAAGCGGGGCCAATCCCTCCCCCGCCACCCAGAGAAGCAAACTGGGTAAAAGCTGTAGCGGAACTCCGCCCTCCCTGCTTTAGGGGCGAGAGTGACCCGGCTAAGCTCGAGGCCTACATCTCCGAGATGGAGACGGCCTTTGAAACACTCGAAGCTCCTGCTGGAGTTCGAGTCAGAGTTGCAGCCTACTATTTGAAGGATGCAGCCATGGATTGGTGGAAGCTGGTTAAGCACGAGCACGTCAGTGACCCCACATTCGACTGGGATTCCTTTGCATCTCTCCTCCGTTCAAAATACTACCCTGAGCACGTGAAAACGAAGAAAAGGCTAGAATTAGATGCCTTGAAGATGACAGAGAAGATGACTGTCGACGAGTACTACCGCACCTTTACCTCCATCCTTCGTCTTCTTCCCGATCTAGGATACACCGGCCAGGTGTTGGTCGATCGCTTCTATGGCGGTCTGAGCCATCGCCTTCGGTACGGTATGGGCTACACGAGATTTACCTCCCTTCAGGTAAATATCAGTTAACCCTTAGTATCAATTCAATTCCTTGAATTCCTTAAATTCCTTGAATTCTTGCAATCTTTCTTTATTCCTCCTTAAATGAGAATCCCGGCTAATACCTGAGATTTCAGGAGTGTTATCACGCGGCTTCTCGCGTTGAGATCACTTGCCAGTTAAGGGATGAAGAGACCGCGCTGAAGCGCAAAGCCAACAACAAAAACACCAGCACTGAGGAGCAGAACCAAGGGAAGAGCTGGAAAAAGAAGAAAGGGAATTTCTTTCAGCAATCCCAAAAGAAATCCCAGGGTGAGAGCAGTGCCCATGCTGAGTAGGGCAAACCAGCTGAGCTTCTTCAGCTTGGTTATTCTGCACCGGTGGCAGCCAAGCCACTGAGATCACACCCACCTAAGGGTAAATTCCTAATCCAATTTGTATTCATATAAGTATCATATCTAGTATATCCACGCACACATGTGCTAACCCTCTAACCTCAGGTTCTAGCTCCGGTGTCGCCAAAACCTTCTCCGATGGCCGCACCTATGTGTGCAGGAAGTGCAACCAGGACCATCCTGGTAAAGACTGCTATGGGAGAGACATCAAATGCTACAACTGTCAGAAGCTGGGACACACAGCTAATAGATGCCCAGAGAATGCTAAGCCAAAGGGAAACTTTCAGAACTACAAGCAGAGAGAGGGCAAGGAGGTGGCATCTGGCGATGCACCGGCCCAGCAGGCACCTCAGGGACAGGGATCCCGGGGCCCTCAGAGGGGCGCACCTCAGAGGCAGCCTGATCTTCATGTTATTGACCGTGATGGGTCCGGTTCGAAATCCGGCCCAAGTAATCATCTAAACCTTTAATCCTTGAAATAGCATGCCTAGTAGTAGAGTAACTGTATGAGTGAATGCATGAATAAATAAAACGGAGTGTGTATTAAGCATGAAATGAAGTAGTTGAAACTAGTACTCACCGTAGACGAAATTTGTACCCATAGGAAGCTTTAGTATCTGTTACCCGATACCGGTAAACTTGAATCAAGAAGAGATCGACATCACCAACCACGACTACACCAACAAACAGTGTCAGGTCATCCGACCAGGTATGATTATTAAGGGATACCTGACACCGAAGCGCAAATCTCAATCATTCGACGATGCAACGAGCTAGGAACGGGTCAAGGTGGATTTTACACACCCGAATTCCCCGGTGGAGCGAAGATGAAGCTGAAGATGATGTGCTTGGGAAAGGACTGGAACCCTTATACCAAGACATACCAGGAGACACGAACACAAGACGGAGCGACGCCACCGACAATACCACCAGAGTTTCAGACACTCGTCACACAAGCAGTAGAACTTGCACAACAATGTGAACCTGAACCGATCCCCGCACTTGAAGCGGATCTCTGTATCGTCAACTTCTATGAGAAAGAAGGACGACTTGGGTTACACCAAGACAAGGACGAGACAGCGGAATCTCTTGAACAAGGAGTGCCCGTAGTGTCTTGGTCCATTGGTGATGACGCCGTATTCCTGTATAGCGAGCAGAAGCGTGTGGACCTCGCACAAAACTTGTATTGAGATCAGGAGATGTCCTAATCATGGGTGGAAACTCTAGGATGCTGTATCACGGGATCAACAAGATCAAGTTGAATACGGCACCGCCGGCAATAATCAATGCCACACACATGAAACTAGGACGCCTGAACCTTACCTTTAGAAAGTATTAAATTCCTAGTATCATGTAATCTATTAATAACGTGTATTAGAGACACGACATGTATGATGGTTGGTTTATCAATAAAGAGCAGTGTTGATTTAATTCCACTTGTGTCCACCGTCAATACTTATCCAATTGTGAATCCAATAGGTTGTGGACTCGGTACCGAAGGTAACCTGAGCATCCTCACTGAAGCACAAGCCGGCAAGAGCGGCACCATTCTAACGGGAACCTTCCCAGTAAATGGCATTAATGCCAATGTGTTATTCGACTCCGGCGCCTCTCACACTTTCGTATCACCATCCTTTGTGAAGAGGTTGAAGCTAGATGCGGATGAGCTACCGAACTTCATGGTTACTCTCCCATCGAAGGAGCGAGTAAAGTGCACCAAGTATTATCAATCAGCCACAATCCAAATCAAAGGTGAATCGTTTCCCATTTCCTTCATCGAATTCAATGGATTGGGATTCGACGTAATCATTGGAATGAATTGGTTGGAGCGGCACAAGGGTAGAATCCTCTGCGCCGAGCATCGATTGCTGCTCAAGAGTCCTTCTGGGGTTACCGTATCCTACCGCCAGAGACCGAGAGAGCCTTTGACCACACTTATATCTGCTATGGCTATGTACCGGGAGCTCAGAAAGGGCCAAGAAGTGTATCTGTGTTATGTGCAAGACCTGGAGAGGGATCCAGAGTTCAGTGACGATGTACCCATAGTATCCGAATTCCCAGACGTATTCCCTAAGGAGCTACCCGGCATGCCACCACCGAGAGCAGTGGAATTTGAGATTGATCTATTGCCAGGTACCGGTCCCATTGCTAGGGCACCGTACCGCATGGCACCTGCAGAAATGACCGAACTAAAAGAGCAGTTAAGAGACCTTCTAGACAAAGGGTTTATACGCCCGAGCGTATCACCCTGGGGAGCACCGGTCCTCTTCGTGAAGAAGAAGGACGGTAGTCTCCGACTTTGCATTGACTACCGCGAGCTGAATGCGGTCACAGTCAAAAATAAATACCCACTACCACGTATCGACGACCTATTCGACCAGTTGAAAGGAGCCTCAGTCTTCTCCAAGATCGACCTCCGTTCAGGGTATCATCAGATTGCAATCAAAGAGCAAGACATCGAGAAAACGGCATTCCGTACCAGATATGGCCACTATGAATTCACAGTGATGACATTCGGTTTGTCAAACGCACCAGCAAAATTCATGGACCTCATGAACCGTTTATTCAGTGAGCAGTTGGACACTTCAGTTGTTGTCTTCATCGACGACATACTTGTATACTCCAAATCACCAGAGGAACATGAAACTCACTTGAGGAAAGTGCTTGAGACACTGCGCGAGAACCAGCTGTATGCGAAGTTCTCCAAATGCGAGTTTTGGCTTGATCAGGTATCATTCCTTGGACATGTCATCTCGAGCGCAGGTATCTCAGTTGACCCTTCTAAGATAGAAGCTGTACGATCATGGCCTAGACCTAAGACTGTTACCGACATTTGGAGGTTTCTTGGTCTAGCCGGTTACTACCGGAGATTTGTAAGGGATTTCTCGAAAGTCGCTAAGCCCATGACTACATTGATGAAGAAAGATGCACCGTTTGTATGGACACACGAGTGCGAGCTATCATTTCAGAAACTGAAAGACTCATTGACCTCAGCGCCCGTCCTTACTCTTCCATAGGGCACAGAGGGTTTTGAGGTATACTGTGATGCATCAGGCAAAGGAATGGGATGCGTACTCATGCAGCATGGCAAGGTTGTTGCTTATGCCTCCCGCCAGCTGAAAAAGCATGAGGAGAATTACCCGACTCACGACTTAGAGTTAGGAGCCATTGTCTTCGCCTTGAAGATATGGCGACACTATCTCTATGGGGTATGCATCACCATCTACTCCGACCATAAGAGCTTACAGTATGTATTCACGCAGAAAGAACTGAATTTGAGACAGAGAAGATGGATGGAATTTCTTTCAGACTATGACATCAACTTGCAATATAAGGAAGGGAAGGCAAACATTGTAGCCGACGCCCTGAGCCGTCGAGCACACTCGCTCCATTCGCTACTCGCTTCTTCTAGCTTGGTTGACGAGGTGCGAGACGCTCAGTTGAGCGACCCTTACCTAACCGAAATCAGACACAAGATCGAGAATGGTACATTTGAGAAGAAGAAGTATGACTTCAAGCTACATGAAGATGGTTTGATTCGGTTGAATGACAGACTATGCTAGGGATGGCAATGGGTCCGCGGGTACCCATTTCACCCGGTCACCCGACCCGCTAAACCGGGTGAAAAACCCGCATAAAATGGGTGAAAAACGGGTGACGGGTGAACGGGTACGGTGCGGGTCGGGTGACGGGTGAACATTTTTCACCCATCACCCGACCCGCTCACCCGCATAGATTATATATATATATATTATATGTTAAATTGTTACTTATTATTCATTCTCCTTCACTTATGATTTTTGTAACCCTAACTAGTGAACAAGGAACATTCATGCTCTGGGTGACTGCGCCATTCTTTGTTCTCACCACTCTCGGTAATTTTACAGCCCTAGCATACTTGCTCTACGCAATTTTTAATTATCTTCACTGAAGGTAATTGCAACCCTAACTGGCAAACATGGAACAAAGATGCTCTGTGCCTCTATTTTCTTTCTTCACTCTCGGTAATTTTGAAACCCTAACTGAAAAACAAATAACTTACATGCTCTACGAAGTTTTTCATTCTCTTCACTGAAGGTAATTTCGTAATCCTAACAGGCGAACATTGATCATACATGCTCTGCGCCTCTATTTTCTCTCTTCACTCATGGTAATTTTGCAATCATAATTGGCGAACATGGAACATACATGCTCTGTGCAATATTTCATTATTTTCTCTGAAGTAAATTTTGCAATCCTAACCGGCGAACATAGAACATACATGCTTTGTATCTCTATTTTCTCTCCACTCACAGTAATTTGCAAACCTTAGTGGCGAACAAGGAAAAAGAAAAACAAACGGGTAAATGGGTAAACGGGTTCACCCGCTTCACCCGCGGGTGACGGGTGAAACGAGTGGTGGGTGATACATAACGGGTGATGGGTCGGGTACGGGTGGAGCAAGTGAAGTCGGGTGATGGGTGCGGGTGATGGTCCACCCGACCCAAACCCGACCCATTGCCATCCCTAGGCTATGCGTCCCCCGAAGCAATGCTGAGCTAAGGGATCGCATCCTGCGAGAGTCACACTGTTCCACATTGTCAGTCCATCCGGGAGCCTCAAAGATGTACAAAGACATGAAGAGGTACTTCTGGTGGTCTGGAATGAAGTCAGATGTGACGGAATTTGTATTGAGATGCTTGACATGCCAGAAGGTAAAATTTGAACACCATAGACCGGGCGGAATGGTACAATCTATGCCAGTTCCGGAGTGGAAATTTCATGATATCTCCATGGATTTTGTTGTAGACTCCCACCTCCTAGGGGAGGACTCAACATGATCTGGGTTGTAGTAGATCGCCTTACCAAGGTTGCCAGATTCATACCGATGAAGGACACCTGGAAGGTAGTAAAGCTAGCTGAGCTTTTCGATAAGGAGATTATCAGACACCACGGAGTCCCTAAGACTATAGTATCTGACCGCGACACCAGATTTCTTTCGAGATACTGGAGAGCCACAAGGGAAGCGTTGGGTACAGAATTGAAGTTGAGTACCGCCTTCCATCCTCAGACCGACGGTCAGACAGAAAGGACCATCCAGACACTGGAGGACATGCTTCGGGCATGTGCCTTGGACTTTCAGGGGAGTTGGTTAGATAAGCTTCACCTTATCGAGTTCTCGTATAATAATAGTTATCACGCCTCGATTAAGATGTCGCCTTTCCAAGCTCTATACGGTAGACCTTGCCGTACACCCTTGTGTTGGGATGAGTCAAGTGAAGCGGTCATAATAGGACCGGAGTATCTTGAGCAAGTGCAAGCTGAAGTGCAACAAATCCGAGCTAACATGAAGGCAGCCCAAGATAGACAGAAATCCTATGCGGATGTGAGACGACGCGACCTTGAGTTCGCCGTGGGCGACCAAGTGTTCTTGCGAGTTTCACCTATGAAGGGTGTCTTCAGATTTGGTCAGAAGGGCAAGCTAAGCCCAAAGTTTGTAGGGCCGTACACTATCACCGAAAGAGTTGGATCCGTAGCCTACAGGTTAGTACTACCTGAGGACTTGGGGCGTGTCCATGATGTATTTCATGTGTCACAACTCAAGAAGTATATTGCTGACCCTTCTCATGTGTTAGAGCCCGAGCACTTATCCATTGAGCCAAACATGCGATATGTCGAAACCCCAGTGAGAATCCTTGATAGGAAGACCAGAGACACTCGCCATAAGTCTATGCGAATGGTGAAGGTCCTATGGTCAAACCAGGATGTCGAAGAAGCGACATGGGAGATGGAAGATGCCATGAAGGCTAAGTACCCACAGCTATTCATAGACTAGAGAGTCTAGTATTTAGAAATACGGGTACGAGTCGTACCCCTTTTAAGGGGGGTAGAGCCCTTTTGCTTTTGCATTGCTTCGGGGTAAGCATTGCTTAGTGTGTAGGTATTGTAATAGATTTTGTATGGCACATGTAGTGTAAGTGAATTGGTATGCGTATGTATGTGTAATGTGTAGTGTATGAACGTATTTGTACGTTGTATGATGGATGATGTATGTGCAATGTGTATTGTGAATGGTAATGTTGTATTGCGTAATGTGGAATGGTATGCATGTGAATTGTGTATGTTGCTGAACCGTGTATGTTTGCAATGTGGAATGAAGTGAACACCTCATAGGTGGTAGTAAGACACATTAGTGCAATTGGTTTGCCTAATGAGTAGAATTACTTAAACCATTAACCTTGAGCAACTTTGAGGGCAAAGTTTCTTAAGGGGGGTAGATTGAAATACCCCGTAATTAAAAATAGCGATTAATTAGGCTAATAAATAATTTAGAGGCTTAATTAAGTATAAATAATCATGAGGGAACAAATCCCGAAGAAAACGGATCCTTAAAATGGATTAAAATCACTAACGAACCTTAAAGCGCGTTTTTCGAGGTAACCGGGAAAACGTGTCTTTAAGCGGGTCAAATAGACTCGTAAAAATTTTGGTCAACTAAATAATCATTAATAAATATTAGTGAAGCTTTAGAACCAATAAAATCAATAAAAAGAGAGATTAGTAAAAACTGTCAAAAACGGGAAGTTGTGGGATAGAAGTATAAATAACTCAAACTAGTGTGTCCAATATTGCAAATAAAATTGTAAAACCCATATGGGCTGTAGAGCTAGCCGATTTTTAAGGCCCCCTCACACTCCTCACACTCTCCTCTTATTAACTAAAGACAAAAACAATTAAAAACACAAAAGTAACCCCCACTCTCACATACTCTCTCTCCTACCCCATTCTCTCCTCTCTCTCACGTGAATACCCTCACCCAGCACCCTCTCTTTTCTTCCTCCTCCTTCCTCATCGGTCATCCATGGAGAAATAAGGAAACCTCACAAAAACTACCACTTCTCTCCTTGTGTTAACCCATTAAACTTGCTCCAAAAATTATAAAAACTACACCATTGTCTTCCTCTCCTCAAGAGCAACATTTTCCTCTTTTCAAAATCCGGAAAAGAGCACTTTCGATTTTATGGGTATATCCCATTTGGAGTTTCAACACCACCATTAGAAGGCCCTCCTTCTCCTTGTTCTATTAAGGTAAAAACATCTTCAAAAACTCCATCTTTTTCTAGCCTCAAAGGCAAAACGAAATTCATGAGCTAAACCCTTGTTCTCCCTCTTGTTCTAGCCGATTTTGGCTTGTTGGTGGAGTTGGAAATATTGTTCTTGAGCCACTCCAAGCTCCATTTGCACCCTCGAAAGGTACTATAAATTCTAAACCCTAGAATGTGCATTAGAACTCAAATAATGTTTAAGGTTAGTTTTAGTATTGAATGTGTGTATATGTATGGGTGATGATATTAGATTGTTGAATACCAAAACCGGTAGAGAAGAAGGAAGGAAGGAGAAAGAAGAAGAAAGAAACTAGAAGAAGAAAACAAGGTAAATAAGCTCACCCTTGTGTAAGTCTTGTATATGTAATGTAACAGATTTTAAGAAATGGAAATGTGTATTGTAAAATGGTAATGTATGAGTAGTGTGGTGTGTAAGAGAATATAAGTATTTTGAAGCTTTAAAAGATGTGTAAAACTTATTGAAAACAGATTGGGAATTAGTGTTAATGTGCAGGAATTTTTATGAGTGGTTTAGTGTTGTTGTGGGCATATGAGAGCTTGTATATCGATGTCTATTGAAACAGGTGAAAAGAGTGTTGAGATGTGAATTAGAACATGTGGTGAGAGTATAAAATTATAAGGGAGACTATGGCAAAATTTGCCTAGGATTAGAACACTTAGAGAATTAAAACTAGGTGACTAATGTGAGTGTGTAACAGATTTTGTTTGAGATGGATAGGGGGTAAGTTGAGAGAGATAGTTAAGGTAGTTATAGCATTGTAAGTTTAGAAATGACATTATAAGAGGGAGCTAAAGAGATAGGAGTGTAAGTGTTAAAAAACTGTAGCATAATGCAACTAGAGAAGAAGCTAGGTGAGTGTTGAAAAGAAACTTGGAAAATTATGTGAGTGAATTAGTATAGAGTTGTGTAAGGAGTTAAGGAGTGAACTAGGGTGTATTATGAGGTTTAATTGGTGTTATAGCATGTGGGAATAAGTGTAGGAACAATGGGGAAGTAATGGGTAAAAGAGAGAACTGAAAACAGAAATAAAAATGCAAATACTGGGTCGGACCGAACTTGCGACCGGACTTGCAAGTTCGGTCGAGCCCAGGTTTACAAAGACGGGAAAGCTACTGGAATCGACCGGACTTGCGACTGGACATGCAAGTTCGGTCGGACCAGAAAATTTTCCCCGTCTGTAACCTACTGGAATCGACCGGACTTGCGACCGGACATGCAAGTTCGGTCGGACCAGAAAATTTTCCCCGTCTGTAACCTACTGGAATCGACCGGACATGCAAGTTCGGTCGAGCCAGAAAAATTCACCGACGTAACCTACTGGAATCGACCGGACTTGCGACCGGACATGCAAGTTCGGTCGAGCCAGAAAAATTCACCGAGGAAACCTTCTGGAATGGACCGAACTTGCGACCGGACTTGCAAGTTCGGTCAGAAGAATTTCGGTAATGTGAGCTACTGGAATGGACCGGACTTGCAAGGTCGGTCGCAAGTCCGGTCCGGTCAAAAAAAAAATTTTTAAATTAAATATATATATATATATATGTATATACCTACATATATATGTATATGTACATGTATGAAAGCATGCCAAAGTTAAGTAAGAAAGTGAACTTAAGTAACGAAAAATAAGTAAGTAAAGTGTAGTGTAAGAAGTGTAAGGACATAGTAAGTAGGAGTTAAGTTGATGATAGGTAAATTAATCATTCAATTGTATGTATATAATAGGACTTGATTTGTGACACCGAAGGACGTTTGGAAACACGTGCAACGGTGAACGGTATGGATTCCTCATGCCCCGTATGCTATCTTGGTTACTCTGATTTGTGTGTTGTGTGCTAATTGATCACCAAATAAGATAAATGCACGAATCGGAGTTATTATGCATACTTGTGACAATGTAGTGTTGTATGTTGTGAATATTTTTCTTAAATCTTAGTTTGTATAATTCATGAAATGTATGGATGTATATGAATGCTTGTATGAATGTTGCAATGTATTGTGACCGAATGTGTTGACTTTGGACTTCTAACTTATTCCTAACAAGCTAACCATTCTAACTTAAATTGGTAATTAAATTGGAATGAGTAGAAGTCCGATATAGTTTCGGCCACGCGTGAGGATGCGGAGTCACGAGAGGTTGGCTCCAATTCCTGACTCTTAAACTGGTCCGCGGCCCAAATCCCTTAAGTGGGTAGCATCCCGGATTGGTGAGTCAAGTAAATCCCGGAGGTGGGACGGCGTAGTCCCCAGGGCCGGAGGTCCCGACGACTTAACTTGAGTATAAGTAAGTAAGTAAGAATGAGTAAGTAAAGTAAATGAAAGTAAGAAGAAAAGTAAGTAATGAGTAAAAGAGTAAAGCATTCCGATTAACCCGGATGCATAATTTGGCTAACCTTGTGAAGGTAAGTGAGATGTATGCTATGATATTGTGCCTTGAATTGTGTAATGAATTGTAAAGCATGTATGTATGAAATGAATGAATGGCATGTTTAGTGGACGTCAAATAGTCGGCGTGCCCTAGCTAGCACGCGGTATATGCGGAGTTTATACGCAGCGTTTGCTGAGCCCCTTGGGGCACCATTTTTACTACACACAGGTACCCGTGAAGGATGAAGACTAGGAGAGTTGAAGTTTAATTTTCCTGTCTTTCTTTTGGTTTGTAAACAATGAATTTATGATGGGTGTACTAAGTAGTACATGGCTACAGTTTTGAATAGCCGGTGTACCATGGGGTACACCTTTTGGATTTGGGATAGAATGAGAATTGGTATAGATGAGTAGTTGGTAACTCATTCTTTTGGAACTTAGATCTGATGTAACTGAATATACTTTAATACTCGGTGATCCATTGATGTAAGTATTTGGTATATGGTATTTTGGCAAGTAATTTAGTAGCTCGGTACGTTATGTTCATCAGACCGTGACTGTAAGTAAGGTAAGCCTAGCTAGCCGTATGGGCGGTTAGCGGCGTTGTACCACCCGCCGTAGTAGGTATGTAATATTTCTGCTGCGAACTCGTAAGATTAATAGGACGATTAGACGGTAAGCATAGAATTAGCCGTTGGGGTGTTACAATAAAAATTAGAATAAGGTTAAATTCTGAAAAAAATTTGGCATGACCATTGCTTATTTTTAGATACTCCACACTTTTTTAAGGCAAAAACAAACATAATTGCAGCATCAGATCAAGGTTCAGTGATTTTCAACAACACGTTGAAACATTTAATGCTAGCATATCTAAGCTAACAATAAAAAACGGTAAAATTCTGACCTGGCCAGATTTTATAGGCAGTGGGCGTGGCTGGCTGGCGGTTGCGGCGGAGGAAAGGCGGTGACGGGGCTAGAGATGGATCAATGACGGGGTTGGAGACTCGATGACGGGGAACCGGAGGAGAACTTACAAACGCACCACTAATCTAAAACAACATCAAACCCACCTAGCAAAAACAAAATATTGACAATATCAATATCCTTCACTGAAGTGGTATCTTCTATGAAGATTTTCAAGCTGGAAATTAAGATGATATCGACCACAATAGAGAGTATGATGAAACAATAAAGAGAATGATCGTTGTTTCTAAATTAAAATCAATAAAGGGAATGATCGCTATTCTAATTCTAAATTAAAACCAATCAGTCTTTTGAGAATTCCTTAGCTTCCATTTTTATACCTTTTCCGGTCCTAATAAGTAATTCCTTGATTTTTTCTTTTTTGAACAGCCACTCTTCATATTTATATTTATAGCCAAAACTTAATTCTGAAGGCATAATTCAGACATTCTAAAGCATTAATTACCCACAAACACAAAAAATCATACTCTTTATTTTAACAATTATGTCTATACATGATCACAAGTATAGTTGATGACTTGGTGACAATATCTCTTCCAAAACAGTGTCAGAGAGAAGCAATACCTAATAATATACTAGCAGGTATGATCGAAAGAGTATTCACATTTTGAAAAGACCATGGTGTCAACAAATCAAAACATTATATAACAGATATACCACAATATTTTTCAGATTGCAAGTATTTGTTTTGATAAGTAGGTTTCAGGTGGCGGACGAGAAGGCCAGGTGGTGGACGTACTGGCTTCGGCGGCTTCAGAGCTTCAACGGCTTCAGGTGATGTCGACAGTGCTGGCTCGTTGAAGATTGAAGCGGGGCGTGACTTCGACTTCGCCGGAGAAGGAAGCAGCAGCGGGTGGCGGGGCGAAGGTAGACGATCGGTGACAGGGAGCCCAACGGAAACAACGGGGGAAGGACAGAGAACGGGGCACGACGGAGAAATCGCCAGAGAGAGAATAGCACAGTCAAGCTCGAGGAAGAAGAAGAGAAAGCCTGGGTTATATCGAAGAACTATAAACCACGGTTCTTAAAGGAAACCGTCGTTTAAAGCACAAACTAGAAGATAATAAACGACGATTATTTATAAACCGTCATATATGTGATGTGTCACCACACTTTAAATGACGGTTATTCAACAAACCGTCATATATGTGATGCGGCGCCAAACTTAAAATGACGGTTCATCAAAAAACCATGGTTTATGGGTTACGTTGTCATACAATAAACGACGGTTTCACCGGAAACCGTCGTTTAACATAAACCGTGGTTTAAAGGCCGTCGTTTAAAATCTTTTTTCTACTAGTGTGGTCCGGGAATTAGGGGCCGGACCAAGTCCCGGACCACCATTAAAAATGCCCCGAGAGTGATTCCCGCAACTGGTCCGAGACGTAAGACCAGGACCAAGTCCCGGACCAGCCCTGTTTTGCACCCAAGAGTTGTTTTCTGCATTGGTCCGGGACTTAGGGGCCGGACCAAGTCCCGGACCACCCCTGAAATAGCACCGTGAGTGTTTTAAAGGTTCTAAATGATGGGGAATTGAATGGAAATGGTTTTAGATGATGTTTAGGACTTGTTTGGTGACATGTGAAGGACTTTAGAAGTATAAACAATTGCTAGATTGATTGTGGAAGTGTGAACTTAAGTTCATAAGAGTAAAGATAAGAATAACGGGACAACGGGGTAAGTACGGGAGTAATAGTAGTTTACATACCGTATGATGTTGACATTAATAGAAACATGTGAAATGATATCAGCTGTGTGAGACTTGCTTGAGGAGCGTGAGACGACTCGCGAGAGTAAACCTTGGTGAACGGTATGGTTTTCTCGCAACTTGTGTCCTACCGATTTCACTCGGCTTGCGTGCTATTTGCTTGTGTGCCGACCTAACAAAATAAAAGCATGAAAATGATTTATTGCATTTGATATATATCTTGATGCATGTTGTAAGTGCTAGCCAACCTTGTTTGATTGTGTGGTCTAACTTTGTGTTGTAGACCGACTCATAAATGAGTAATGCTTGGTTAGTGACTCGTAGAAGGAGTCGTCCCACAAATTAATGTGAACGTGGAAAACACATGAAAACTATCGATTAGAGAAATACGATAATGCAACCTTATGAACTCACTAGATCATGAGAGAGATGTACGGGATTAGTCAACTCCCGTTAACGGGTAGAGAATCGAATCGAAACAATCCACAAAATAATTAATAGTGGAAAGACATAAAGAACCTCTATCAAGAGAACGATGATAGTTCAAAGTTATGAACTCATGAGAAAAGTAGCAAGAGATATAAAGGACCATCAAACTCCCTTTAAATGATAGTCGACCCCTTATGTGAGGATCCGACCCGTTGTGAGAAAATGACCCGAAGGTATAAGTATTCGAAATGTTGGGGCAACCCTTAAATCTGAGAATACAAGAATGCAAGGAAATTCCCTAATTCATTAGATGACATCGAGAGTGATGCTTCTAGACTAATGTACCTAATTGTGTTATGACTCCAAGAGAGGAGTGGTTGGGAATATGAGAAGTTCGAGAGAGATTCGAACGTATGTGAAAGAAAGAGGAACTAAAAGAGTAGTTCATGTTGCTAGTTGAACCTTCCCACCATGCTAGACCCAGAGTAGGGTTGAAGCCAGGGAAGTATGACTAGAACTTGAAAGCCTGGTGGTGAGTCTTGTGAATGACTCTGCCCGGTGGTCAAGAGAATTGACTTTGGATTATATGAGAAAATTGTTTGAGAATTATTCAAGAGAAGGACAATTGAGGAAGTATGATTGAGACCTGTAGTGTCTATTGAACTAAGAGAACATGTAAGTATCCGAAGAGAGTGGATAAGATATTGAACAATGTGGATGAGGCGTTAGTGAGGTAGAAACCCTCAAGTCCTAAAGAGAAATATAGTGTAACTAACAAGTTAATGTGTTAGTCTTACTGATTGTATTTATGCTTGAATACTTGTTATGAATGCGAGCATGATGTATGTTTATTGCACTTCATGTTATGATTTAAGTAAAATCAATCGCATGTTAAGATGAGAATTAGTTGAGTGTGGCCCGGTAGTAGCGGGTTGCACGACTACCATACCAGCAAAGGTGTTGAGCCCCTTTGGGGCCACCCATTCTATTTCATGTACATTGGAGCTGGTTACGGTTCGAGAGTTGGGCGGGGATGGCGGTTAAGCATGGGTAGTTGATTTAAGTACAATTGTAATTGTATGTATTCGTTGGGTAAGTCCGAAAGTATTATCGGCATAGAGATTGTAGTAGACTCGGTATGTTATTGATTGAGGATTGTATTATGTGACCCGGTTTAGTATGAAATGAAATTATATTGTTTTGTATAGAGTACTCGGGTATTCCGGTCCATCAGACCATTACTGTATTTGAGTTAGGCCTTGTTAGCCATGTGGGTGGCTAACGATATTGTTTCACCCACTCCTGTATTGGAATATCCGCTGTGATTGTATTGTTTAATGAGGTGATTAGCTGTTAATGATGATTTTAGCGGTAGGGGTGCTACAAAATCACACATTAAATTTAGCAGAATAGTCAACCAGATGCACACCACATCCATACCTTAGTACATACCACTTGTACATAGAAATACCATAACCACAATAAATTCACTAGAGATATAAGTCCATTTATATTTTGCAAACCACGGAACAATTTCTACCAATTTGTATCACTATTTATTATCCTTCCACCAATCCTTGGGCACACCGGTTTTTCGACAAAGAGCTTCAAGGCTCTCGGCCCCTTGGACAAATATAACCACAATCCTCGGGCACATCGGTCTTTCGACAAAGAACATCTACGGTCCTTGGCCCCTTGGACAATTTATAAGCACCTCACCCTATGTCCTTAAGTGTGCACACCCCTCTAAAGGAAACTTTTGACCAGTAGAAGTATATCATAGTGGCTTAGCTCCAATACATTGGTAGGAGCAAAAATTCAGTGTGTGGCCAACTTTTGGGCTCGACAGTATCAATGACCAACCGTGGCTCAACAATTTTGAGATACATATTTCCAAGTTCACATTTCAATGAACCACCAATAGAATTTAGAACTATTAACCAACCTTCCAATATGTAAAGGTCAACCAAGAACACATTAAATAACCAAAGACAACCACCAAACTAAAACAACTTCAATTCAAGTGTAGAACAAAAGTGTCCATAAAGCACAATCAACACAATAGTTGGGTTAAAATTAAAATCACTTCAAACCATTGGTCAAACCACCTCAATATCATCAAATCACAACCAAATAAGGTTAATAATACCTAGGAACCTCTTAGAAATTACGCACAAACTCAAATTCAAACATTAAGAATCTTTAAGCACATTTTTGCTTCACCAAGCCACCAATTACTTTCCCAACGTTAGGGCTTAAAAGTTGTCTAGAATTTAACCAACTTCCCAAAGTTAATTCCCCATGATTTTTTGAAAATAGGCTAAATACTTATAATAAATGTTACTTCTAAAATTTCAAAGCCAAAATAATTCGGGAACCCACTAACCAAGTTACAAGGCCCATAGCTCATTTTCTTCTCTACAACCTTTGTCTAACATTTTTTTGTTTAACCATGAATTCCCAACCACCCAAACTCACTCAATATAAGTCCACTTAGTCAGAATAACACACCAAATCCACCCAATTCCCATCGGATTCACCTTAGATTGCTTAAAAACTTATTGGCCCCCTTTTTAAGTCACCTAGAATCTACCCTACTTACCAAAGGTATTTTTCCTTAATTTTCACATAATAGAAAAAGGGTTTCGGACTAAGACCATGTCCAAAATTTCAATTCAAAACAAGCTAGGGTTCATAGGTAACCAATCTCAAAAGCTTAACTTCAAAAACATGCTTAAAGGAAAGATTTGATGAGCGTAGGTGTTACCTGACTTCTCCTTGTGATTTCGACCACTTTTCTACTTGATCCTCTATTTATTGAAGCTAAATCCTCCGCCCAAGAACTCGCCTAGGCTCCTTGAGAATTTTCCCTCCTTTGAATCTTGTTTTCTCCTTGAAATTATGCTAGTTTAGCTTGATTTTCCTTCTTCTAATGGGTACCCGCGACTTCTCCTAGCTTCCTTGAGTGTTTTAATGGTGGAAATGATGAAAGGAAGAAGAAAGTGTGTTGGTCTCGTGAGGAACAAAGGCTGGATGAATGACCTCCTTAGATATACATTATAAACTAATGAAATCATGACATGTGTATGTTATTCCTATCCCTTCCTAACCCTTGGATCGTAGATATTTTTCTAGGATAAATATCCACCCTTGAAGTGTCTCCACCCTCATTAATGAAGGGATAAGGCTTATCCCTAAAATGATTAACAAAAGGACGAATTAGTGTATAGTAAGGAGGTTAAGGAAGATGTCTTCACTTTCAACCCTTGTATCAAAGATATTTCGCTAGGATAAATCTCCACCCTCCATTTGTAACCGCCCCTCATTAGTAAGGTGATAAGCCTTATCATTTTCATGATTATATAAGGATAAGAAGAATTAATAAGGTTAGGATACATGTTTGACCCTCATTAGTTCCAACTGTTCTATAATGATAAAGTGACACCTAAGGGGTTTAGTCATTAATGAAGGTGACACAAGGCTTCTCTTGATTGGACCATTTGTAGCTTCTCATCTCTTGACACCTCAACGCTTACATCATCAATATGTCATGCTGACATCATCGCTGCATCATCACTGCATTATCACCACATCATCACTACATCATCATGGTCAAAGTTGACCATTGACCAAGGTTAGCCATTGTCCAATGTTTGACCGAGGTTAGACCAAAGTTGGCCAAAGTTTGATGAAATACCCCTAACATTCAAATAATTAAATAATGATAAATAAGTATTATTTAGGGGATTATTAAACCCTAAAGGAAGTATATAAACATTTAGGCGATAAAACGCACCTAAACTCCTTAAGGTCAGAAACGTGCGTTAAAGCCCGACCTTAAGTTAAACAAGTTATATAAGCTATAAACTTCATGTAAAGTTAATCAAGGATCATTATATGACCCTTAGAACACAGGACCTCATCTAAAACTGAGTGAAAATATAAAATGCTCGGGAGTTCCCTAAAGGCCCTTAAGGTCGGAAGTCCCGGAAATACTTTATAGGATGAAGTAAAGCATTACACTTCATTCCAAATGCACCATAACACTCTATAAGATATATAAGTTGAAGTCCTCACACTAGATTCTCAGTTAAACGCAAAGCGCTAGAAGATGCCTTATGGAGGTCCCATAAACCCCTGGGAATGCCCCGGAGGGGTGCCGAGGTGGCACGAACTCCTATAAAATTAATTCTTAGAGTTCCTAACATCATTATTCATCATTCTAAAGAGAATGGTCGAGCTATTTTTTCAAAAAGAAACAAAGTGCTCGGAGGAATTTCTTAACGCTCCTTTTTGCCCCGGTTAGCCCGGGAGTTGTGTTTCGAGTTGATATAACCCCATATAACTCAATGTAACACCTTAACATATTATTAGTGACTATAAACAATGTTTATAAACACTTGGAACCCATAGCGACTACTTATTTTCTAGAAAATCCTTAAAGCACAAAAACGCACCTTCGGGTGTCACAAAAATGCGTTCTACGCAATTACCTTGAAGTTTTTGAGGAGTCACGAGTTGATAATCTTAAAAGGGGATAAATTGACCATCTAAATCAATTAATTCCAGTGCTAAAATCATAGCACAACCAGGGCCTATTTTTGAGTAAAAAAGGTACCTAAAATCAGCATTTTTACCTTAGAACTTTCATCTTTTACCTTGGTATAAATGTATCAATTAAATGTTGTGACTTATAACATGTTATAATATGGTCTTAGTAAAATATAATGTGACAGGAATTAAATCAAAAATTAATCCCAATTAACCTCCATGTTGGGCGCCATTTAGAGTGAATTTGACTAGGATTTTAGCAAGAAAAATGCCTTATGGAATGGTGACTCATCTAGCATGTGCCATATGATAATATGTCAAATAAATTCAGTCAAATGGGAGCCTCATTACCGATTTCCCTGCAAGAAACAACAAAGAAATAAGTTAGGAAAAGTCATGGAAATTAAAATACAAAAAGTAAGTTCCTAGATCTACTTTAGCATTAGTCTAATATATGGAATTGAAACAGCCCATGTTCTAGCATGGTGACTGCCAATTTTGATCTGTAAAATAGGGGAATGATTGCCTCATTAACTATTCAAAAGAATACACTACCTAACTAAGCATAATTCATAGTCAAATATAGACAAAATCAATTGTCTTATACAACACATTATGACCGATTTATATGCAAGAAAAGAAGGCTTGTTTGCCTTATAAAAATTAAAATAAGATACCTACCTACCTAGCCATGTTCCTATGTTTTCAATTGGCAAAAATCAGATGCCTATAATCAGTCCATGTTACCGTAAAATACAAGAGGAAGGAAGATAAATTGACATGGCATTCAACTTAGAAAATTCAAAAGAAAACACATACCTACCTTGCCTTTGTCTTCTAGTTTCAATTATTAATCAAAGCCTCGATTATGCCTTGCCAATCAGCCGAAAATGTGATTGAAACATGGGCATTTATTGAGCCAAACAAACAATTAATAAACAAAGGAAAAGATTAGTCAAATTTGACATTAAATTATCAAAAGAAAAACTCCTTCCATTCTCACCTTATTTTCCTACGTGAGCCTTCATTCTTTCCTTGCCCTCATCCACCGAATTGGTAAGCTTCTCCAACTCTCTCTTTTCTTCTTCATTTGATAGTTCATTCCTTAGAGCTTCTAACCTCCATTAATGGTGTTCTAAGCTCTAACATCATTTCTATGTAATTTCCTAGTTAAATCTCCTAAGTCTTGAAGCAAAAATCTTCCTAGCACAACTATAAGCTTTCGGCTTCAATCTATACACCAAGGGAGTTGTCTTAAATCAACATAAATCCAAGGAGCATCCAAGATCATCTTAAGGTATTTTTCATGCTTGAAAATCCTTAAGACACATTTTATGTGTATCCAAAATTATACATCTTCTAAAGTTATTTTCTTCATCAATTTCATTAAGGAAAATTGATGCTCCATCCCTCCTAGAAGTGCCGAAAATATAAGGTAAAATACCTAAGGTAAATCCTTGGAAAAACTACTTATAAATCTACTTAAGATCTTTGTTAAGATCTAACTCCTAAACCCCTTCCTCTCTTGCATAAAAACCGAAGAGGAACATCAATCTCCATTGGAGGAAGCTTGGGAATTCAAGAGGAATTCAAGTACTTAATCATCCTTTATTAAGAGTAAGTTTACTAAGCAAATCTTACATTTTAAGATTGTATAGCTCTTAAAAATTGTACAAAAATTATGTACACCTTCTTAAATATTTAAAACCGAAACTATATGGTAATACATACCAAAAGTATAATTTATAACATATATGGTAAGCTTATTACCTTAAGACACATTTTAGTGTTACAAAAGTTACCTAGGCTAAATAATTTTTCATACCTAATTGTCTAGGGGAAATATGCTCCTTTTTGAGCTAAAAATCAATCTAAGACATTACAATAATTTTTACATGAGTTATATGACTCATATGTATTTATGTATAATTATTATAAGTTATAAATCAAGTTTTTGAAATTATATGGTGATATATTATCATTGCCGAATTCAAATGGTGAAGAATAGTTTTTAATGAGCTAAATATGTATATAAATACATACTATGGATTTTAGGTAAGTTAAAAATAATTACTTGTGTTTAAATGACTAGTTTAATAAGTTATGTGGTAAAAATATAATTTTTATAAAGCTTGGGGTAAGATATGTAATTACCAAGAATAAAGTGTCCTTGGCATAATTATAATATAATATGGTGTGAGAATTAATATTATGAATTTTGGTTGAATTAAATAAGTGTTTAGTAGTTAAAATAACAATTTATAAAGTTTTGGGACTATTTTATAATTGTTGGAAATATTGGGGTAAAACCGAGAATCACATAAGTTTATGGGTATGTTAATGTATTAAGTATGAAATTAGACTTTGGTCAAAGTGTTGACCGAAAACTTTGGGTTAAAATGATTTATGACATGAAATATTAAGTTTATAAAAGTTTTGGGGTGAATATGTAATTTATAAGAGTTTAAGTATAAAACCGGATTTTATATGGGGCGAAAGCATAATTCGTAGAAATATAAGTGTACACTTGGTTATTAGGGAAATTAAATATTAAAACTATAGGTTATAAGTGAATATATATTTTATAGAAAGTTTTTGGGGTTAAAATGTAATTAAAAGAAATTATATGGCAAAACCGAAATTTAATGTGGCTAATTGGTGATTTATAAAAGTTAAGGTGTTCAAATAATAATTACCGAATTTATAGTGATGGTTTAGTGAATTAATTAATTAAGGGAATGAAACTATGTAATATAATGTATTTTGGAGTATAATGTAAAGTTTATGAAATAAATGAGGTTATAATATAATAACCGAAAAGTATGATGTATTTATGGGATTAAAAATATTTGTAGGTCCTATATGGATATTTAAGAAATTTAGAAAAGAAAATTATGATTTAAGGATTTATGAAATTAAAACTATATGATATACAAGTACAAGTAAATTGCTTGTAAAAGAAATAATATTATTTGGGGTTAGTTTGTAATTAATAAAAGATATGGGAAAAATATGCCCATGCGTGACATGTAAATATAATTTGAGAATTTATTAAGTGGTTATGTCATTTAGACAATTATATATATAAGTATCATAAATAATACATGTGTATAAAATATGTACATTTTAGATTTTCAAGTAAATCAAAAGGAAATGAATATAAGGAATTTAATGTGGAAACGCCAAATAATATTTGGAGTTATAGTATATTTAAAAATAAAGTTAAGAGGAGAATTAATTAACATATGACCAATAAATGTCATTGATAAAATTATAAATTATTATGTCATTTGGACAATTGTAAAGCATGTAACATAAATGGTACATGAATATATAGTTATATACATTAAAGGATTTAGAAATAAATCACAAGGAATAACAAATAAGTTATACATCCAATCATAAGGTAATTAAAAGAAATTACCACATAATATAAGTTTTATAAACTAAGACTACATGATTTGGAAATATATAAATACCATAGTTAATAATAAGGATAAGAGGTTAAAGAAACTACCTAAGTATAAAGAAATAAACCTCACATGAAATAACGAATATGAAATCATTTCATGAATCAATAAAATTATTATACGAGAGTTACATAAATTAACACTCTCAATTAATCCTATTCTAGGACTTTGTTTGACCAGACGTTGACCGGGAACTAAACAAGTACAGTCTACAGTGAACGGTATGGAATTCTTGCAGTCTGCTTGCTACCGGATTATACCAGCTTGTGTGCTACCTGTTGTTTGAATTAACGACCAAGATAATTGTATGTAAAATGTTATATTACTCTTGTGCACTGTTGTGTTACTTTGTGTGCGTGAATGATACTAACTGTAACGAGTATGTCCCACGCATACAACACTACATTACCAGTGGATTAAATACCTGCGTTTTATTATACCGAGAACTTGTACTCAAGTTTCTCACTAACTTCACTTTATAACAGACGTCGTTATCCTAAAAGTGATAACTGACAATACACATTGTGTTCTTGATTAACGTCCCTGTGTGACACCTAACAATTCTATACTACGAGAACGAGGAGCCCAGTTGGATCTGGCCATGCATGCTACAGGAGCTGTACCTGTCTCAAGTCGTCTCCTATTCAATTTACGTCGCGACGGGAGTTTTGGGTGCACTCTTTGTCCACTCACCGGGACCGTACCGGAACATTATCAAGTTGGGAGGAAGACTTCATTTCTCTCGAGGGTACGATACCCACCTCTTTTAGTACAGGAGTTAACTACATTATCTTTTGAGGGAATTATTACCCACCTACTCATACGAGAGTCCCATCTCATCTAAGGGTTTATCATACCCGACCAATTTACTCTATGAAGATGGAGTTTAACGAGGTCACTATATGAAATACCCTAAACCTTGATATGTTACTTAAACATTAAACTATGGTATATTAAGGCTAAAAAGTGCCTTAGAAACGTTAGTGAACGATTTAAACCTTAGTAAAACAATAAAGTACCATAAATACAGTTTGAGCAAAAACATGCTCTAAGCTTGGAGTGAACTTGGTTAGGACCCAAAGAGCCTACCAAGACTTAATAATATTCAATTATGATTTAATAAGGCTAATTAAGTCCTTAGGAAACCTTGGTAGACAATTAAACCAAACAAAACACAAATAAATACCTTAAAGTCAATATGGGCAAAAATGTGCTCTAAGCTTGGGATAAATTTGTATAAGACCTAAAGGTCATACCTATACCTTATTTACATGTTAATGAACATATTAAACCAATTACCAAAGAAAACCAAGCTTGAAAATAAGTTAAAACACAAAATGTGCTTTAAGGAGTCTTAAAGCACATTTTTGAAAAATTGTCTTGTAAATGGGTTTTGAGTGGCTAAATGTCCATCATTACTCTTCAATTAACATGTGTACTACTTAGTATCACATTAGGAGGTCTAAATCAATGGGAAATCAAAAATTTCACAATTATGTGCCTTGGTTAGTGAATAGTGCCCAAATAGTGCTAGTTTTGACTTAAGTCAACTTAGCTTAATTAAATGGTCAACATGAAATACCCCAAACTTAAATATAGTGGTTAAGATAATTCTAATCCTTATTTAAGAGCCTAATAATGCTAGAGTAATATTGGTAAGGAAAAAAATAAATCCAAAAGAAATAAATAAACGCTTTAAAAGCGGAGAACGCTAAATAAGCGTTAAATAACCATGGGAGGCATGAGACCTCGGTTAGCGTATTATATGGATTCTAAAGGTTTAATAAGACCAAAATAATATATGGGAACAACTCCCGAAGAAAACGGATCCAAATAATGTATTAAAAGCGTAAACGAACCTTAAAGCGCGTTTTTCAAGGAAACCGGGAAAACGCGACTTTAAGCGGGTCAATTAGACTCGTAACAGTTTTGGTTAACTAAATATTCATTAATAAATATTAGTGGAGCTTTAGAACCAATAAAATTAATTAAAAGAGAAAATTCCTGAAAACGGGTACCGGTTAGTAAAAACTGTAACAACCGGGAAGTTGTGGGGCGAGAATGCAATAAACAAACTTAGCATGTCCACGTTGCAAATAAAAGTCAAAAATCTGTAGAGAAGGGAGTGTGTGACCGATGGACTCCTCACCCCCACTCTCTTTATTTACTCTCTCTATTGTTCCTAATACACTAGAGGACAAAAGAAATAAGTAAAAAGCAAAATAAAAACTCTCTCTCCTATCCCCACTCCCCTCTCTCACGATTTCTCTCACCTCTCTATTCTCTCTTCTCTCTTCTTCTCCTTGGGCGATGGCAATGGAGAAATGAAGCCCCCACAAAACTCTCCACTTCTCTCCTCTCTTTGAGTACCCAAACCTTCTCCAAATCCAATAAAAATTACACTATTGTAATCCCCTTGCCAAGGAGAACATTTTCATCCTTTCAAAAACCCAAAAACTCCATTTTCGTTTTTAGGGTATTCTCCATTTGAAGCTTGAGTACCACCATTAGAAGCACCTTCACCTCCTTGTCATTTTGAGGTAAAAATATTCTTGAAAACCTACCTTTTTCTAGCCCTTATATGTAAAACGAAAATTTAAGTGAGACTTGTTTTACTCCTTGCATTCCAGCCGATTTTGGCTACTCATTTGGGCTGGGAATCTTGTTCATTTGCTAGACATGGACTCCACACATTGGTTGGAAGGTAATACTCTTTTTCTAAACCCTAAAACATCTAAATTCTAGGGTTAGTTTAAGTTAAGGTGCTAAACTAGTATGGGCATGTATGGCTTGCTGTAGCATTGCCATTCTTGAACAAAAAACCGAGAACAAGGGAAGAAGGAAAGAGGAAAAGAAGAGAAGGAAAGGAAAGAAGGAAAAAAAAACTAACAAGTCAAGGTAATGCTCTTACCTTGGGTTAGTTTGTGTATTTCATTGTAACAGATTTTAAGTATCTAACAATGAGGAATGTATGTAGTATGAGTAGTAGTAATGTAGTAATGTATTGGAGAAGATAATGTAACAGATTTTGAAGTTTTAAATGATCTTTAAAACTTGGGACAACATGGGGTATTGAATGTGTAAGTGTGCAGGAATTTTGTTGTTGTATGTAGTGATAATATGTGAGTATATGTATGGTGTAAACAGGTTGTGAGAATTGTGAAGTTTGAGTATTTAAGAGCAAGTATGTGGATTGTAGGCCTTAGAGCCAAATAATTGTACATGAGTATTGTCTGTGGATTGAGGAAATATTGGTGTATTGGGATTTTGTATGGGTGCTGGTTAGAGAACCCTTGTATGGGTATGGCTAGAATAGGCATGAATTTGGTGAGAAGGTGTGTGTGGTTAAGTAAGAAAAGTAGCTGAGCTATGGCAAAATTTGGTAGGAATATGTACAATTATGGATGACTTGGTGAATGGGAGAACCAAGGGTGTATGGAAGTTAGTGAGATATTTAGTAACTGTGGATTGGTACTCGTAGTATGAGGATGTGAAAGTGTAAAATCTGTAGCAAGAAGTAGTATGATGCATTGGAGGAACTAGAAGAAACTAGGTGTGCTTGGAGAGCCTAAAGTGGGAAGTAAACCACCTTGTAACAGATTTTGAAAGGAGCTAGATAATGGGAAGGATTGAGTGGAAGATAATGTAATGAGGATGTTAGTAGTGGTATTGGTAGTAAAAGTATTGAAGGATAAAGGTTAGATTGAAAAATCTGTAGCATAATGTGGAAAACCAAAATCTGTAGCATTAGTGTGAAGAAAAGTAATGTAGGTGTTGGGTTGAAACTTGACAAATGGTGTATAAGTAGTATAGATTTGTGTAATGGATTAGGGAGTGAAATAACATGATTTAGATGGCCTAATTGGTGCTAAAACATGTTAGGATGCATGTAGGAAGAATAGGGAAGCAATGGGTGAAATTGGGAAAAGAAAACAAGGCCTGTAGCAAGTTTCTGCTACTGTCCGACCCACGGCTGGATCGGACTCTGGGTCGGACAAGGCCTGAGTAACGAAAATAAAGTTTCTGGAACCGTCCGACCCAGAGCCGTGAGTCGGACATGGGTCGGACAGGCAAAATTTTCTTCAACGAAGTTTCTGACTTCGTCCGACCCAGAGGATGGGTCGGACGTGGGTCGGACATAGCTGGGATGATGAAACTGAAACCTTCTGGAATGGTCCGACCCAGAGGTGTATGGGTCGGACGGAATAGTGCTGGGTCGGACGGGAGTAATTTCAGAGGATGAAAACCTACTGGAATGGTCCGACCCAGGGTTGGGTCGGACGGTGGGTCGGACGGCCCAAACACTTACAAAAAAAAATGTTTTTATAATATGACTATAGTAATCATATGTATGTATAGGTATATGCCTATACACCGGTATGCATGTAAAAGTAGTAATACACCATTAATGAAGTAATAACGGTAAGAAAGTAAGTAAATGTGTAAGGAAGTAAGTTATGAAGTAGTAAAGGAAAGAATGGTTTTATAACCAAGTAAGAAAGTAATGAAGTGGTAAGAATACATTGAAAGTATCAATGAAGGAGTAAGTAGATCAATAATAGATCATTGATCGTACTACTACATGTATGTATAGGAATCCAATAGTTGATCCTCGAAGGAGCCGGTAGTGCGGATACAACGGTGAACGGTATGATTTCTTCATGCTCTGTATCCTAACCTGGTTACCCCGATTTGTGTGCTTATGTGATCACCAATAATAAATGCACGAATCGGATTTATATGCACTTAACTGTGTTTGAACTATTTGTTCTTGTTGTATCTTCTTGAACAATTAGTTTGTATAATTCATGAAATGAATGAATGGAATTGAGAAGTATGTGTAAGTATTGTGTACTTGAGTATTGTACGTATGTATGGAAATGAAGTATTGACTTCTACTAATTCCTAACATTCTAACTCCTAACTTGGTAATGAGTAAATGGAATGAGTAGAAGTCCGATATAGTTTCGGCCACGCGTGAGGATAAGGAAACACAAGAGGTTGGATCCGAATCCTGGCTGTAATCTTTTCCATGGACCAATTCCCTTGAATGGGTAGCATCCTGGATTAGTGGGCCACCTTAAAGCCCGGTGGTGGGATGTAGTAATCCCTGCCCGGAGGTCATACCGACTTAACTGGAAGTAAAGTATGTAAGAAGTAAGTATCGTATGTGTATTGGTCTTGACTATTGTAAGTCATCGACCGGAAGTAAAAGAGTATCGAACACCCGATAAACCCGGGTGTGTAATGAAGCTAACTGGACCTTGTATGTATGGAGAATTGTATCTCCGTATTGCGTATTGGATATGTAATGAGTATGTATTGTGTATGTGCATTCTGGAAAATGGTAAGTAAGCATTGGTTGACTTGTATTGTCTTCCAAGCATGTATTACTGTGTATGTATGTATACCTTGTGTAGTATTGTAGTATCGTGAATGAAAGCAGTATGTATGTATGTATGAATGTATGTATTGCAAAATGAATTGCATGTATTCGACCAAATGGTCGGCGTACCCTCGCTAGTACGCGGGGTATGCGTTATCATATTCAGCGTAAGCTGACCCCCTCGGGGGACCATTTTTAGTGTGCAGGTACCCGGAGCGAATACGGTCAAGGTACGGCGCGCCTAGTAATTAGAAGTATCTAGTTTGTGAGGAATGGGTAGTAGATTGACTCCTAGTGAGTATGTATGAATTTGGGAGTAGTATTGTATTGATTTGGAACCTAGCTCGGTATGCGTGTATTATCTTGTACGGAATTGGGGAGTATTGTATTGAATGGAGTAATGTATCGAATGGAGTATTGTAGTATCCAGTATGTAATGAGAGTATGTATTGTATTAAGTAGTACTCGGATATTCCGGTCCATCAGACCGATGCTGTATGTAGAAGTAGTAGCCTTGTTAGTCACGTGGGTGACTAACGGCATTGTATCACCCGATGTATGTAAGTATGTATCCGCTGCGTGACTCGGGAAGCACGAGGAGATTGGACGGTAATGACTGAATTAATAGTAGGGGTGTTACAAAAAGTGGTATCAGAGCGAAGTATCACTCTGATGACTGGAAATACCGAGTTAGGAATACCGAGTTAGGAATTAGAAGCTTAGGGCTAAGGGCTGAGAGTTAGCATTGGATATGCTAGTTAGGAACTACCGGTGAGTACTGGATACCTACAACACCAGTCCCGCCCACCGCAAACCCCATTGTATAACTTGGGAAAGGACGCCAGAGAGAAAAAAGGCTTTCTCATACTCGGGGAAACCCGATCTGGCAGTTGTGAAGCAATCACACGGTAAACAAGAACCGACGTATGGTAGATTCCAAGAAATGGAAGACCCGGAAGTGGATCCCGGTTGAACAACAATAACCGCACTTAATAGCGGTAGTATAAACACTCCAACCAGAAGGAGGCTATAACTTGCAACAGCATGGGGCGACATGCTTAGCAGTCGCAGAACCTAGCTAAACAACCAGCAACAGGAAAAGAAGCACTAACCGTGCAACGAAATGGAAACAGGAGCAGTAATGAAACCCGAGACACAAGTCTGCGGGACAACGGTAATGGCCAAGCAACACCACTAATGGTGAGCTAGCTGGCTAAGGACATAGTCTGGAGTGACTGACTCCAAAACTACAACGCCAAAAAGGTTACAAACCTGGCCAACATAGCTCAGACAGCTACAGGAATATTCACGATATAACCTGACATAACTACAACTGTAGTGCCTAAACCAAATCAGGCCCAGTAGCCACAGCCAAAGTGTGGGAATAAGCAACAAGGAACAACACAACCAAGTCAAAGGGGAAGCTCCAAGAATTGGAGAAGTACCCTGATCAATGACAGCTATGTCAGACTCACTGGGGAGTTACTCAGAAGAGTGATTAACCCAAGTAAATGATCAACAAGATCAAAGGAAGAGTAAACAAGATTACCAATTATGGATGGGATCGGTATAGAATTACCCAAAAACCACCAGTACCGCGCACTTGCCACGGCAAGTGCAGTAAGAACATGAATGTGTAAAGGAACACTAACATGTCACAAGTGCATAGCAATGTACGGTGACCAAAACGAAACAACTACAGGATCGCACATCCTAACAACTAGAAGTATGGAACCTTAGAAAGGCCTAACGGCCGGATCACTGTATTTAGAACATACCGGTCGGCGAGAAGCTCGACTTGGTCAAGACCTCAAACATGGCTACGCCATGAGAGACTCCTTTTAACACCGAACCATAATTTTTAAAACCCAAAATTCTTCTTTCAAAACCACAATCTTCTTTAAACCTTGGATTTTAAAACCAAACCAACAGAATTACGGTGAGTATCATAGAATGATACAAGAGGAGTTGACAACAGAATACTTCACCTAGGCGTGTGACGAACACTACGAGTGTACCCAATTACGGGATGTGGGACAACCGCACTCCGAAGGAGCTTGTGGGCCTGACAAATAGTCGGGTAAGTGGTAACGTATCAATAAGGTACCCCACGTATGTACACAGGTAGTGTACGAAACACGGGAAGTAGTCGACTCCGTTCTACGGACCATCAGTAAGTTCAAACCAGAACAACTGGACACCCAGACAATTAAGCATAAAGGAACTCAGAAAATCCATCTGAAGATAAGAGTAAGGACTAGGAAGTGCAGAGGCACAGACTAGTCGGTATGGACAATGGATATGTCTCCAAGACATCAAGCAAATATATGATAGCTAGAAGGTATACCCAGCCTAACACAGTAAGGCCACTGCCTAAAACATGAACACTATAATGCTCGGCAAATGGGATAGAACGCCCAAGAGCAATCACGAGATTACCATGAAGTAAAATCTATCATCGAAGGGAATATTAAACCTAGTCTCAAGCGCTAGGAGCAAGTATAAACGGTCTACTCAACGACGGGAGACGTTATAAATCTAAAGGGAATAGCTTAATACAACACCATAAGACGGTATATAGGACAACACATGTCATAACCATCAGCCGGATGTAACGGCGTGATCCAACGGCACCCAGGAGCAATCCTTGAAGGGTGTCTGAGATAACAACAGTTGAACAAGTGTCTTGGTAAGAGCACGGAAGCTAGAACAAACATTCGGTTAGAACACCGAAGGGATTTCACTTAACAGGAAATACCCTAAATTAGCATCAGCTTGCCTAAAGGGTCTCCTATGAACGGAAGCGTGATGTCACGACTTACCATGGAGCCTAGTAATACCTCCAATTTACGGAGTATAAATGGGGTAGAGACATGTATAAGCAGCTTGCAAAGAGCATAGCTTGCAGCAATAAGGCTTAAAAGCCACCAACCAACTACGTTGTGTGAACCCAAACAGTGGCAAAACCCACACCATTACTAATAGGACTTGCAAGAAATATTATCCCATATGACAAGAAATCAACAACTGGACCATCAATTCAAACTCAACCTCTTGAGTGGCTTGGAGTAATGGTCAACTCAGCGTCACTGTCACTAGAGCATCAGTCTAGTATGCAGTTGACAAGCTTTAACTACCTTCATGCCTCCTGTAGCAATGATAACACAGGGGCACAGAAATCGGGATAAATGCCGACATTGGCCTAGTCCACACTTGGACACTACGAGAAACCCGAGGGAAGGCACCTCTTGTTAACCAAGATCACCAATGTGGTGAAGATGCGAACCCTTAGAGGCTCCCATCTACTATAACGACAAAACCTATGCATAGATATTGCCAAGAGACAACGAATACGGAAATGAGATTTCCAAACCACTACGCCACAAGAGGCCGTGGACTGTAGAAGCACATCGCTTAAGAGCATCGAAGCTCGAAGGAGTAAGTATACTCCTTATGCACCCAATCATGTGGTGAACCATTGTATAAATACTTACACGGTAAACCTTGTCATGAGACCCATGAGTGGAAACAACCCCTTAACGAGAACTTTCACCTATCAGTGATAGAACACTCTTTAATTAGAGAACGGGACCAGAAAACCCTTGAAGCTTCTTGGGATGTCCCGGTAATGTATATGCAAAAGTAAAACCGCATAGCTAGAGCCTATGATCAATGCTCAGCACTATGAGACAGTAATTGTCAAAAACAATCAATGAGTGTGCACATTGCACACCATGAATGACCGGCGCTCAAGAGAGCTTGTAACCTGATAAACCACTTCATCCTTGGCCAACCAAGTTATTTGGAAAACTATATCATGAATGAGGAAGTAATGTGAGGTAAGCTAACCTACACATGAAACCTAAACCGAAATAAAATATCTCCACATGGGGAAGATAAAACATCGTGGTACGCTACGGCAACTGTCATACATATGAACTAGGATCTCCTAGTGTATTTACACCATAAGGAAATGGTACAAGAGTAAGAATACGGTGCGCAACAAGCGACCGCTATGAGGTAGTAGACAATGACATGAAGAACAAGTATGGAAAACAGTCAGAAATATTCCTTCCTATCACATAAGTGACTTACTGTCAAGCGTTCACGCCTCTGCACTCTGTATGACTGAGTGTTTTGGTATTGCACTGGTACAGCTAATGATCTAATGGGATGGCTGCGGATATGGAGAATGTAAACAGTAGTAAATCTTCCTTTTCACCACAAACATGGCATAAGCCAGTCAAGCATTCTTAGCAACAGATCGCATGAAGAGTGTAAAACGCACTATCAATCACAAGAGGTGAATTCCATTGGAATAAAAAGGTGAAAGGAGATGTAAGAAAGTCACTTGGATCGACGCATTGAGAATGCAAGGTCATACAAGCAAAGAACACTTGTATTGAACCAGAAGAACTGGTGTAATTCAGAAGTTAGTGACAACAGAGGAAGCACCACAACTAGGTAGTGACTTAACCTCGCCCGACAACAAGTCGGAGGAACTTAGTGAATAATCGTGGGAGTACGAATAATATGTATAATAGATTACCAGAGAGCTGGTTACAATCTAAAACTCATTGAGTTCAAACAGCGGTAAAAGAATACCACACTGTTAGTAAACCTTATTTCCACAATAGAGGGATAGAAAGGTGATGTATAGCACATTAAGGATAACATGAAGGGTGAGTAACCCAAGTTATCAGGGTCGCGCAGCAGAAGCTAGTGGGCCCTAACTAAGAAATGTAATACACCTAGTAAGTACGAAAGAATGGCTATTAATGCCTTGAAGCCTAATAGGCTAGAGCTGAATTAATTAGGAGTTAAATAAACTCGTGTACGAATCCTCGGTGCAAAGACTAAACCATTGGAATGGTTAAGACCCTTTGACCAGAGCATATTGTATAGTATATTGTAATGAAGCTAAACGCTTCAGATTGCCCAAATCGAGTAAACCAATGTTTAATAGTAACATATGGTAGATTACGTGGGCGTAATCCCTTTTAAGGGGGGTAGAGCGAAAACCGCTTAATGCAAGTTTTATAAATAAAACACATAAAACTATAATGCGCATAGCACAAATGAGAATGGATTTAATGATTGGTACTTATGTTAAATAAACATACGTATTCATTCATATTGTAACTGTGGTAATTAGGCACGAGAGATGCGAATACCATAGGATGAATATACCCATCTTGTAACCCCAGTGTAAAAGTATTAGTAAAGTGGAGTAGAGTAACTCTTGGGGAAATAATAATCCCTGTAGTGGGTGTCTATTTGAAGTTAGACATGGCACTACAATGCAAGAGTCGGTATAAAACCGATGTAGAACCTAGAGAAAATTGAACTCCCTAGGCGATTGTTTTGATACAATTGAAAATGAGTAGTGGACGGAGCTCCACAAGTATTGTAACCTTGAAAAAAAATATAGTAGGATTGATTGTGAGTAGCAGAGGAATGTAGCCCATGAGTGGTGTATTCGTAAGTATGTTATTGGAAGTAAATTGAGGACAGCTGAACTTCATAAGTATTGTATTCCCTAGTTAGAATAACTGAAATGATGGAGAGTAATGGATGGAAGTAATGAAGATTGACGAAATGAGCATTTAGGCATCGAGTTCCGAGGAAAGTATTTGGGAAGTAGATTGAGAATGATTGATGGACTGAATTCCATCCTTTGGAGTTGTATGAATTCGTATCACGACTAGAAAGAGTAAAAAGATAGGAAATGAAAACAACTAATTAATTGTTTGTTTGAAACTGACGTGGAAGTCGAACTTGATCCTGATCAGATCAAGGGAAACCGAACACAAATTGGGGTGGAAAGATAGTTCAACACTGATGCTGATCACATCAGGGTCGAATGATTCTTGAAGCTCCCCTCAAGTGGTCACAAGAATCACACATAGGATAGAAGTAATGAGTATAAATTGGAATATGGAGTTGTATGTTTTAGAATTTTTAATTGGTAGTGGTGGAAGAATTTCTTTTAGTATGGGAATGAGGATGTGTTAGAAGTGAGTACCGAAGAAGATAGTAAGGTAGTATGTGGTATTATTCCAAGGGCGGCGGGACATAGAGGAGTCCCGTGTCTAGATGACCTGAGCGCCTACGGGATTGGAATGTGTATTGCATTGCTTTGGGAATAGCCTTGCATTGTATGTATGTAAAAATCTTGTAATGTGGAACCAGATGGTGGGACGTGATGCGGACGGAAGTAAGTATGGTATACTTGTATTGTATGGAATGTGGAAACCAGAAGTAATGAATTCAGAAATTGTAAGGAGGAAGAATGTACGACCTCTGGCATAGACAAGTAAGAATGAGCAAGTATTGTAATCCTATAACCTTGAGCAACTTTGAGGACAAAGTTCTTAAGGGGGGTAGATTGAAATACCCCAAACTTAAATATAGTGGTTAAGATAATTCTAATCCTTATTTAAGAGCCTAATAATGCTAGAGTAATATTGGTAAGGAAAAATAAATCCAAAAGAAATAAATAAACGCTTTAAAAGCGGAGAACGCTAAATAAGCGTTAAATAACCATGGGAGGCATGAGACCTCGGTTAGCGTATTATATGGATTCTAAAGGTTTAATAAGACCTAAAATAATATATGGGAACAACTCCCGAAGAAAACGGATCCAAATAATGTATTAAAAGCGTAAACGAACCTTAAAGCGCGTTTTTCGAGGAAACCGGGAAAACGCGACTTTAAGCGGGTCAATTAGACTCGTAACAGTTTTGGTTAACTAAATATTCATTAATAAATATTAGTGGAGCTTTAGAACCAATAAAATTAATTAAAAGAGAAAATTCCGGAAAACGGGTACCGGTTAGTAAAAACTGTAACAACCGGGAAGTTGTGGGGCGAGAATGCAAATAAACAAACTTAGCGTGTCCACTTTGCAAATAAAAGTCAAAAATCTGTAGAGAAGGGAGTGTGTGACCGATGGACTCCTCACCCCCACTCTCTTTATTTATCTCTTTATTGTTCCTAATGCACTAGAGGACAAAAGAAATAAGTAAAAAGCAAAATAAAAACTCTCTCTCCTATCCCCACTCCCCTCTCTCACGATTTCTCTCACCTCTCTATTCTCCCTATTCTCTCTTCTTCCTCCTTGGGCGATGGCAATGGAGAAATGAAGCCCCCACAAAACTCTCCACTTCTCTCCTCTCTTTGAGTACCCAAACCTTCTCCAAATCCAATAAAAATTACACCATTGTAATCCCCTTGCCAAGGAGAACATTTTCATCCTTTCAAAAACCCAAAAACTCCATTTTCGTTTTTATGGGTATTCTCCATTTGAAGCTTGAGTACCACCATTAGAAGCACCTTCACCTCCTTGTCATTTTGAGGTAAAAATATTCTTGAAAACCTACCTTTTTCTAGCCCTTATATGTAAAACGAAAATTTAAGTGAGACTTGTTTTACTCCTTGCATTCCAGCCGATTTTGGCTACTCATTTGGGCTGGGAATCTTGTTCATTTGCTAGACATGGACTCCACACATTGGTTGGAAGGTAATACTCTTTTTCTAAACCCTAAAACATCTAAATTCTAGGGTTAGTTTAAGTTAAGGTGCTAAACTAGTATGGGCATGTATGGCTTGCTGTAGCATTGCCATTCTTGAACAAAAACCGAGAACAAGGGAAGAAGGAAAGAGGAAAAGAAGAGAAGGAAAGAAAAAAAAAAAAACTAACAAGTCAAGGTAATGCTCTTACCTTGGGTTAGTTTGTGTATTTCATTGTAACAGATTTTAAGTATCTAACAATGAGGAATGTATGTAGTATGAGTAGTAGTAATGTAGTAATGTATTGGAGAAGATAATGTAACAGTTTTTGAAGTTTTAAATGATGTTTAAAACTTGGGACAACATGGGGTATTGAATGTGTAAGTGTGCAGGAATTTTGTTGTTGTTGTAGTAGTGATAATATGTGAGTATAGTGTATTGTGTAAACAGGTTGTGAGAATTGTGAAGTTTGAGTATTTAAGAGCAAGTATGTGGATTGTAGGCCTTAGAGCCAAATAATTGTACATGAGTATTGTACTGTGGATTGAGGAAATATTGGTGTATTGGGATTTTGTATGGGTGCTGGTAGAACCCTTGTATGGGTATGGCTAGAATAGGCATGAATTTGGTGAGAAGGTGTGTGTGGTTAAGTAAGAAAAGTAGCTGAGCTATGGCAAAATTTGGTAGGAATATGTACAATTATGGATGACTTGGTGAATGGGAGAACCAAGGGTGTATGGAAGTTAGTGGAGATATTTAGTAACTGTGGATTGGTACTCGTAGTATGAGGATGTGAAAGTGTAAAATCTGTAGCAAGAAGTAGTATGATGCATTGGAGGAACTAGGAGAAACTAGGTGTGCTTGGAGAGCCTAAAGTGGGAAGTAAACCACCTTGTAACAGATTTTGAAAGGAGCTAGATAATGGGAAGGATTGAGTGGAAGATAATGTAATGAGGATGTTAGTAGTGGTATTGGTAGTAAAAGTATTGAAGGATAAAGGTTAGATTGAAAAATCTGTAGCATAATGTGGAAAACCAAAATCTGTAGCATTAGTGTGAAGAAAAGTAATGTAGGTGTTGGGTTGAAACTTGACAAATGGTGTATAAGTAGTAAGATTGTAATGGATTAGGGAGTGAAATAACATGATTTAGATGGCCTAATTGGTGCTAAAACATGTTAGGATGCATGTAGGAAGAATAGGGAAGCAATGGGTGAAATTGGGAAAAGAAAACAAGGCCTGCAAGTTTCTGCTACTGTCCGACCCACGCTGGATCGGACTCTGGGTCGGACAAGGCCTGAGTAACGAAAATAAAGTTTCTGGAACCGTCCGACCCAGAGCCGTGAGTCGGACATGGGTCGGACAGGCAAAATTTTCTTCAACGAAGTTTCTGACTTCGTCCGACCCAGAGGATGGGTCGGACGTGGGTCGGACATAGCTGGGATGATGAAACTGAAACCTTCTGGAATGGTCCGACCCAGAGGTGTATGGGTCGGACGGAATAGTGCTGGGTCGGACGGGAGTAATTTCAGAGGATGAAAACCTACTGGAATGGTCCGACCCAGGGTTGGGTCGGACGGTGGTCGGACGGCCCAAACACTTACAAAAAAAAATGTTTTTATAATATGACTATAGTAATCATATGTATGTATAGGTATATGCCTATACACCGGTATGCATGTAAAAGTAGTAATACACCATTAATGAAGTAATAACGGTAAGAAAGTAAGTAAATGTGTAAGGAAGTAAGTTATGAAGTAGTAAAGGAAAGAATGGTTTTATAACCAAGTAAGAAAGTAATGAAGTGGTAAGAATACATTGAAAGTATCAATGAAGGAGTAAGTAGATCAATAATAGATCATTGATCGTACTACTACATGTATGTATAGGAATCCAATAGTTGATCCTCGAAGGAGCCGGTAGTGCGGATACAACGGTGAACGGTATGATTTCTTCATGCTCTGTATCCTAACCTGGTTACCCCGATTTGTGTGCTTATGTGATCACCAATAAGATAAATGCACGAATCGGATTTATATTGCACTTAACTGTGTCTGAACTATTTGTTCTTGTTGTATCTTCTTGAACAATTAGTTTGTATAATTCATGAAATGAATGAATGGAATTGAGAAGTATGTGTAAGTATTGTGTACTTGAGTATTGTATTATATGAAAGTATTGACTTCTACTAATTCCTAACATTCTAACTCCTAACTTGGGTAATGAGTAAATGGAATGAGTAGAAGTCCGATATAGTTTCGGCCACGCGTGAGGATAAGGAAACACAAGAGGTTGGATCCGAATCCTGGCTGTAATCTTTCCATGGACCAATTCCCTTGAATGGGTAGCATCCTGGATTAGTGGGCCACCTTAAAGCCCGGTGGTGGGATGTAGTAATCCCTGCCCGGAGGTCATACCGACTTAACTGGAAGTAAAGTATGTAAGAAGTAAGTATCGTATGTGTATTGGTCTTGACTATTGTAAGTCATTGACCGGAAGTAAAAGAGTATCGAACACCCGATAAACCCGGGTGTGTAATGAAGCTAAGTGGACCTTGTATGTATGGGAGAATTGTATCTCCGTATTGCGTATTGGATATGTAATGAGTATGTATTGTGTATGTGTATTCTGGAAAATGGTAAGTAAGCATTGGTTGACTTGTATTGTCTTCCAAGCATGTATTGTACTGTGTGTATGTATGTATACCTTGTGTAGTATTGTAGTATCGTGAATGAAAGCATGTATGTATGTATGTATGAATGTATGTATTGCAAAATGAATTGCATGTATTCGACCAAATGGTCGGCGTACCCTCGCTAGTACGCGGGGTATGCAGTTATCATATTCAGCGTAAGCTGACCCCCTCGGGGGACCATTTTTAGTATGCAGGTACCCGGAGCGAATACGGTCAAGGTAAGAGACCGGCGACGCGCCTAGTAATTAGAAGTATCTAGTTTGTGAGTAATGGGTAGTAGATTGACTCCTAGTGAGTATGTATGAATTTGGGAGTAGTATTGTATTGATTTGGAACCTAGCGAACTCGGTATGCGCAGTGTATTATCTTGTACGGAATTGGGGAGTATTGTATTGAATGGAGTAATGTATCGAATGGAGTATTGTAGTATCCAGTATGTAATGAGAGTATGTATTGTATTAAGTAGTACTCGGATATTCCGGTCCATCAGACCGATGCTGTATGTAGCAGTAGTAGCCTTGTTAGTCACGTGGGTGACTAACGGCATTGTATCACCCGATGTATGTAAGTATGTATCCGCTGCGTGACTCGGGAAGCACGAGGAGATTGGACGGTAATGACTGAATTAATAGTAGGGGTGTTACACAACATAAGTCATGAAATGCCCTATTATAGGAAGGGGGCCGGTTTCCTAAGTGGTGACTCACCACCATGTACAAGATAAGTAAAGAAAAGAAGGAAAAGTAAGTAAAAAGAAGAAATTACCTTTATATGATAAATATCTTCAAAAGTAGACCTCTCACCTCACTTTCTTCTTTCTTCCTTAATGCCCACCGATTTCTTCATCTTCTCCCAAGCTCCATCGGTTTTGCTACAGCAAGTAGCCATTCTCCAACTTCCATTGCTTGTAACTTCTAGCTCCATATACCAAATCAAATTCTAAGACCATATTTGTCTTAGTTGGAGCAAGATCTACACTTCTATCTTTTCAAATCTTCAAAAGCCTCATTTCGGTGCCATGGAGATTCACCATTGAAGGAGCTTGAGCTCATATTTTCATGCCTTGTAATTCTCCTTTGCTCCAAGGTAAGGAAAATCAAAGCAAATCAAAGTTTTCCACTCATATTTGTACATGTCCGAAAATTCACCATTAATGGTGTCTTCTCTTGTTTTCTTCCTTAGCTCCATTTTAATCTAAAGGGCTAGGAGGATTCCTATCTTGCTACTTATTCAAGTTTCCCTCTCAAATTCCAAAGGTAAATATCATTTAGTGTATTAAAACACTTATGTTAACTAGGTTTGTATATGAGTTTAAGTATGAATTCTTAAGCTCATTACCCTTATATGTGTGTGTGGATAGAAGGTTGACAAGTGATCAAGTTCCTTGCTAATCTTCAATCCAAGGAAACAAGAAAGAAGTTTGGGAAGAGAAGAGGTAACTAACCTATCTTGATGTAATTATGTGTCTTAAGAAATTGAGCTTTGAGTTGCTTGATAAGATGCCTAAGGAGCCAATGACAAAATGAGCTAGTGATTGTTCTCAAGAGAACTATTAAAAGGCATAGTGATGTTGAGTGTATTTGCAGGTCAAAGGCAATATATATGTGGGAAATTCAGTGTTTAAGGTTTATGCAATTTAAGGGCCTAAGAGCCATGTTATTTAAGGGCCTAAGTGCCAAGCAATTTAAGTTCATGCACTATATTGTGATGTAGTGTAGTTTGAGGTTTAGTTGTGTGTAAAGGGTGTTCCTTTTAAAGTTGTGTCTTTGATGTTTAAAGGATGAAAAGCCATGTGTTGTGTATAAGGATGTGAATTAAAACATTGAGGGTTCTTGGGTTGTATTAAAGTGAACAACTATGTGTTTTGGTGTTAGGTGATACAAGAGAGCTATGGCGAAATTTGGTTAATGAACAAGGAGTTTTAAGTGTCTAAATGAGTGTGGTGACCTAGGTTGAATAGGAATGATTAAGGTTTAAATTGGTGAAAGAAAGAAGGTGAATTAGTGTTCTTAAGTGTTAAAGTGTCTTGGTCATATCTTGGAGGATTTAGAATGCAAATGAGAGTTAAGGATACTTCAAGCCATGGTGAGATTGTGTTAAGGATCTCTACAAAGGTTGGTAACAATGAGGAAGTAAGGTGTTATAAGGAAGATGTTGAACTTGTGAAGAAAAATTCTAGGAAGGACATAAAGTGTTTTGGTGGGCTAAATAATGTGTAGAAACATGTTATAAACCTAAGGGGGGAAACATTATAAGTGTTGAGCATTTTGGCAAGAAATGAGTAAGTGTTTAAGGATATAGAAGATGAGTTTTCTGGCACGTCCGAACTTCCGTCCGAATTTGGAAGCTCGGACATGCCCTGTTGCGTCTAAATTTTCTGAGTTTCGACCAGTGTTCGAACTTCTGTCCGGCCTTTGATGTTCGGACACACCCGTCTCTTTTCTCTGGTTTTTCCTCGACCTGTGTCTGAACTTTAAAAAGCTCGGACACATGTTCGGACACTCGAAATTTTTCCTTTGATTTTTCCTCGACCTATGTCCGAACTTTGAAAGCTCGGACACATGTTCGGACATACGTCTGGTTTCACCCAATTGAGTCTCGACCAATGTCCGAACTTTGGAAACTCGGACACAAGTTCGGACATGGTACTGTTTTGACCAAAAACTTTGGTTAAGGTTAGAAAATGATATCTAATGATGGGGATTGATAAGTAATGATGTTATGAGATTGTTAAGGACATGTTAAGTGAGTTATAATGATAATTGAGTGGGTGAAAAGTTGTATTAAAATGAAAAAAAGTAAAACGAGTTAAAAATGTGAAGTTGTCTAACTGATTAACGGGAGTAAGTCATGAGCATTAGACTATAAACAAACAAGTTACCCCGGTGTTAATGAAAGTAAATGTAATGTTATCAGTTGTTCAAAGATGTTACGAAAACATGCGATGGCACGTTAGAGTGAAACCTCGGTGACAGGTATGGTTTTCTTGCAACCTGCGTCCTACCGGATTACACCGGCTTGTATGCCAATGTGTTTTTCTGAATGTTTGCCACGTTATAAGATAAAAGTATGTAATGAGTTTACAGTAATTCATATATGTGGCGTGTCTAGTTCCGATACCATTTAACCTCGAAAGTGTTAAACCTTAGCTAACTGAGTCTAGGATCACATGAGAGATCGGTATTCGGATTTAACGACCCGAACCATGGGACGTTCTAACCACGGCTATGCGTGAGTTAATTGTGTGATGTTTGTGTGTGAATGTATGGACCTCCCTTGTGTGTTTAACCCAGTTGTAATACTGTATGGTGTATGGATGTGATAGGTTCCACAGTGGAGCCCTTAAGTATGTTTATATATATATATATATTATGGGGGGTGAGGAATCCGGTCGTTCCGGTCGCGCGTTGTTTGGGAGTGGGTATCCATCCTTGCTTTACCTTCCTCTCTGTTATGGTTGTTTTTCCTTCTTGGATTACGATCTCCCACTAGCTTACTCCAAAGCTTAACTATTCTGACTTATGATCGGTCTAGGGGGAACATGTGTTTGTGCGGTGTGTTCGGATCACTATGTCCGATCCATCTTTGTGTTAATTTATCCGTTCGTCTAAAAGGACGGTAACAAGTTATGTAAACGAGCTTAGCATGAGTTTGACAGCATTCTCTAGGCTCTCCAGTGAACTAACTATGTTTGGGGCGGTTCCTAAAGAGATCTGTACCCGTTATGTTATGTGTTATTGATGTACTGCAATGATTATTGTGATGTGATGTTATATGTTGATTAAAATGTGGAGTATGTGGATCATGGATATGAATCCCAGTTTATAATAAGAGGCATTTGAGGATAACCCGATTAGTGGGAAAGTGCCGTCTATTAAGGAAGTAGCTCCATTAGAGGAGAAACACTCTAGGGTTAAAGAACACAATGAGTGATTTATTAAGTGTAGATGTGATGTCTTTTTGTTGAGCCCTATTGTTGTGTGTATGTAATGTGTTATGTGTTTACGGTTACATGCATGGTTAAATATAATCAACCGCATGCTAAGATGACAATTAGTTGTGCGTGGCCCGGTAGCATGCGGGCTGCGGGATTACCATACCAGCAAAGGTGCTGAGCCCCTGGGGGGCCACCCTTTCTTCTTTTTCCTATTTCAGGTACAAGGAGCTGGAAGCCGTTCGAGAGTAGGACGGGGTAGTGGTTGTACATGGGTAGCCATTTAAATTGAGTATGTATTGTAGGTGTAGTAAGACCGAAATTGTTATCGGCATTAGTTTGTAAATACTCGGTACAGTTGGAATGTATATGTATAATGGTTGTTGTTAATGGAAAGGGATAGTAGTGTGTAGTTGCTCGGGAATCTAGTCCATCAGACCGATACAATGTATATGTAAGCCTTGTTAGCCACGTGGGTGGTTAACGGCGTGTAACACCAACGAGTTAAGTAATGTGATGAAGGATGTTTTCCGCTGCAGTTAGTTGTTAAGTGTGTTGTTGTTAGTTGGGATGTTACAAAAAGTGGTATCAGAGCGAAGTATCGCTCTGATGACTGAATTACCGAGCTTAGGAAGTACCGAGTTAGGATTTTAGTACTTTGGGTTAAGGGTTGAGTGATAGCGTGAGAGATACGCTAGTTAGGAACTACCAGTGAATACTGAAAACCTACTATATCCTTCCCGCCCTCCACAATCCCTGTTTTATAACTTGGGAAACAACGCCAGGGAGATGGAAGTCCTCTCATACTCGGGAAACCCGATCTGGCTGTTATTAAGTACCTCTAAAGGTACGGTAGGGCTGCCCATGGTAGGTTAACCGCCTTATTCGGTTAACCGCTTTCGGTTAACCGGGTCTTCGGTTTTCTAAACTTCAATTCCATTACCATTCCATTTAGATCGGTTAACCGGATTCGGTTAACCGTTTAATTCGGTTTTCTAAAATCCGATTCCATTACCATTCCGTTTAGACCGGTTAACCTTTAGTTCGGTTCGGTTTTATCGGTTAACCTTATAGCCGTGTATTTTTTTATTATTGATAAGACCCATACCATTAATATTATAATACAACATTGATCATTCACCTGATTCATGAGTGACAAACCAAACATATGTGACAAAAAATATAATATTGTGCATATTCCCTCAATAACTAACATTAACTATTATATAAGGTGAACATTAATATTTAAAGATTTTGGTTGTTTATATAATTGGTTAACCGTGGTTAACCGAGCGGTTAACCGTTTTGGAAAATTCAATACCGTTACCGAAACCGAAACCGGTCAATTTACACGGTTTGGTTAACCATACCGCAAGAACCGGTACGGTTAACCTGAAAACAGGTACGGTTCACTTCGGTTTCGGTCGGATACCGCGGTTTCGGAATTTTTTGGGCAGCCCTAGGTACGGAGAACCTGTCATACGGTAGATCCCGAAAACTGGGAATCCCGGAGACGGTTTCCATCTGAACAATGTTAACCGCATTTAATAGCGAAGAATGAAGAATCTTGTGTATAGAAGAATAGAATTTCCGGCAACCTGGGTCGACATGCCGAGCAGTCGAGAATAACCAGCTTGCAACGCACCAACTGTGCAACAGGCAAGAAGTAAAGTAACGGAACCCGAGACACATGTCTACGGGAAAATAATACACCAACGGTATACCAACCGACAAAGGAACTACAACATAGTACCCAAACAAGAGACAAGTCTCAGTAACCACGACAAATGCGTGGAACGGGCTACGAAGAGGATACAGTACTAAGTAAAACGGGGTCTTCCAGAATGGGAAACACCCTAGTTAGTGATTATCATGTGAAGACAGTGGGAAGTCACCCAGAGGATTTATTGTCAGGACTGTAAGGTCAAGTAAGGGCCAACAGGGCCACTGATAACAGTGCGGGTGAGAACAATACCGCAACCGGTGTGTGTTTAACCGAGAGCCAGTTAGCATGGCGCACTTGCCATAGCAAGTGCTGCTATAACAGGGCTGTTCGGGAAAATTTTTAACAAATACAAAGTACTTAGTAAAGTACCATGAAGTTAAGTGAGATCATCATGACCATGGAAGGGCTTGATAGCCTAACCTCTGTAATTGGAAATACACCAGTCAGTAGGAAGCTAGACTTCGTTAAGGCAAGAAAACGTTGTGAAACCATGAGAATTTTTCTTTCAAACTTAGAACCCTTTCCAAACCCTTTTTCAAAACCAAAGTTTTCTTTCAAACCAATACTTCTTTCGAACCTTCTTTTAAACCAAACCAGTAAACCCAAGGGTAGTTGATAAAGATACAACAGTGGATAAACTTTCCCTCGATTAAGTTTGAGAAGCACGGAATGCATGTTGTCATAGGACAATATAAGGGAGTTGACAACAGAATACTTCACCTAGGTGTGTGACGGACACTACGAGTGTACCAACTGTAATGTGGGACGACCGCACTCCAATAGGAGCTTGTGGGCCTGACAGACCTACTTATGGGTTAGTTAGGTAAGTAGCAATGTATCAGCATGGTACCCCACATATGTATACGAGTAGAGTCCGGAACACAGGAAGTAGTCGACTCCATACTACGGTCAGCAGTAAAAGTCAAGCAAGAGCAACTGATTACCATGAATGGTTAAAGTAAAGAAACTCAGTTAAGTTAACGAGACTAAAGGAATTAGTGAATTCATTTCAAGGAAATGTTTAAGAGTCAGGAGGTGCGAAGTGCACTAACTGTTATGTAAAGACATAGCATATGTCTTAAGGATCCCAAGGATAAACATGATAGTTGGAATGGTGACCCAGCCTATGCATGGCAAGCAGATGCCTAATGTGGACACATTAATGTGCAATGAATGGGATGAAACTCCCAGAATGAGTACCTACACTACCAGGAAATGTTGATCTTGACAGAAGAAGATAATAGGCCAGTTAAGAACGCAAAACGGCGTGGCTAACTGAATATACCAATAAGTGCGAACCAGATGTAATGGCATAACTTAGCAACACCCAGGAGCAATCCTTGAAGGGTGTTCGCATCAATGATAGTTGAACGAAATAACGTGACAAAAACACAAGGGTTGAAACTAACACCCAGTTTAGACATAAGTTGTCGGGAGACGGACTGACAATCCTAAGGGGCATCCCATGAAAGGAAACGGAATGCAACGACCTTGTCATGGAGCCCAATATGATATCCAAACACTAGTAGAAAAAGACCCTACCGCAGCGGTTGTTTGGTACCTATGGCAGCGGTTGAAAACCGCTGCGATGGGTGCCGCTGCGGTAGGTGAAACACCTAACGCAGCGGTTGTAGAACCGTTGCGGTAGGTACTCTATCGCAGCGGTTCTTACTAAGAACCGCTGCGGTAGACCTATTTTTTTAAAAAAAAACCACCTATCGCAGCGGTTGTTAATAAGAACCGCTGCAATAGACCTATTTTTTAAAAAAAAAACCACCTATCGCAGCGGTTCTTATTAAGAACCGCTGCAATAGGTTTTTTTTTTTGTTTTTTCCATTCCACCCTACAATTCTACCACACACACCCAAAATCAATCAAACCTGTTAAGATATAGCAATTAACAATGTCACCACAGTGGGGCATTAGATCAACCATTTCACCATTTAAATAGCCACCAAACCTATCTACGGGCAATAATCCACTTACATTTACAAATTTGAGCAAATTAATCAAACATCAACAAATCTTTACAGAAACGACAATTGTTTCATGAGAATTTCAAAATCATCCTACTCAATCCTACCAAACCCTAGAAGCAACCTACATTAACGCTCATGAATTGTGCCCATTCTTCGAGCACCTCGGTTATATGTCCTTCATTGTAACCGTCTACCAACTCTTCAAAAGCCTTGGAATTAACACAAAAAGAAATATGATTAGTTGCTAATAAGACTTTGAGTTTAAGAATCAATGTTAAAAATTATCAACAAAACCAAAATATTTCGAGAATGCTACTTACCAGGTCTAGAGACTTCTCTGGCAAGAGTCTCGGTCCCGCTATCAAGTCACTCATAAACCGAATGACATAGTAGCCACATTCCGAACCTCCTGGCTGCTGTGGACACTGCACATGTATATACGTACATATTCAAAATCGATTTAACACATAAATTATAATACTGTTCCTATTTTAAAACTAATGAACATATTACAAAATTTGAATAAGGACTACAAAAATACCTTGACTACATTCCACAGAATCTTCTTAAATCTCTCTCCTCGGACATGCGTCATTACAGATACAAAGGCACTAGAATTCATACGCACAGATAAAGTAAAAGTTATCAACCAGATGATTAAGAAATAACTAAAAATTGATCATTAATCAAGTTAAGTAAATTCATCACCTCATCAACATGTTATATATAACTGGCCTCTTGGGACGCAGAGATGCTGAGTCAAGCTGCAGGACTCTTGGGCTTTTTATACATAGAACGAGCAAAGACCAGTGTCGGCTGTTCATAGATTACAATACAGGCAGAACTTAATTCAATCAATTACATAATACAAATATCATAATTTTAAACTAACTTAACATTAGATAAAATTCTTACCCTTGGTGAAGAGGCAGCATTATGTAAGATTTATCTGCAACTGCACACGCATGTATCACATTCGACAAGTACTGGACCAACGCTTGGGGGTCAGATCCCATATTAGCTTCGGAACAGTAGTCAGGGCATAGGAACCCGAAACTACTATTCTCATGTACTTGGACTGCCTTGTCATCAATAAACCTGCACAATATAAAGAAACCAATATTATGAATTTAATTTTCAAATATACAGAGTAAAATGTGTACAACGTATGCTAATTACTCACATGCAAGCCGATTTGAGAATTGACGCACTCAACCAATCCTTCGTGAACAACTCCACAAAATCAGTAAGATAGATTTCAAAACTCGGAGCGCCTGTATAGTGAAAAAGATCCGGTCTTGGTTCCATTGTAACCGAATCTCTTCCTGGCGGCGTCATCAATAGTGTGGAGTGCAATAGTTTCAGCATGGGGGGTAAGGCATTCAGAACCGCCGGTTGTAGCAAATTCGATCTCATCACAACTCTAGTCGCAGATGCCATCGAAGGATTAGCTGGTGCAACAACAACTCTCTTTCCTTTTGCCTTATCAGAATTTGATTGAATGTGTTCCTAATAATTAATTTAATAAGTATGTGTTTTACTCTAGGATATGTTAAAGAATAAGTTTTTTCATGGGGTTACCTACTCTGCTCCCCCCCTAATCAATCTACAGGGCCACTGTACTGCATTGGATTCAGCTTGACGAAGGGTGGATATGTCTGCACTGGGCACCGGTATCTGACAATCCGCGTAAGCAGGCGCGTAACCTTCAACAAGCACCCGGGCATGGTACTCTCGGAGCGCTGTATTCCTCACGGTGTCTCCAGCACAAGACTTGAAAAGTTTTCCCCACCCTACTTCGACTTCGTCAACGCCAATCACTTGGAACAATGTACAGTCAATTGGTTGCTAAATTTTCAAAATTAAAGATTTTAGATGCACATAAACAAGTGTATAATTTGTTTTTTTTTTTGTATTTGTAGTTAACATGTTGTTCTAACCTTGAGAGATGAATATGGAAATGGGTTGACGGAGTGAACACTACTGGGAGGCACTACTGCGGGCTCTGATGCTTGTGCCTGATCTGGCGGTCTGGAAACCTCCTAACTCATCCTCTCAGAACGCATCATCTCCATAGCTTGAGCGATTGACTGCTGAAATTCATTTCGTAGTCGCTGCTCGAGCTCCGCATTCTGGCGTAAGTGCTACTCATATGTAATGCTCCCTCCAGCACAGTGTCTCGATCCAGGATTACCGAAGGCTTGGCGTATACCGACATGACCACCAAAGCCTACTGCACGACCCGGATGATCCTTCTTCCCGAGAGCGCGGGATGGATCATCCTAACGGGCTGCCAAGTGCCCTGGGTGATCTGGGAGCTTAACTCTTCCTGTTATGGAGTTTAATAAGTCAATAAGGATACTTCGGTTATTTAACTACTATTGTTACTCTATAATATAATAAACATTTTTTAAACTAAAAATCACTTACCATTTGGTTGATGACTTCTCTCGTGGCGTCATCATACTCAGCAGGTGCCGCCGGATTGAAGGTTTCTTCCGTCGACTTAAGTCCCAAACCTTCATCCTTCGTTCGCTGACATTCGAGCCAGCTGGCAGCAACCCCTCTTTCTCCCACTGCGGCACACGCTGAGCAATACTTGTACTCCCCATGTGATGGGGGTAACGATTTTTTTTTGCATTTTGTTGTTGTTTCTCACGTATAGCCTACATATATGTATGAAAAGACAAATTATGCAAATAATATATGAAAAGACGAATTAACCAAATGAACTCTAAGGACACTTTAAACATTTATCATACAAAAGAACAACTACTAGTGTGAAACTCACCTTGAACTCAGGGGTCAAATGCTTCGCCACAAACTCATTCCACTGCTCTTCAGTAATACCATCATATTTTTGCCACGGTGGTCTCCGATCATCCACATCTGGCACTTCTGCTTCCTCTATCTCTACGGGCTCCTCACAGTAAATGTACTGCCTCGTGAGCAGAGATCTGAAGTCTTTGAACTGTGTGGCAATCCCCTTCATCACATCATCCTACAGAGAAGGATCTATACAGAATCGGTCCTATATGCACAAAAAAAATGGATTAGTGTAAAAAAGTAACTATATAAATCTTAAAACAAACTATTAAGTGTAACAAATACCTTGAGACGTTCAAATATCTGCTCCTTCAACACCTGAGGCACTTGCTTCCAATTGTGGTTTATATTGAAATATGTACTCACCAAATGCCTGGCTAGAGCAGTGAAATCATTTTTCCAAGTACCCGTGGGCTGATTAAACTCATTGAACTCCAAAGGCTTTGTCGGGGGGCCTCTATTTGCTTTCAGCCCACGGGTTGCCCCTCGTTTTTTTGGGGTTCTTGAGAGGCGGAGGAGCAACTTGTATCTCTTGTCCTTCCTGTGAAGGCCCTGCTGTCTCGGTCTGCTGTGGTGGTCTCTACGTCTGCTTTCTTTGATTTCTTTTTACCACCTCGTGTGGTGCGTTTTGCCGGTCTACTATCCCCAGTCAGGAGCAGCTGTCCTATAGGATCATCAATAGGATCATCATCCACTGAGGAAAAAACACACACACATTAGATCAATATTCATGGAACGATGTATAATTGCAAAAATAAACATAAATAATTAATTCTGATAACATTGTAACAACAATAATACGAATTATATAATGTAATTTCAACCAATGGTGTTACCTAGACATAGTAACATATATCATGATCTGTTTTCTACCCACCCAAACCCCCTCATTATGGTCTGATCGAGCGTAGATGGTCTGAACATCATCATTTTGTAATCATCAGTTGAATCATGCAACCCTGTATGCAACGATACAGTTTCATCTATCATCTCATTATCATCATCGTCGTTGTTTTCATCCTCAAACAAAACCGGTATTCTCCCTGGAAGAACAACATGCCATCTAATAAATTAGAAATCAACAACTCCGCTACAATAAACAAAATACACCAATTGAGGATTCAGTTTCGATTAACCAAGCTAGTGTAAGCGTCGGTTAATTGATAATTGAAGAATTTTTATATAAAATTAAGTTTTAGATTTCTTCTATTTAGTTTCCTATAGTTCAATAAACCAAATTGACAAATTGAAACTACAAGAATTAAATCAATAATTGTTGTGTTGTATTTTATAGTGGTTTGTTTTTTAAATTAATACATTGTATATTATTAATAGTTGGAAGTTAAACATAATACTTTCCTAAAATAATTGTAATATAGTATAATGCGTTTTGTACTTTAAAAATCAAAATGTTTCTTAGTTGATGATTATATATGCATTTAATAGATTAAGAAACACATAAAAATAAAACTTAGAAGATTGTTTTTTGCATTAAGTATATGAATAGTCAAAGGTGTGATCTATTTATGTTCTGTATAATAATATCATATTAGAAACTAAACACAAAGTAATTTTATTTACTTATATTTTTATCGTGTGGTTTTCTATAGTCATTTTCATTATGAGTTATGTTATTTTTTTAATTGTTATATATATTTGAAGATGTTAATATGACTTCACAAAAAGTTAAAACTTTTTTAAAAAGTTTTTTTTACTTTTTCCATAAAATAATTATTCATAATTAAAACTTAATGAATATCTTTTTATATTTTCTTACTTAAATTATATTGTGAATTTTAAAAAATATCAAAAGATGTTGATCTATTTACGTTCTGTATATAAAATTAATATCATATTAGACATTATACACATAGTAATGATTATTTTACTTAAATTTTTATCGTGTGGTTTTATATGATGTTTTCATTATGAGTTATAGTAATTTTAATTGTCTTATATAGTTGAATATGTTAATATGACTTCACAAAAGTTACTTTTTTCAAAAAAATGTTTTTTTTAGTTTTATCCATAAAAACAATTATTCATAATTAAAACTCTTGATGATATTTTTTGTATTTTCTTACATAAATTTATATTGTGAATTTTAAAATATCAAAAATTATTTTATTGTAGAATAATGAACAAAACAAGGTCTTAATTTTCGGAACCCTTCAATAACCTAAGAACCATAATTTCTGCACAGAAAACAACACCAATGTTGAATCAAATTTTCGGAAATCAATAACAGCCACAAACTTCTACCATTTCGAGATCCTAGCCCAATTTTATGGGCTCAATTTCACAGTCATATAACTTCAGTTAGCCAGAAACTAAATTTGGTTTCAATGTCTAAATACAACATATAGCTCACGGTTTCTAGTTCCACAATTTCAGAAACCAGTAAAACTCAACAACTCCTAAAAATCGCACTAATCCAACAATCAGAACAAATCAGTCTCGAATCTACTACAATACAAATAACATTTCAATTAAACAAACAAAAAACGAAGTTAGATCTAACCTCATTTTTTCTGTTCAGTCGCGCAACAAATCGACGCCTGCGAACCGGTGGGCTGTTAGGGCGGCAACGGAGGCAGAGCGGTGTGGCGCGCAGAGACTACGGTGGCGGCGGCAGTGGCGGTGGCGGTCGCAGGCGTCGAAGCTCCTCGTCGCTCTGGAAATCGCTGTCGCAACAGAGAGGGTTAGCCACAGGAGAGGAGGAAGAAGAAGAAGAAGTCGCGTGACTGAATTATATTAAAGGACTCTATCGCAGCGGTTCCTACTAAGAACCGCTGAGATAGGTCTGTAAAAAAGACCTATCTCAGTGGTTCTTAATAGGAACCGCTGCGATAGAGTTGTTTTTTTTTAACGACCCTACCGCAGCGGTTGTTACTTACAACCGCTGAGATAGGTTTGCGGGATTTTTAAAACCGGCATATCACAGCGGTTGTTTTTACAACCGCTGCGGTAGGGGCGCTGTGATAGACCATTTCTGTACTAGTGAAACCATGTAATGTGGTACAGAGAAGTACATGTGTGTGGACAGCCTACAATGAGCGGAGCTCAAGACAATAAGGCTTATATGCCACAAACAAGATATGTTATATAAGTTTAATCGATTGTAAGAGTTTATGTTATATAAGTAAGTAAGGCGGATAACGAACCACTGCTAAGAGAGTGGGGATACCTCTTAATATTGTGAGACCGCAACAGCGGTAGTTATGTGAACCAAGTTCAAGAAACATGTTAAGGATTGACCATGTTGTCATTGCGAGAGAACAGATAGTTTGGTAGCATGTGTGTATAAGTGAAGCACCGAGCTGAATAACGCCGGCTTGTGACTCGAGTGATCAACGCTCAAGGAGCATCTGTAGTCATCCAAATGAATGAACGAACCATAATACGAATGATGTAAGTATATGTGTGGAAGCTAATATGACAGTGAATACCATATAAGTTGATGTTATACAATGAGAAAGACCAGTTATGAGTTAAACTCAGTGGAGATGCAAGGTAAGTGATGATAAACAGACTGGGCAATAAGCCAGTAGTTGGTACTATGTGATAAGGAACTCAGTGTGGATTCTATTGCTAATAAGAGATTTACTGTCAAGAGTTTACGCCTCTGCACTCTGTATGACTGAGTGTTTTGGTATTGCATTTGAACAGTAATGATCGAGTGCGATAGATAGGATTCTGGAAATGTTAATTGTGGTGGAAATAGAAAGCGGCTTATAACGCCATAGTGACTGATGCATAGGAAATGCAAAGACGTACCAATGAAGAGTACTTGTACAGGACCAAATGTGGAGGCATGATTAAGAACAAGTGACTACAGTAGCACTAAATACCAAATATTGGTATGGAATATACCTCAAGTGTGGGAAATAACCGAGAGAGCACTACACATTAGGTGGTAGCTCAACCTCAACCGACAGTAAGTCGGAAGGAATCAAGTCAATCATTGTGAAACACGTAGCAGTATACACAGTAAACTATCGTGGAAGTGGATAGAAAGTTTGTAACTCACCGAATTCGCTCACGGTCAGAAATACCACACATCGGTTGAGAAACCATTATTACCAAGATAAAGGTGATAATTGGGGATGTACAATACAGTAAGAATAACGAATGGGGCAAACTAAGCCCTACAGTTGTCAGAGTTACGCAGCAGAAACTAGTGAGCCAGTGATTCAGGTGTTGAATATGCATGGTGAACATGAGTGAATGGCTAATTATTAATGCCTAGAAGCCTCACAGGCTAGAACCGAAACCGGTTATGAGTTAAATAAACTCTAATGAGAATTCTTGGTTGGGGACTAAACCCCAATATGGTTAAGGTCCTCTAAGCAGAACACATTGTATAACGTACCGCGTGGAAGTTGAAACACTTCACGATGGTAGAACTTTTTTAAACCAATATTCAGTGGTTGATTACGTGGACGTAATCCCTTTAAGGGGGTAGAGTGCAACCCCTTAATGTGTATTACCCGTACAAGTGTACGTGACCTATGTTGTGCATAGCACAAATAATTTGTTTTGATGATTGGTGTGTGTGTTACGTAAACATACGCATTCACTCATGGTTTTGATTGTGGTAATTGCGCACAGAAGATGTGAATACCATTGTGATAAGTGTGTTTATTTGTTAACTGTTGTGTGTTAGTACAAGTGTAAGGGAGTAAGAAACTCTAGGGAACAAAAACCCCGACAGTAAACCGTGTGTTTGTATTTTTGATAAATATGTATTATTATTTAATATAGTGATTCATGAGAGGGTATGAAACCGACATAGAACCTAGTGAGAATAAGATTCCCTAGATAACTAGATTTAAGTGAATGGAGATAACTGATAGACGGAGTTCTATCCCTTGGAGATGTATGATTATGACTAGAATGACTTAAAAGATAGAAAATTGGAAATGAGTGATTTACCTGATGCTTGAAATTGAAGTGGGAGGTGAAACTTGATTTTCATGAGATCAAGGGAAGCCGAACACAAATTGGGGTGGAAGGATAGTTCAACACTGATGCTGATCACATCAGGGTTGGATGATTCTTGAAGCTCCCTATAAGTGGTCACAAATAACCACGCTAAGAAAAGAAGCAAAGAGCATAAGTTGGACTTGGAGTTGTATGTGTTTTCAAAAGGATTTTCAATTGGTGTTTTCAAAATCGGTTAACATTTGAAATAAAGGATTCTCTTATACTTAACCTAGTAAAGAATATTTTTGTAGTACTTGCTCACGAGCCGAGGACGCATGAGCCTTTGTCTTCGGACCGGTGACATGAGAAGTATATATGTTAAAAATTAAGTGACTGTTTTGACCTCCCAAAGGGACGGGGACCAGAAGGTGTCCATCGCGACCGGGTTCTACGGGATCACAGTGTATAAAAAAAAGGTATTTTTGGTTGCCATACATGCTAAGACATGTTGTGTGGTATGTGTAATAAATATTATTTTGACCTTGAGTCCTAATGTGGTTGAGTTCCGAAAGTTGTGATGTTACCTAGACCTATGTGTCTAAATGTTGTTATGTTACTTGGACCTATGTGTCTAAATGTTGTTATGTTACCTAGACCCATGTGTCTAAATGTTGTTATGTTACCCAGACCTGAGAGTCTAAGGGTTGTTATGTAAGTAAAATGTTGTTAAAATACTCGGACCGTTGAGTCCGAGGTTATCATGTAAGTATGTTATGTTATGTATGGATGTGTATATGTTACCCGGACCGTTAAGTCCGAGGGTGTGATGTAAAGTATGTTTGGTTATGGAAGTTTTATTTGCAAGTAATCCCTGTGTTCTAATCCAAATGATGCGTGGGAAGTGTGAACTTCGAGGACGAAGTTCTTTTAAGGGGGGTAGATTGAAATACCCCAAACCTTGATATGTTGCTTAAACATTATACTATGGTATATTAAGGCTAAAAAGTGCCTTAGAAATGTTAGTGAACGATTTAAACCTTAGTAAAACAATAAAGTACCATAAATACAGTTTGAGCAAAAACATGCTCTAAGCTTGGAGTGAACTTGGTTAGGACCCAAAGAGCCTACCAAGACTTAATAATATTCAATTATGATTTAATAAGGCTAATTAAGTCCTTAGGAAACCTTGGTAGACAATTAAACCAAACAAAACACAAATAAATACCTTAAAGTCAATATGGGCAAAAATGTGCTCTAAGCTTGGGATAAATTTGTATAAGACCTAAAGGTCATACGTATACCTTATTTACATGTTAATGAACATATTAAACCAATTACCAAAGAAAACCAAGCTTGAAAACAAGTTAAAACACAAAATGTGCTTTAAGGAGTCTTAAAGCACATTTTTGAAAAATTGTCTTGTAAATGGGTTTTGAGTGGCTAAATGTCCATCATTACTCTTCAATTAACATTTGTACTACTTAGTATCACATTAGGAGGTCTAAATCAATGGGAAATCGAAATTTTCACAATTATGTGCCTTGGTTAGTGAATAGTGCCCAAATAGTGCTAGTTTTGACTTAAGTCAACTTAGCTTAATTAAATGGTCAACATAAGTCATGAAATGCCCTATTATAGGAAGGGGGCCGGTTTCCTAAGTGGTGACTCACCACCATGTACAAGATAAGTAAAGAAAAGAAGGAAAAGTAAGTAAAAAGAAGAAATTGCCTTTATATGATAAATATCTTCAAAGTAGACCTCTCACCTCACTTTCTTCTTTCTTCCTTAATTCCCACCGATTTCTTCATCTTCTCCCAAGCTCCATCGGTTTTGCTACAGCAAGTAGCCATTCTCCAACTTCCATTGCTTGTAACTTCTAGCTCCATATACCAAATCAAATTCTAAGACCATATTTGTCTTAGTTGGAGCAAGCTCTACACTTCTATCTTTTCAAATCTTTAAAAGCCTCATTTAGGTGCCATGGAGATTCACCATTGAAGGAGCTTGAGCTCATATTTTCATGCCTTGTAATTCTCCTTTGCTCCAAGGTAAGGAAAATAAAAGCAAATCAAAGTTTCCTCTTATATTTGTACATGTCCGAAAATTCACCATTAATGGTGTCTTCTCTTGTTCTTACTTAGCTCCATTTTAATCTCCAAAGGGCTAGGAGGATTCCTATCTTGCTACTTATTCAAGTTTCCCTCTCAAATTCCAAAGGTAAATATCATTTTAGTGTATTAAAACACTTATGTTAAACTAGGGTTTGTATATGAGTTTAAGTATGAATTCTTAAGCTCATTACCCTTATATGTGTGTGTGGATAGAAGGTTGACAAGTGATCAAGTTCCTTACTAATCTTCAATCCAAGGAAACAAGAAAGAAGTTTGGGAAGAGAAGAGGTAACTAACCTATCTTGATGTAATTATGTGTCTTAGGAAATTGAGCTTTGAGTTGCTTGATAAGATGCCTAAGGAGCCAATGACAAAATGAGCTAGTGAATTGTTCTCAAGAGAACTATTAAAAGGCATATGTGATGTTGAGTGTATTTGCAGGTCAAAGGCAATATATATGTGGGAAATTCAGTGTTTAAGGTTTATGCAATTTAAGGGCCTAAGAGCCATGTTATTTAAGGGCCTAAGTGCCAAGCAATTTAAGTTCATGCACTATATTGTGATGTAGTGTAGTTTGAGGTTTAGTTATGTGTAAAGGGTGTTCCTTGTAAAGTTGTGTCTTTGATGTTTAAAGGATGAAAAGCCATGTGTTGTGTATAAGGATGTGAATTAAAACATTGAGTGTTCTTGGGTTGTATTAAAGTGAACAACTATGTGTTTTGGTGTTAGGTGATACAAGAGAAGCTATGGCGAAATTTGGTTAATGAACAAGGAGTTTTAAGTGTCTAAATGATGTGTGGTGACCTAGGTTGAACTAGGAATGATTAAGGTTTAAATTGGTGAAAGAAGGTGAATTAAGGTGTTTTAAGTGTTAAAGTGTCTTGGTCATTATCTTGGAGGATTTAGAATGCAAATGAAGTTAAGGATACTTCAAGCCATGGTGAGATTGTGTTAAGGATCTATACAAAGGTTGGTAACAATGAGGAAGTAAGGTGTTATAAGAAAGATGTTTGAACTTGTGAAGAAAATTCTAGGAAGGACATAAAGTGTTTTGGTGGGCTAAATAATGTGTAGAAACATGTTATAAACCTAAGGGATGAAACATTATAAGTGTTGAGCATTTTGGCAAGAAATGAGTAAGTGTTTAAGGATATAGAAGATGAGTTTTCTGGCACGTCCGAACTTCCGTCCGGATTTGGAAGCTCGGACATGCCCTGTTGCGTCTAAATTTTCTGAGTTTCGACCAGTGTCCGAACTTCTGTCCGGCCTTTGATGTTCGGACACACCCGTCTCTTTTCTCTGGTTTTTCCTCGACCTGTGTCTGAACTTTAAAAAGCTCGGACACATGTTCGGACACTCGAAATTTTTCCTTTGATTTTTCCTCGACCTATGTCCGAACTTTGAAAGCTCGGACACATGTTCGGACATACGTCTGGTTTCACCCATTGAGTCTCGACCAATGTCCAAACTTTGGAAACTCGGACACAAGTTCGGACATGGTACTGTTTTGACCAAAAACTTTGGTTAAGGTTAGAAAATGATATCTAATGATGGGGATTGATAAGTAATGATGTTATGAGATTGTTAAGGACATGTTAAGTGAGTTATAATGATAATTGAGTGGTGAAAAGTTGTATTAAAATGAAAAAATAAAACGAGTTAAAAATGTGAAGTTGTCTAACTGATTAACGGGAGTAAGTCATGAGCATTAGACTATAAACAAACAAGTTACCCTGTTATTGAATAAATGTAATGTTATCAGTTGTTCAAAGATGTTACGAGGAACATGTGATGGCATGTTAGAGTGAAACCCCGGTGACAGGTATGGTTTTCTTGCAACCTGCGTCCTACCGGATTACACCGGCTTGTATGCCAATGTGTTTTTCTGAATGTTTGCCACGTTATAAGATAAAAGTATGTAATGAGTTTACAGTAATTCATATATGTGGCGTGTCTAGTTCCGATACCATTTAACCTCGAAAGTGTTAAACCTTAGCTAACTGAGTCTAGGATCACATGAGAGATCGGTATTCGGATTTAACGACCCGAACCATGGGACGTTCTAACCACGGCTATGCGTGAGTTAATTGTGTGATGTTTGTGTGTGAATGTATGGACCTCCCTTGTGTGTTTAACCCAGTTGTAATACTGTATGGTGTATGGATGTGATAGGTTCCACAGTGGAGCCCTTAACTATGTTTATATATATAATATATAATATTATATATATATATATATATATATATAATATATATATATATATATATATATATATTATGGGGGGTGAGGAATCCGGTCGTTCCGGTCGCGCGTTGTTTGGGAGTGGGTAATCCTTGCTTTACCTTCCTCTCTGTTATGGTTGTTTGTCCTTCTTGGATTACGATCTCCCACTAGCTTACTCCAAAGCTTAACTATTCTGACTTATGATCGGTCTAGGGGGAACATGTGTTTGTGCGGTGTGTTTGGATCACTATGTCCGATCCATCTTTGTGTTAAGTTATCTGTTCGTCTAAAAGGATGGTAACGAGTTATGTAAATGAGCTTAGCATGAGTTTGACAGCATTCTCTAGGCTCTCCAGTGAACTAACTATGTTTGGGGCGGTTCCTAAAGAGATCCGTACCCGTTATGTTATGTGTTATTGATGTACTGCAATGATTATTGTGATGTGATGTTATATGTTAATTAAAATGTGGAGTATGTGGATCATGGATATGAATCCCAGTTTATAATAAGAGGCATTTGAGGATAACCCGATTAGTGGGAAAGTGCCGTCTATTAAGGAAGTAGCTCCATTAGAGGAGAAACACTCTAGGGTTAAAGAACACAATGAGTGATTTATTAAGTGTAGATGTGATGTCTGTTTGTTGAGCCCTATTGTTGTGTATTAATGTGTTATGTGTTTACGGTTACATGCATGGTTAAAATATAATCAACCGTATGCTAAGACGACAATTAGTTGTGCGTGGCCCGGTAGCATGCGGGCTGCGGGATTACCATACCAGTAAAGGTGCTGAGCCCCTAGGGGCCACCCTTTCTTCTTTTTCCTATTTCAGGTACAAGGAGCTGGAAGCCGTTCGAGAGTAGGACGGGGTAGTGGTTGTACATGGGTAGCCATTTAAATTGAGTATGTATTGTAGGTGTAGTAAGACCGAAATTGTTATCGGCATTAGTTTGTAAATACTCGGTACAGTTGGAATGTATATGTATAATGGTTGTTGTTAATGGAAAGGGATAGTAGTGTATAGTTGCTCGGGAATCTAGTCCATCAGACCGATACAATGTATATGTAATAGCCTTGTTAGCCACGTGGGTGGTTAACGGCGTGTAACACCAACGAGTTAAGTAATGTGATGAAGGATGTTTTCCGCTGCAGTTAGTTGTTAAGTGTGTTGTTGTTAGTTGGGGTGTTACACTATACCTCCACTGCTGTGAGGTACTCTTATACATGTTAGTCCCATTGTGAGGATATGACTACTGGTGAACAATTACAGGACATTTAACTTGACCTTCTGCAGTCTTGTTTTGTGTGACATTGTTGTCCTTGTATGGATACTTGTTATGATTATGTTATGATGCTCGTTTACAGCTTTACAAAAATGACTTGCAAGTATTCGACAAAGTAGGTGGTGTGGTCCAGTAGCTTGTGGGCTGCACGTTTTTCATACCGGCAATTATTTTCCTGAGCCGTTTCATGGCTAACCATTTCCAGGTACCTGAAGAAAGAAGAGATTACCCGACCGAGTGTAGGAGGGGTAGAATTAAGACAGGGGATTACTATTACCGGTATCATTTTACAGTACTGTACTTTTACTTTTGGTTTTGTTATCTTAAGTGGTTTGTATTCATCGCTCAGACCGTATCAATTGTAAGTTGTATTGGAGTTAGTCTTGTTAGTCACATGGGTGACTAACGGCGTTGTAGCACCACCCGTTTTATGTATTTATTCCGCTGCATTTCCAGTTGAAGTTGGGAGCTATCATCGTTCAGGTTGTGGAGTTTCGGGTTGGGGTGTTACAAAAAGTGGTATCAGAGCGTAGTTGCGCTCTGAGATCTGAATACAACCGAAATTATCCTTGGGATACAGGGTGTGTGATAGAACAGTGAGGAATAGTAAGTTAGTTCTTACTTGGTCCGCCGAAGGGCGTTAACAACTGTCCAAACTTATAGTAACTATGAACTACGACCTGCCTAAATAACGAGCAGATGTCATGAAAAGAAATACATTAATTAACGTAAGTACTTAAGACTACTTGAGTTATTGAAAGGGGTGTTAAAGACCATACGGCGCCAACCACTACTCACAGGATGAGCTGACGACGAATAACAGTGACGCCATACCAATGATAACCATAAGGGCTGACAATACCACCAAGTATACGGTGATGGAGGAGTATATATATATATATCACAATGGACATACACTGCATGATGATCCAACCTGCATGGCGCACTTGCTACAACAAGTGTTGCTCCAGTAAACCAAATAGAGGTGGAAACCGTAAAGACCTACAAGCTGTGACTAACTATAAGGTCGTCAGATCGTACCTTCCAAGACGGCGACAAAATAATACCCAGAGACGAGTAAAGACAGCATACCCTAATAATGCTTGAAGAACGAATGCATGAGCTAAAGGCACCCGGAAGGCGAATGAAGACTTCCTTGGGAAGAGCAAACACTAAATTTCATGGGATACCCAGGCACTGCGCTTGCCGCCCAGTGTGGGACTAGAAAAATCTTACAATCCTTTAATTAAACTCCGCGAGAAGATCGTGCGAAACCGTGAAATATGACAATCAGTATAAGTCTACAAAATAATCAATGGTAATGTCAAGAGAAACATAATCTCACTACACCTAATGAATACATCCATCATGGATAAGCACAGGATATAAATACCTGAGCAAAAACTAAGGGTCTCAACTAGTATCAATATAGTGACAATGCTGGACTCCTAATTAATAAAGAGAAAAGAACAAACTTCGAACCATTATATATTCTGAGGTCAGGAGCACTACCTAATTAGCAATACCAAATGCTACACACATACATATAATTGGGAGGTTATAAACCTAAAACTTTTTAGGAGTATCGATATATTTCAGGGTGTTAAGTATCATAAAATATACCTACCCTATTTTGAGGCACATGTCCTACACTATCCTTATGGATTTATATGAGCATATGTCTTCTATGACAGCTCAATTTGTGGATGCGAGTAAAGAGCTCAGGAAATCAAAGAAAGCTAACACCAATGTAATATAAAATTTAATATGTACATGGTAACGAATAACACTCCTTGACACTAGCAATGGAGGCAGTGTAGGTTATATTAAGACTTTAGATTAATATATCCACTAAAGGTAAGTGGAAGTTAAACATAACAATGGGCAAATATACCCCTTGATTTGTAGCAAGTGTTTTACACGTGAACTTTCCTAACGTTATATACCAATCACTATGACTTTAAAACCTCTATTTAATACACCTAAACGGCCTATTTTGTTTTGAAGCCAATGAGTATGTGAAATAACCATGTTTCTAAGAGGTAGGAACAAACAATAAGCTTTGGTTGTCTTGTCACCAAACCGTAAGGATTCAAACTGGGAACCCTTAGTTGAAAAGGTTCCAATGTTAAAAGGTACTTAACCTAGGTTGAACATATAGTCCACCTGATTCATGGAATTTAAATGGAGTGAGAAAAAGCCAAGCTTTAAGGAACAAGAAATAATACTTTATGAAACCGTAATTGATCAAGTTATAAAAACTTTTCCTTGGAGTCTTATTCCAAATTTAGTAATAACTATGACTGTCTTTGTTCCAAGTGATGATAACCAAAGTGTAGGCAATGATCAAGCCCTGATAAGTTAAATACTAGATAAAGCCTTTTAAAAGAGAAGAGCATGTTTCAAGGTATCCAAGTCCATAACTGAATTTATTGCTTGTATGATGGGTTTAAGAGTCAAATGATTGATGAAATAATTATTAGGCAGTAAGTGTCTAGGTGTTTAATAAGAATTTATCGTTATGCCAAGAGGAAAAACTGAATTCCCCACTAAATGATTTGATCAAAGGAACTTAGTTCCGGGAATTAAGGAATACACTAGTTTCAAGTGTAGGTTACAACAGTTATTAGATTAGTTGTATGGCAGTCAAGAAAGAATGTTGTAATCCCCACGTCACAAAGTCTTAATAAGATAAAATTTGGAAATTTGAAATTATGTGATTGTTTGATATTTGACGTGGGAGGTCGAACTTGATCCTGGTCAGATCAAGGGAAAACCAAACACAAAATGGAGTGGAGGGATAATTCAACACTGACGCTGACCCCGTCATGGTTGGATGATTCCTGAGACTCCCTACAAGTGGTCACCAATATCTCTGTGATAAGTAAATATTTGTTCTTAATTCTAATATAAAATCTGTCTAATAAAGCATATTAGATGCAGAGGACGTAAGTTAAAAGTTAAATTGTCCAGGTTACCCTAAAGAGATTAAATAGCTAAAACGACTCCGCGTTTGTCGGAAAAATAGTCAACTATGAAGGAAATACTAATTGTTATTATACCATCAGTCATGATAATAAATTAAATATGAGATCAAGAGACATTTATCTATAATGACAGTATTTGCAAGCTACCTTCTAAGTTATGGCCTTATTGCCATCTGAAGGGAAGGATCGACTTTAAGTCTTTCTTTATGAATTCAAACCCAGTATATTAAATGGGAACCTACCTATAAGTATGGTAGAATATAAAGAGTAGAAACATTATACTAATACTCACATGAGTTGTTTTATAAACCGCAATAACATGTGGAATTGTGAGAAAATTGTACCTTGTTAGAAACCTTAACGGGAACCCCACTGTGGTATACTTGATGAACAGACAATAAAAGATCGTGTATGTACTACCGACAATTTGTGAATCAATAATAACAGGAATCTTTCTATATTATATACAAGATGCACGGCTCGACCGTAGCTCATACTCTACATTGAAAATGGAAACTGAATATGGTAACAGTAAACCCAAATACCTGAACCACAGGATGATGACCTGAAGGTCAAAGAGAAGAATTTAATATGCCCCAGTATTATACAAGACCCAAACGCAGACGATTACAATTACAGGAGGCGATGAATAGAAGACACATTTAAGACCAACAAGATTACCGCAACCTTACAGCTACAACAACTGAACCACTGAATGCATCAGCAACACCGACAAGATGATGAACCTCACTATCGGGACGCTACCACTATCAATTGAGAATATGTATAGCAAACCAATCGGATAAGGACCCGTGAAAAGAAGATTGCTTCAACTAAACGTGCGAGAACTTATGGACTTGACAAGAAATAATCCTATATTGGATAGGTAAGTAGTAATATATCAAGAAGGTACCCCACATGCGAAGATGACTAGTGTGAAGAACACGGGAAATAACCAACATTGTAACTAAAAAGAGTAATGGAGACTCTGATGAAGAGCAAGACGCCTCAGTAACATCGACGAGAAGAACCCCAGTGGAATCACCGTCAAAAGCAGCAATCAGAGATAAGCATACATGCATAAAACAATCAAGTGGAACTTGAAAAGAACTCAATGATGAGAGATCAAAATCAAGGGCAAACTATACTACAGTATATGCCATGTAGAGACAAGGAAGAAACTGGAAGAGTGTTACACATGTATATGAATCAGAATCCATAGGCCTTATGGTCGACACGACAGTTTAAACAAGCCACGCGATAATATTGGCAACAAACAAGATGGAAGATCACCTTCACCCATACATACGGGATTCAAATATAAAAGCATAATCATGCAAAATAGAACATGTCAGAGAATACATAGATTTTAGGGGCAGTACCCCGTAAACGGACAGAAGTCCAGACAAGATTAACAATGATGACCAAACAAAGGAAATGATGAACACAACTCATCAACCATACATATGTACATTAACGAACTTAAATATATCACCTACGAAGCGCATTTAAGACTATTCCAGAAGGATTGAACATTACTTAATCAGAGTCACGCAACGGAAGCGGGTGGTCCCATCAATTAAAAAAAATTTAACTACGGATCTCAAGGGTAATGCACAACGTATTTCACGTATCTTAACCAAAAATATGTGCCATACCCACCTAAAGCCTGACAGCCAAGAGGCTATCTTTTAAAACTAATCATGAGTTCAAAATAAGAGTGAAGATTCCTTCACTATTTACCGACTAGCTGTACTAGTCTAGGGTACGTGGGCGTACCACTCTTTTAAGGGGGGGAGAGCCTACTGCGTTTTATCATTTTTTTAGCATGGAAGTACACTTCTGTTGTACTGTTGCACTGTGATTTGTATGTTTACAAGTATGACTTTGTGATTCTATGAACTCTTACGTGATTATGTGTACTATGTTACACTATATTGAAGCTACGTTGTTTCTACGTGACTATGTGCACTACGTTACACTATATTGGAATGACTCCGTGTTTGCATGATCTGTACTATGCTACACTACTATGAATGAATTACGTGCACTACATTGCACTGCACTAAAGTTACTTTTGGTGATGACCTTTCATGCTCATTATACTGTATGTTATGATTGAATATATACTACGAACTGAAAAGTAGTGAAACTTGGGACTTGATCCCTAAAATAGAATTGAGTTGTGGATGCTTAGTGGAACTTGATTCCCCACAACCATTTGAACTTAGATATGAGACTTCGGGGCGAAGTCCTTTTAAGGGGGGTAGATTGAAATACCCCTAACATTCAAATAATTAAATAATGATAAATAAGTATTATTTAGGGGATTATTAAACCCTAAAGGAAGTTTATAAACATTTAGGCGATAAAACGCACCTAAACTCCTTAAGGTCAGAAACGTGCGTTAAAGCCCGACCTTAAATTAAACAAGTTATATAAGCTATAAACTTCAGGTAAAGTTAATCAAGGATCATTATATGACCCTTAGAACACAGGACCTCATCTAAAACTGAGTGAAAATACAAAATGCTCGGGAGTTCCCTAAAGGCCCTTAAGGCCGGAAGTCCCGGAAATACCTTATAGGATGAAGTAAAGCATTACACTTCATTCCAAATGCACCATTACACTCTATAAGATATATAAGATGAATTCCTCACGCTAGATTCTCAGTTAAACGCAAAGCGCTAGGAGATGCCTTATGGAGGTCCCATAAACCCCCGGGAATGCCCCGGAGGGGTGCCGAGGTGGCACGAACTCCTATAAAATTAATTCTTATAGTTCCTAACATCATTATTCATCATTCTAAATAGAATGGTCGAGCTACTTTTTCAAAAATAAACAAAGTGCTCGGAGGAATTTCTTAACGCTCCTTTTTGCCCTGGTTAGCCCGGGAGTTGTGTTTCGAGTTGATATAACCCCATATAACTCAATGTAACACCTTAAAATATTATTATTGACTATAAAAAATGTTTATAAACACTTGGAACCCATAGCGACTACTTATTTTCTAGAAAATCCTTAAAGCACAAAAACGCACCTTTGGGTGTCACAAAAATGTGTTCTACGCAATTACCTTGAAGTTTTTGAGGAGTCACGAGTTGATAATCTTAAAAAGGGATAAATTGACCATCTAAATAAATTAATGCCAGTGCTAAAATCATAGCACAACCAGGGCCGATTTTTGAGTCAAAAAGGTACCTAAAATCAGCATTTTCACCTTAGAACTTTCATCTTTTACCTTGGTATAAATGTACCAATTAAATGTTGTGACTTATAACATGTTATAATATGGTCTTAGTACAATATAATGTGACAGGAATTAAATCAAAAATCAATCCCAATTAACCTCCATGTTGGGCGCCATTTAGAGTGAATTTGACTAGGATTTTAGCAAGAAAAATGCCTTATGGAATGGTGACTCATCTAGCATGTGCCATATGATAATATGTCAAATAAATTCAGTCAAATGGGAGCCTCATTACCGATTTCCCTACAAGAAACAACAAAGAAATAAGTTAGGAAAAGTCATGGAAATTAAAATACAAAAAGTAAGTTCCTAGATCTACTTTAGCATTAGTCTAATATATGGAATTGAAACAGCCCATGTTCTAGCATGGTGACTACCGATTTTGATCTGTAAAAGAGGGGAATGATTTCCTCATTAACTAGTCAAAAGAATACACTACCTAACTAAGCATAATTCATAGTCGAATATAGACAAAATCAATTGTCTTATACAGCACATTATGACCGATTTATATGCAAGAAAAGAAGGCTTGTTTGCCTTATAAAAATTAAACTAAGATACCTACCTACCTAGCCATGTTCCTATGTTTTCAATTGGCAAAAATCAGATGCCTATAATCAGTCCATGTTACCGTAAAATACAAGAGGGAGGAAGATAAATTGACATGGCATTCTACTTAGAAAATTCAAAAGAAAACACATACCTACCTTGCCTTTGTCTTCTAGTTTCAATTATCAATCAAAGCCTTCATTATGCCTTGCCAATCAGCCGAAAATGTGCTTGAAACATGGGCATTTATTGAGCCAAACAAACAATTAATAAACAAAGGAAAAGATTAGTCAAATTTGACATTAAATTATCAAAAGAAAAATTCCTTCCATTCTCACCTTATTTTCTTACGTGAGCCTTCATTCTTTGCTTGCCCTCATCCACCGAATTGGTAAGCTTCTCCAACTCTCTCTTTTCTTCTTCATTTGATAGTTCATTCCTTAGAGCTTCTAAGCTCCATTAATGGTGTTCTAACCTCTAACACCATTTCTATGTAATTTCCTAGTTAAATCTCCTAAGTCTTGAAGCAAAAATCTTCCTAGCACAACTACAAGCTTTCGGCTTCAATCTATACACCAAGGGAGTTGTCTAAAATCAACATAAATCCAAGGAGCATCCAAGATCATCTTAAGGTATTTTTCATGCTTGAAAATCCTTAAGACACATTTTATGTGTATCCAAAATTATACATCTTCTAAAGTTATTTTCTTCATCAATTTCATTAAGGAAAATTGATGCTCCATCCCTCCTAGAAGTGCCGAAAATATAAGGTAAAATACCTAAGGTAAATCCTTGGAAAAACTACTTATAAATCTACTTAAGATCTTTGTTAAGATCTAACTCCTAAACCCCTTCCTCTCTTGCATAAAAACCAAAGAGGAACATCAATCTCCATTGGAGGAAGCTTGGGAATTCAAGAGGAATTCAAGTACTTAATCATCCTTTATTAAGAGTAAGTTTACTAAGCAAATCTTTATTGTTTTAAGCCTGTATAAGCTCTTAAAAATTGTACAAAAATTATGTACACCTTCTTAAATATTTAAAACCGAAACTATATGGTAATACATACCAAAAATATAATTTATAACATATATGGTAAGCTTATTACCTTAAGACACATTTTAGTGTTACAAAAGTTACCTAGGCTAAATAATTTTTCATACCTAATTGTCTAGGGGAAATATGCTCCTTTTTGAGCTAAAAATCAATCTAAGACATTACAATAATTTTTACACGAGTTATATGACTCATATGTATTTATGTATAATTATTATAAGTTATAAATCAAGTTTTAGAAATTATATGGTGATATATTATCATTGCCGAATTCAAATGGTGAAGAATAGTTTTTAATGAGCTAAATACGTATATAAATACATACTATGGATTTTAGGTAAGTTAAAAATAATTACTAGTGTTTAAATGACTAGTTTAATAAGTTATGTGGTAAAAATATAATTTTTATAAAGCTTGGTGTAAGATATGTAATTACCGAGAATAAAATGTGTCCTTGGCATAATTATAATATAATATGGTGTGAGAATTAATATTATGAATTTTGGTTGAATTAAATAAGTGTTTAGTAATTAAAATAACAATTTATAAAGTTTTGGGACTATTTTATAATTGTTGGAAAGATTGGGGTAAAACCGAGAATCACATAAGTTTATGGGTATGTTAATGTATTAAGTATGAAATTAGACTTTGGTCAAAGTGTTGACTGAAAACTTTGGGTTAAAATGATTTATGACATGAAATATTAAGTTTATAAAAGTTTTGGGGTGAATATGTAATTTATAAGAGTTTAAGTATAAAACCGGATTTTATATGGGGCGAAAGCATAATTCGTAGAAATATAAGTGTACACTTGGTTATTAGGGAAATTAAATATTAAAACTATAGGTTATAAGTGAATATATATTTTATAGAAAGTTGTTGGGGTTAAAATGTAACTATAAGAAATTATATGGCAAAACCGAAATTTAATGTGGCTAATTGGTGATTTATAAAAGTTAAGGTGTTCAAATAATAATTACCGAATTTATAGTGATGGTTTAGTGAATTAATTAATTAAGGGAATGAAACTATGTAATATAATGTATTTTGGAGTATAATGTAAAGTTTATGAAATAAATGAGGTTATAATATAATAACCGAAAAGTATGATGTATTTATGGGATTAAAAATATTTGTAGGTCCTATATGGATATTTAAGAAATTTAGAAAAGAAAATTATGATTTAAGGATTTATGAAATTAAAACTATATGATATACAAGTACAAGTAAATTGCTTGTAAAAGAAATAATATTATTTGGGGTTAGTTTGTAATTAATAAAAGATATGGGAAAATATGCCCATGCGTGACATGTAAATATAATATGAGAATTTATTAAGTGGTTATGTCATTTAGACAATAATATATATAAGTATCATAAATAATACATGTGTATAAAATATATACATTTTAGATTTTCAAGTAAATCAAAAGGAAATGAATATAAGGAATTTAATGTGGAAACGCCAAATAATATTTGGAGGTATAGTATATTTAAAAATAAAGTTAAGAGGAGAATTAATTAACATATGACCAATAAATGCCATTGATAAAATTATAAATTATTATGTCATTTGGACAATTGTAAAGCATGTAACATAAATGGTACATGAATATATAGTTATATACATTAAAGGATTTAGAAATAAATCACAAGGAATAACAAATAAGTTATACATCCAATCATAAGGTAATTAAAAGAAATTACCACACAATATAAGTTTTATTAATTAAGACTACATGATTTGGAAATATATAAATACCATAGTTAATAATAAGGATAAAAGGTTAAAGAAACTACCTAAGTATAAAGAAATAAACCTCACATGAAATAACGAATATGAAATCGTTTCATGAATCAATAAAATTATTATACGAGAGTTACATAAATTAACACTCTTAGTTAATCCTATTCTAGGACTTTGTTTGACCAGACGTTGACCGAGAACTAAACAAGTACAGTCTACGGTGAACGGTATGGAATTCTTACAGTCTGCTTGCTACCGGATTATACCGGCTTGTGTGCTACCTGTTGTTTGAATTAACGACCAAGATAATTGTATGTAAAATGTTATATTACTCTTGTGCACTGTTGTGTTACTTTATGTGCGTGAATGATACTAACTGTAACGAGTATGTCCCACGCATACAACACTACATTACCAGTGGATTAAATATCTGTGTTTTATTATACCGAGAACTTGTACTCAAGTTTCTCACTAACTTCACTTTATAACAGACGTCGTTATCCTAAACGTGATAACTGACAATACACATTGTGTTCTTGATTAACGTCCCTGTGTGACACCTAACTATTCTATACTACGAGAACGAGGAGCCCAGTTGGATCTGGCCATGCATGCTATAGGAGCTGTACCTGTCTCAGGTCATCTCCTATTCAATTTACGTCGCGACGGGAGTTTTGGGTGCACTCTTTGTCCACTCACCGGGACCGTACCGGAACATTATCAAGTTGGGAGGAAGACTTCATTTCTCTCGAGGGTACGATACCCACCTCTTTTAGTACAGGAGTTAACTACGTTATCTTCTGAGGGAATTATTACCCACCTACTCGTACGAGAGTCCCATCTCGTCTAAGGGTTTATCATACCCGACCAATTTACTCTATGAAGATGGAGTTTAACGAGGTCACTATACCTCCACTGTTGTGAGGTACTTTTATATACATGTTAGTCCCATTGAGAGGATCTGACTACTAGTGAACAATTACAGGACATCTAACTTGACCTTCTGTAGTCTTGTTTAGTGTGACATTGTTGTCCTTGTATGGATACTTGTTATGATTATGTTATGATGCTCGTTTACAGCTTTACAAAAATGACTTGCATGTATTTGACAAAGTAGTTGGTGTGGCCCAGTAGCTTGTGGGCTGCACGTTTTTCATACCGGCAATTATTTTCCTGAGCCGTTTCATTGCTAACCATTTCCAGGTACCTGAAGAAAGAAGATATTACCCGACCGAGTGTAGATGGGGTAGAATTAAGACAGGGGATTATTATTACCGGTATCATTTTACAGTACTGTACTTTTACTTTTGGTTTTGTTATCTTAAGTGGTTTGTATTCAGCGCTCAGACCGTATCAATTGAAAGTTGTATTGGAGTTAGCCTTGTTAGTCACATGGGTGACTAACGGCGTTGTAGCACCACCCGTTTTATGTATTTATTCCGCTGCATTTCCAGTTGAAGTTGGGAGCTATCATCGTTCAGGTTGTGGAGTTTCGGGTTGGGGTGTTACAAAAAGTGGTACCACCAATACTCGGGCAGACCAGTCATTCGATAAAGAACTTCTATGGTCCTCGGCCCCTTGGACAATTTATAAACACCTCACTCTATGTCCTTAACTGTACACACCCCCCTAAGGGCAACTTTTAACCAGTTGTTATACCCAAAATTTTAACCCCCCAGAAGAGTCCCTTGAGGTATCGGTGCAAAAAGCGTAGTTTGGTCAAACAGTAAGAATTCCCGGTTCGATCGGCGCATTCCGGGGCATCAAGGGCAGCTTAGTCACCTTCAGGGGTATTTTCGTGATTTTTCAAGGCTCCTAAGCCCCCCATGAGCTTTCTCTCTCCTCCGAAAGTGGATCAAATCAACTCCGAATGTTTTGAAATTTTAACCCATGATAGAGGGTGACGTTTTAAGCATAATGGCGTTATATTTTGATTTTTCGAATTTCCAATAATTTTCTAGCAATTTCTGATTGAATCTGACGAGAAATTGAATTTAAAAATATTCCAACATTTTAAAAATTCAATTCCACTTCAGAAAAATCATAATTGCCATCCTTGACACGTGGCTAAAATTTCACAGCAAAATCCCTTTGGGAAGTCACTTAATTAAAATTCCAAAAAATCTTACTTTTACTAGATTTTCTTTATCTTTAAGAAAGTCTATATAAAGGGATAAATCTTTTGATCAAAGTAGAATCTCATAAGGTCAAGAACCCTAGGAAGTCAGAAAGCATTGCCTCCCCTCTCTCTCTCACGTTTTTCAACACCCGGCCACCAAAATCATACCGAAAATCCCCCGAAATCACCATCTAAACTCGTTTTCCAATTCCCAAAGCATCAACAATCATCAAAACCCCACATAAACACCATCAAAACGTGAAGAACAGCAAGAACAACCAACAACCAGAAGCTTGGTTAGAAAACCTTTCGGGTCTGCCATCAACGGAGCACTCGACGAATCCCGATGTGAAGAATCATTGTAAACCTGAAGGTAAAGCAGGTAGAAATTCCACTTTCCTAACTCCCCACGACCTTATCAGTCTCGTCTCAAAATTTGGGTTCAAACCAACTCTTCTCGGCCTCGGTATCACTATTTGTTTTAGCTATTGTCTTGTTACTTGTTTGCTAAGTTTCGTGTATTATTCGACTTCAAACTGAAAACTTTAAATCACTAACATCTTGTACATCTTTCAGGCTACAAGTACATAATTTTTGAGCCAAAAACACCGTCGGGAACCATCAAAAACCCACTGTCCGTGGGTGGTCCGGGACCTCAGACGCATGGTCCGGGACCACGGACGGGTTGTCCGTGACCACGGACCACGGACACCCACGGACGGTGGCGGGATTTCTTATTTTCGAATTTTTCAAATTTTAGGGTTTTTAACATTACACGGGTCCGTGGCCCCGGACTTTTCAAGTTTACGTTTTTATTTTAGTTCTGTTTTCGTAATCATGTAATTCAATTGGGGTCCGTGGTCTCGGACATTGGGTCCGTGGCTACGGACGTAATTAAAATTTGACCTAATTCTGCCTCCGAAACCCTAGTTTAGGTAGTTTTAATTTCACTTTAATTTTTTGTCAAAAAATGTTAAAAATACAAAAAATCAGAAGCGCGCACTTAGGTTTAAATGACTCGTAATAAGCCGTGATTAAACTAAGTAGATGAAAAACGACTTCTAGGGGTAATGAAAGTAATTTGAACCCTAAATAAGTCGAATACCAAGCCCCCGAACCCGAACTCTACCTTTCCTAATTTACCCTAGGTTAAAATTAGGTGGCGACTCATAATAGGTTCCAGTGAGCTAGCTTAGGTTTTAATAATTATGGCTATATGACTTAGTTATTAATCTTAGGTTATAAGTGGACCTAAAACCCAATTAGATCCTAATCAATCTAATCGACATAGGATAGGGTTTAAAAATCGAGGCTCACAGAATGGCGACTCTGCCGGGGACAAACTCTTAATTTTGAGAAAGAGGGCTTATCTCGAAAATTGTTTATTTATGGCTTTATTACTTTGTTTGTTTACTTTCGTGCGCACTTTAATTTTCTGCACCATTGCATCATATGAGAGCGAGGGTCCACGCAAACCAATTTCACCCCGGGACCCGTTTGAGGGTCCCCTGTTAGGGACTCACACCTTTTAGGTGATGTGAATAAGTGGGGGAAAAGAGGAGGGTGTCGTCTAACCACACCCCCTTAATACCTGGGCTTTAGCCCCAAGCATTTTCCTGGTAGTGTCCTTACCTAACCTTGCTTGGTCATTCAAAGACCCGACCGTAGACGCACACCTTCAGGTGATGTGAAAAAAGTGGGGAAGCCCAAAAAGAATAGCGTGCAAGCCCTATTCCTTTGTGGTGACCTGGGCCCATGCCCCAAGCACCTCTCCAGATCGATCCATACCCGGTTTGATTTAAGCGCCTAGTGAGGACATGTTGAATTTATGTGTGCCTTGTTTGCTTGTGTCGGCCCACTACCCAGCCTAGAAATTGATAGGAATTCCTCCTACATCAACCTAGCCCAATCCGAATTGGCAGCTCTATTTGTTTGCGGCCCATGGGCACTGTTTGGTCTAATATGTGAGTTGTTCAGGCTTCGGCCCAAAATCCTAGACTTAGGTGATTTCTCTGCCAGCCCAATTTGAATTAGTTCTGGGCCCATAAAAAGAAATCCACCTGAACTTGAAATAACTCACAAGTCCTGAAAATAAAATCCTTTTTGGCTTAGCAACCATTTTCTATGACCCAAAGAAATTTAGGCCCATTTGTGATTTAGGGACCATTCCAGCCCATGTGCTTTACTTCAAGCCCCAACACATTCCGGCCCAAGGGCTCATTTTAGTCTAGGTAGACTTCCTATCCAGGCCCTAGCCCAAAACCCTAGATCTAGGTGTCACCTCTCAGGCACAATCAAGGCCATCCAGTTCAAATTCCAATTCACAGCCTGAAAGATACTCCGGCCCAAACACCTTATTTTCTGGGTATCCTGGCTCACTTGCTTTCAGTCTAAGCCTGTTCCGGTCTTCAATCTACCTTGGGAAGTGTCATTCTCATCCCTGTATCATTCAGCCCACCTCCTCTGGTCAGCTAATGATGGACACTTTGGAAACAGGTAGGCCGAAATCCCAGATATAGCAGAAGGAGGAAATCCGATCAACACGGATGCCCAGTTGGCCGCTGTGCAGCAAAGGTGCAAAGTCTTGGAGTCCATTGTCGAGGAATTGAGGAGTATGACTAATCTCCAGGAGACAAATCAGCACACCCTCGAAAAGCTTGCGGATGAAAATCTTAACCGTAGTTACATCGAGATTGACTCCGTTAGGGCCCAAGATTCTCAAACACATGTGGGGAAAGATGTTCCGGACAACCAACTAGCTGCAGAGGTTAAAAGGGTTTGTAAAAGGATCGAGCGTATAGAGAAAGCCAACAAACCGGCTGGCTTCGACTATTTCTCTACGGCGTCGTATCCCGAAGTTAATCTCCCCCCAAAGCTAAAACTACCCACACTCGCTCTGTACAAGGGTTCCTCGGATCCACAAATTCATTTGGCTATGTTCGACCGGGAAATGTCCATCCTGGGGCTCAACGACATGCAAAAAGCCAAGGTTTTCGCACGCTATCTAGACGAGACTCCTCAACGTTGGTATCTCACTCAGAAGATGAATACCAGGACCTACGAGGAGGTTTGTGAAGCTTTCCTAAATCATTTCGAGTATGCTAAGAACCTCGAGGTCACCAGAATTGATCTTGCAGGCACTCGATAGAAAGACGGTGAGTCCATGTATGACTTCATCAAGCGTTGGAGGAGAAAAGCTGCTGCCATGCCTACCAAAATGGACGAGCAAGAGCAAACCCGCATGATAATTGAGAACATGCGAAAACAACACAACCATGAGCTAAAATTTATGTACTTTCCGAGTTTGGATATGTTGGTGGGACAAGTCGACATTCTAGAGGAAAGGATTCATAAGGAAGGGTTGGAACTCGAGTGCTCAAGAAACTCCGGCAGTGGCTCCAAATTCTCTAAGCTAGGACCCGAAAAGGCTTATTTTCAGACAGTAGCTTACGCTCAAAGCAGTTTCCCAGAAGTGACTGTGGTTCAACGACCTAGAGCTCCGCATCAAAACTTTAGGACGGTACCCTTACTACGCCGAGACTCATCGCAAAGTGAATTCACCAACATTGGCAGAACACCAAGTCAGGCATTTGAAGAGCTTCAAAGGAGAAACTTGCTACAGCCCTTGGCCCCTCGGCCAGGAACCACACATTTGGGGAGGCATCTTAATCAATTTTGCCACTACCATCAGTTGCCTGGCCATTATGCTGACAATTATCGAGCATTGAGGCACAAGATTCAAGACCTCCTCGAGCAAGGAGTCCAATTTTTCTAAGTATGCAGATCGTTTATTTATGTTTTCTTGCATCTTCAAATTTTCCTAGTAGCTTATTTTCTTAGTTAGTTTTCAGTCTCCTCAGATTGTAATTTTTACGTTTCTTTCATGATTCATAAATAAAAACATAGTTCCATTTCCACAATTTCTGTACAAACCATTTTTCATTCATTAAAAAAAACAAAAAATGTTTTTCAAGGAAAGGGATCACGGAGTAATCATTTCCCGACTATGGAACAAAACGATTTATCTCTTGTTTCTAAAAGTTGAACATGCCACGCTAAACACCACAGCTCACCCCTAAGCATCCAAACAAACCACATAGCGGTTCAGAGTCTACATTTGTCAAATTGTTGTCATAAACCCTGGATTAATACTGGGGGCAATCTAAGTTTAAGTTCGTCATCTTTTGTCTTTTGTTTAAATGTGCGAACGAGTTTCCGAGTGAAAATCTCACGAGAGTGTCTTGAGTGGAAAAACCATGAGCGAACGAGCGTGTCATTTTTACACGACTCCGGCGAGACCACATTCAAAGGTAAGGTAAACAGCATAACTCCGACCGAAGGATATAATTTGTAAATTTACTCTTAGACCTGCGAAAAGTAACAAAGAGCGGATACACAACTATCAGGAATGACGAAGCACCTAGGTACATCACCACATAGCCAAAAGCTTGTGAACCCTGACATTAAACCCTAGGCACCCCCGCTGAGCCTTTCATATATCCCTTTTCGATATTATGAACTCCACAAAATAACCCAGCCAATGATGAATGTCCGACCCGGTGACCAAAGGAAGCGAGGAGTCAGACTCTCAGATAACGTTCTCATCAGTCCAAAGAAGCAACACCACTATCAGCGTGACGAAATGATCCGCAAATGGTCCCAGAGTGACACAGGATCCAAAGAGCTCAAAACAGCTCTCGAAGCCCAAAACCGGGAAACACAAGAACCCCGGAGGCAAAGTCAAGAAAGGATAAAACAAAGAGGCAAACCTGAAGTGACTCGAGGAAATCCGAATGATAAAAAGAAGAGAAATGGTGTAAAGGACAACTTCAAAAGTCCAGGTCCAGAAGCTCGAAAACAACGTCAACACGAAGCAGCTAGACGACTTCAAGACAAGGAAGATGAATCTGAGAGATGACACAAGTTGTAGTTTCGGTCACCCATTTAAGCTCCACGTACCTCAAATATCCCTCCATGATCCCGTCATCTTTCATCACACCCTATGGCCATGTTATAAGCTTTAAAGACTTCCGACTTGATAGTTGTGTATCTAATCACGTGAAAGTAACAGATTGAATGCGTAAATCCACCAAATGTCAAATTCAATGGTCTAGAAGTTGTGACCGTGAGCAGGAAACAAGTACAAACATCAAACACGCTAAGTGTAGGTTAGGAAGCACCACATCAAAACATAAGCCTTGACCCTGTGAGGACGAGACTCGTTCGCACATTTAATCAAAAAAAAATACTGGGGGCAATCGATCGGAACGATCGATTGCCATGAACTCTAGCTTGGATTGTCCTAAGGAAAAAATACTGGGGGCAATTGTTGGTTCCAACAATTGCCATGTCAACACCAGTTGAAACCCAAAGCTTGAGCACCACCATACCACCACAGGCACACATAAGCCCTTACCACCACACACACACACTCTCAAGCCCGTCATTGGCCTTACCTCCACAAAAACATCAGGCCCGTCATAACCCTGACCACCATCCAAAATCACAACCCAATCCCAGGTCTATCACAAATCCTGAACACTGGCAAAAGCCTTTAGCACCACAACAAACACCACACACTTCCACCAACGGCATGTTCATTTTCTAAGAAACAAATTGCAGATATGAGATTTTTAGTCAGGAAATGATCATTTCACTTTCCTTTTTCAGCAGAGTTTTTCTCAAGCATTGTCGTGTTTGGCACATCTTTCAACAGTTCCTTGTTTTGGGCAAGCTTCCAACAAACACTTTAGTTGCATTTTACAAATTTTGCATAACACCTCAACATTGCCAAGCTTGGCACCTTTTCCAACAGTTTCCTATTTTGAACGAGTATCTTTCATATATTTTGATTGCATACATCTTATCATTATTGCCATGTTTGGCACTCCAGTAATCAGTTTTCATCATTTGCACGAGACCATTATCTTCCTAACTCATTTTTAGTTCGAGACCCAAAATCAGTGCGAGACCCTGCATTTTCGTCATTCAGTACGAGACCCAGCATCTTCATTCAGTGCGAGATCTAGCTTTTTCTTCATCCGTTTAGTACGAGGCTTCAGTGCGAGACCCACCATCTTCATCTGTGCGAGACCCATCATTTTCTTCAGTGCGAGACCATGCATTTTCATCAGTGCGAAACCGAGCGTCATCATCCAGTGCGAGACCAGTACGAGACCTAGTATCATCTTTAGTGCGAGACAAGTACGAGACAGAGCGTGATCTAAGTTGGCGGGGCAGAGGAAATAAGTCCCCATCTTCATGTCAACTTCTTGGGAGAAACAACTAGTGGGCAGTGGCAATAAGTCTTCTTGGTAATCTAGAAGTTATCCCTGCACCCCAGTTGGTAGGCATAGGCAATAAGTCCCCATAGTATACCAACCAGGAGCATTGGAACGGGTTTCGGTCCCCCGAAGCATCCGAGCATCATCAGCATCATCAGCATCATCAACATCATCAGAATCATCAGCATCATCAGCATCATTAGCATTTCAACATTCTTGCATTTGCATACCACCCAGTTTTCACATTTTAGGTTGTCAACGCCTTAGAATCGCTTGACATTATCTCATTTTCACTTTTTAGGTTGTCAACGCCTTAGAATCGCTTGACATTATCTCATTTTCATGTTTTAGGTTGTCAACGCCTTAGAATCGCTTGACATTATTTCATTTTTACTTTTTTTTAGGTTGTCAACGCCTTAGAATCGCTTGACATTACATCATCTCATTCATTATAGGTAGTCGGCGCCTTAGAATAGTCCAACATTACTTCATTTTTACCTTAAGGTGGTCGACGCCTTAGAATCGCTCGACATCCTTCCACTTTACTCATACGTAGTCAACGCCTTAGAATAGCTCGACGCGGCTTGTTAGTCTCCAACGGCATGCAGGGTCTGTTCACGATCCGAAATTTTAGGGCATCACTCAAGCATCAACCAGACTTTTCATATTCATTACAAAGTCTAGTTGACGGGGGGCAATCTGTTATACCCAAAATTTTAACCCCCCAGGAGAGTCCCTTGAGGTATCGGTGCAAAAAGGGTAGTTTAGTCAAACAGCAAGAATTCCCGGTTCGATCGGCGCATTCCGGGGCATCAAGGGCAGCTTAGTCACCTTCAGGGGAATTTTCGTGATTTTTCAAGGCTCCTAAGCCCCTGAAATACCCCGTAATTAAAAATAGTGATTAATTTGGCTAATAAATAATTTGGAAGCTTAATTAAGTATAAATAATCATGAGGGAATAAATCCCGAAGAAAACGGATCTTTAAAACGGTTTAAAAACATTATCGAACCTTAAAGCGCATTTTTCGAGGTAACCGGGAAAACGTGTCTTTAAGCGGGTCAAATAGACTCGTAACAATTTTGGTCAACTAAATAATCATTAATAAATATTAGTGAAGCTTTAGGACCAATAAAATCAATAAAACGAGAAATTAGTAAAAACTGTCAAAAATGGGAAGTTGTGGGGTAGGAACATAAATAATCAAGACTTATGTGTCCACTTTCAAAATAAAAAGTAAGGTGGTATGGGTGTGTGCTGGTGTGTCCGATTTCCCCCCCCCCCCCCCCCCCCCTCACACACTCACCTATCTCTCTTATTTACAAACAAACAAAACAATTAAAAGCAAAAAGCAACTACACTACTTTACTCCCTCACTCCCATTCTCTCTCTCCTCCACTCATCCTCTTCTCTCACGTAATAACCCATCTCCCTCACTCACTCTCTATTTCTCCTTCCTCCATGCGACATCAATGGAGAAATAAGAAAACCCCCACAAACCTCTACTTCTCTCTTCTTGTAACTCCCTTAAACTTCCTCCAAAAATTATAAAAACTACACCATTGTCTCCCTCTCCTCAAGAGCAACATTTCTCTCTTTTCAAAAATTAAAAAGGAGAACTTTCGTTTTATGGGTATGCCCCATTTGGAGCCTCAAGACCACCATTAGAAGGCCCGCCTTCTCCTTGTTCTATTGAGGTAAAAATATTCTTAAAAACTCCACCTTTTTCTAGCCTCAAGGGCAAAACGAAAATGTAAACTAAAACCCTTGCTTGCTTCTTTATGCTAGCCGATTTTGGCCTTGTTGGTGGAGTTGGAATTTTGTTTTTGAGCCACTCCAAGCTTCATTTACACCCTTGGGAGGTAATATAAATTCTAAACCCTAAAACCTATATTAGAACTTACATAATGGTTAGGGTTAATTTTTAGTATTGAATGGTGTATTTAAGAATGGGTTGTGATGTTAGATTGGTTGAGAGACTAAAACCGGTAGAGAGAAGGAAGGAGGAAGAAGCAAGAAGAACAAAGAAAATCTAGAAGAAAAACAAGGTAAGGATGCTCACCTTTGTGTAGTCTTGTATATGTATGTGTAACAGATTTTAGAGGTTTGGATTTAGTGATGAAAATGGTATTGTGTAGTAGAGTAGTGTATAAGAGGATACAAATATTTTAAACCCTTAAAAGACATTTTAAAACTGTTACAAAACAGATTGGGATTGGGATGTTTGAGTGCAGGAATTTAATGTTGTTTAGAGTGGTAATTGTGTATGAGAGTTTGTATATTGATATGGTGTATAAAACAGGTGGTATAGATCATAATGTGAGTGTAAACAATGTGGTGAGAGTATAAAATTATAGGGGAGACTATGGCGAAATTTACATAGGAATAGAACACTTAGTGAATGAGAAACTAGGTGGATAAGGTGGTTTGTAACAGATTTTGTTAGAGAAAGATAGAGGGTATATTAGGAGAGATAGTTAATGTAGTTATAATGTATTAGAGGTGTTAGAAATGACATTAGAAGAGGGAGTTGTAGAAGGGGAGTGTTAGTATCAAAATCTGTAGCAAAATGCATTAAGGGAGGAAACAAGGGGATGTTGAATAAAAACTTAGAGAATTGTGTGTATAAGTTAGTATAGAATTATGTAATGAATTAGGGAATGAATTAGCATGATTTAGAGTGGTTAAATTGTACTAAAACATGTTAGGATGTATGTAGGAAGATTGGGGAAGCAATGGGTGGAATTGGGAAAAGAAAATAAGGGCTGTAGCAAGGTTCTGCTACCGTCCGACCTAGAGTCTGGATCGGACGGTGGGTCGGACGGGGCTTAAGAATCGGTAATCAATCTTTCTGGAATGGTCCGACCCAGGACCGTGGATCGGACGTGGGTCGGACAGGCAAAAAAAATAAGGGTCGAAGTTTCTGACTTCGTCCGACCCAGAGTCTGGGTCGGACAGTGGGTCGGACGGAGCAGGGACACGGGACCGAAACCTTCTGGAACGGTCCGACCCAGAGGGTATGGGTCGGACGGAATAGTGCTGGGTCGGACATGGTGAATTTCAGAGGACGAACTCTACTGGAATGGTCCGACCCAGGGCTTGGGTCGGACGGTGGGTCGGACGGCCCAATACTTACAAAAAAAAACTGTAAGCTTATAACTAGTATGTATATATATATATATATATGTATACCCTCCTACACATATGTATATATATAGGTAAGTAAACCATGGATAAGTAATGAAAAATGAGTAAATGAAATATAAGTGTTAAGAATGCAAAGACTTAGTAAGTATGGATTAGTAAACGTAAAAGTAATGAGTTAAGTTAATGATGGCTATAATAATCATTCAATTGTATGTATATCATAGGATTTGATTTGTGACATCGGAGGAACGTTTGGAAACACGTACGACGGTGAACGGTATGAATTCCTCATGCCCCGTATGCTATCTTGGTTACTCTGATTTGTGTGCTGTGTGCTAATTGATCACCAAATAAGATAAATGCACGAATCGGAGTTATCATGTTTACTTGTGAATATGTAGTGTTGTATATTGTGGTATATTTTCTTTAAATCTCAGTTTGTATAATTCATGAAATGTATGGATGATAATGAATGTGTGTATGTATGTTGTATTGCATCGTGACCGATTGTTTGTATGAATGGACTTCTAACTTATTCCTAACAAGCTGACCATTCTAACTTAAATTGGTAATTAAATTGGAATGAGTAGAAGTCCGATATAGTTTTGGCCACGCGTGAGGATGCGGAGTCACGAGAGGTTGGCTCCAATTCCTGACTCTTAAACTAGTTCGCGGCCCAAATCCCTTAAGTGGGTAGCATCCCGGATTGGTGAGTCAAGTAAATCCCGGAGGTGGGACGGAGTAGTCCCCATGGCCGGAGGTCCCGACGACTTAACTTGAGTATAAGTAAGTAAGTAAGTAATTGAAAGTAAGTAAGTAAAGTAAGAGTAAGTAATGTGAAATGAGTAAAAGAGTAAATAGCATTCCGATTAACCCGGATGCGTAATTTGGCTAACCTTGTGAAGGTAAGTATTGTGAGCATTATTGTATTGTTGCCTTGGAATGAATAATGTATTGTGAACGAATGTATGTTATATGCAAAGCATGTATGTATGAAATTAATGAACCGCATGTTTAGTGGACGTCAAATAGTCGGCGTGCCCTAGCTAGCACGTGGTATATGCGGAGTTTATACACAGCGTTTGCTGAGCTCCTTGGGGCACCATTTTTACTACACACAGGTACAAGAGAAGGATGAAGGCCACGAAGAGACGTAGCTAGTCCTTTTGATTTCTTTTTGTCTGTAAACAATGAATTTGAGAATGGTGTACTAAGTAGTACACGGCTGTAGTTTTTGATTAGCCGGTGTACCATGGGGTACACCTTTTTGGGTATTAGTAGAATGGGAATTGGTATAGATGAGTGGTAGTTCTAGACTCATTCTTTTGGAAAGATTGGAAAGGGATGTAAGTATACACTTTAAATACTCGGTGATCCAGGAATGTAATATCGCTATCTTTGGTATTCAGTAAGTAATGTTTTAGTAGCTCGGTATACTATGTTCATCAGACCGTCACTGTAAGTAGTAATAGCCTTGCTAGCCGTATGGGCGGTTAGCGGCGTTGTATCACCCGCCGTAGTAGGTAGTATTTCCGCTGCAAGTAACTCTGAATTATGGGATGATTGGACGGTAAGCATAGGATTAGCGGTTGGGGTGTTACACCATGAGCTTTCTCTCTCCTCCGAAAGTGGCTCAATCAACTCCGAATGTTTTGAAATTTTAACCCATGATAGAGGATGACATTTTAAGCATAATGGCGTTGGAATTTTGATTTTTCAAATTTCCAATAATTTTCTAGCAAATTGTGATTGAATATGACGAGAAATTGAATTTAAAAATATTCCAACATTTAAAAAATTCGATTCCACTTCAGAAAAATCATAATTGCCATCCTTGACACGTGGCTAAAATTTCACAGCAAAATCCCTTTGGGAAGTCACTTAATTAAAATTCCAAAAAATCTTACTTTTACTATATTTTCTTTATCTTTAAGAAAGTCTATATAAAGGGATAAATCTTTTGATCAAAGCAGAATCTCATAAGCACAAGAACCCTAGGAAGTCAGAAAGCATTGCCTCCCCTCTCTCTCACGTTTTTCAACACCCGGCCACCAAAATCATACCGAAAATCCCCCGAAATCACCATCTAAACTCGTTTTCCAATTCCCAAAGCATCAACAATCATCAAAGCCCCACATAAACACCATCAAAACGTGAAGAACAACAAGAATAACCAACAACCAGAAGCTTGGTTCGAAAACCTTTCGGGTCTGCCATCACCGGAGCACTCGATGAATCCCGGTGTGAAGAATCATTGTAAACCCGAAGGTAAAGTAGGTAGAAATTCCACTTTCCTAACTCCCCACAACCTTATCAGTCTCGTCTCAAAATTTGGGTTCAAACCAACTCTTCTCGGCCTCTGTATTACTATTTGTTTTAGCTACTGCCTTGTTACTTGTTTGCTAAGTTTCGTGTATTATTCGACTTCAAATTGAAAACTTTAAATCACTAACATCTTGTACATCTTTCAGGCTACAAGTACATAAGTTTTGAGCCAAAAACACCGTCGGGAACCATCAAAAACCCACTATCCGTGGGTGGTCCGTGACCTCGGACGCATGGTCCGGGACCACGGACGGGTTGTCCGTGACCACGGACACCCACAGACAGTGGCGGGATTTCTTATTTTTGAATTTTTCAAATTTTAGGGTTTTTAATAGTACACGTCCAGGCCCACGGACACCCTGTCCGTGGCCCGGGACTTTTCAAGTTTACGTTTTTATTTTAGTTCTGTTTTCGTAATCATGTAATTCAATTGGGGTCCGTGGTCTCGGACATTGGGTCCGTGGCTACGGACGTAATTAAAATTTGACCTAATTCTGCCTCCAAAACCCTAGTTTAGGTAGTTTTAATTTCACTTTAATTTTCTGTCAAAAAAAGTTAAAAATACAAAAAATCAGAAGCGCGCACTTAGGTTTAAACGACTCGTAATAAGCCGTAATTAAACTAAGTAGAGAAAAAACGACTTCTAGGGGTAATGAAAGTAATTTGAACCCTAAATAAGTCGAATACCAAGCCCCCGAACCCGAACTCTACCTTTCCTAATTTACCCTAGGTTAAAATTAGGTGGCGACTCATAATAGGTTCCAGTGAGCTAGCTTAGGTTTTAATAATTATGGCTATATGACTTAGTTATTAAACTTAGGTTATAAGTGGACCTAAAACCCAATTAGATCCTAATCAATCTAATCGACATAGGATAGGGTTTAAAAAAATTGTTTATTTATGGCTTTATTACTTTGTTTACTTTCGTGCGCACTTTAATTTTCTGCACCTTTGCATCATATGAGAGTGAGGGTCCACGCAAACCAATTTCACCCCGGGACCCGTTTGAGGGTCCCCTGTTAGGGACTCACACCTTTTAGGTGAAGGGAATAAGTAGGGGAAAAGAGGAGGGTGTCGTCTAACAACACCCCCTTAATACCTGGGCTTTAGCCCCAAGCATTTTCCTGACAGTGTCCTTACCTAACCTTGTTTGGTCATTCAAATACCCGACCGTAGACGTACACCTTCAGGTGATGTGAAAAAAGTGGGGAAGCCCAAAGAGAATAGTGTGCAAGCCCTATTCCTTTGTGGTGACCTGGGCCCATGCCCCAAGCACCTCTCCAGATCGATCCATACCCGGTTTGATTTAAGCGCCTAGTGAGGACATGTTGAATTTATGTGGCCCTTGTTTGCTTGTGTGATCGGCCCACTACCCAGCCTAGAAACTGATAGGAATTCCTCCTACATCAACCTAGCCCAATCCGAATTGGCAGCTCTATTTGTTTGCGGCCCAGGGGCCCTGTTTGGTCTAATATGTGAGTTGTTCGGGCTTCGGCCCAACATCCTAGACTTAGTTGATTTCTCTTCCAGCCCAATTTGAATTAGTTCTGGGCCCATAAAAAGAAATCCACCTGAACTTGAAATAACTCACAAGTCCTGAAAATAAAATCCTTTTTGGCTTAGCAACCATTTTCTATGACCCAAAGAAATTTAGGCTCATTTGTGATTTAGGGACCATTCCAGCCCATGTGCTTTACTTCAGGCCCAAAGACATTCCGGCCCAAGGGCTCATTTTAGTCTAGGTAGACTTCCTATCCAGGCCCTAGCCCAAAACCCTAGATCTAGGTGTCACCTCTCAGGCACAATCAAGGCCATCCAGTTCAAATTCCAATTCACAGTCTGAAAGATACTCCGGCCCAAATACCTCATTTTCTGGGTATCTTGGCTCACTTGCTTTCAGTCTAAGCCTGTTCCGGTCTTCAATATACCTTGGGAAGTGTCATTCTCATCCCTGTATCATTCAGCCCACCTCCTCTGGTCAGCTAATGATGGACACTTTGAAAACAGGTAGGCCCAAATCCCAGATATGGCAGAAGGAGGAAATCCGATCAACACGGATGCCCAGTTGGCCGTTGTGCAGCAAAGGTGCAAGGTCTTGGAGTCCATTGTCGATGTAACACCCCACCTACCACCGTACACATAACATCAAATTGCAGCGGAAAATTCAACTCATCACATCATTTAATTCAATGGTGTTACACGCCGTTAACCACCCACGTGGCTAACAAGGCTAATACATGTACATTGTATCGGTCTGATGGACTAGATTCCCGAGCAACTACACAATACAATCCTTATTCCGTCTCCAACATTTATTATTACATACATTCCCACTGTACCGAGTATTTACAACTAATGCCGATAACAATTTCGGTCTTACCACGCCTACAATGCTTACGCCATTAAATGGCTACCCATGTACAAACATCTACCCCGTCCTACTCTCGAACGGCTTCCAGCTCCTTGTACCTGAAATAGAAAAGGAGAGAAAGGGTGGCCCCCAAGGGGCTCAGCACCTTTGCTGGTATGGTAATCCCGCAGCCCACATGCTACCGGGCCACGCACAACTAATTGTCGTCTTAGCATGCAATTGATTATATTCAAATCATGCATGCAAACCATAAACACACAACACATAACATTTCGCCTCTATGGGCTCAACCTATAACCAACACATCCACACTTAACGAGTCATCCAATGATTCCTTAAACCCTAGAGTGGCTCTCCTCTAAAACGGAGCTACTTCCTTAATGAACGACACGTACCCATTAATCGGGTCATCCTTAAACGCCTCTTGTCACAAACTGGGATTCATTTCCATGATCCACACACTCCATATCATACAACATATCTCATTTCTCACATAATAAAACATAACAACACCTTTCTTGTTTCAACGTACATATGATGACATCGCATTCATTTAAAACATCCAATATATATATATACCATAGCATAGCAAGGGAATTTGCATAGCACCATAGCATTACATAACACCATAAAATCGGTTCTCACAAGGAACCTTCCCCATAGTTAGTATACCATGTGAGCCTAGGGATTTTGCCAATCCCATGTTAAGCTCGTTACCAACCTCGTTACCGTCCAGTTATATAGAACGGTTAACTTTAACCCAAGGTGTGTCGGATATAGTGATCCCAAGCACACCGAAATAACATTCGTATGCCCCTGTGGCCCGACGTGAGTCAGTAACTAGCTTTGGATAAGCTAAGGGAAGGTAGAACCAAATTGGAATACCACCCATACATACACCAAGAGAGCCGAACCGGATATGATATCGACTCCCGTCCATCACACGCGTGCCGGAACAACCGGACTCCTCACCCCCCATTAGTACATATACACTTATAAATAAGTAGTTAGAGATCCATTATGGAGCCTACCACATCCACACACCATACGGTATCATAACCGAGTTAAGCACACAAGGGAGGTTCACACACTTGCACAACAACAATATCCAACTAACTCACACATAGCCGTGGTTAGCACGTTCCCAAGGTTTGGGCCGTCAACTCCGAATACCGATCACTCATGTTCTTAGTTTTGGTTAGCTAAGGTTTAACACATATTTGAGGTTAAATGGTATCGGAGGCCAAATTCGCCACATAAATGAATTCTATAAACTCATTACATGTTTTAATCTTACAAGGTGGCAAACACTCAGTAAAACATATTGGCATACAAGCCGGTGTAATCCGGTAGGACACAGGTTGCAAGAAAACCATACCTGTCACCGGAGTCCACTTTACCACGTCCACTTATGTTCCTCGAGCAATTCTCGAACAACTGATAACATTACATGTACTTTTATTAACATCGGGGTAGCATGATTATTTAATGTCTAATGCTTATAACTCTTTCCCCGTTAACTTAGTTACATAACTTCACTTTTAACTTGTTTTACTTTCACATTTTATTACCTTTTCACCCACTTAATTGTCATTAAAACTCACCTAACATGTCCTTAACAACCTCAAACATCATTAACCATCAATCCCCATCATTACACACCATTTCCATACCTTAAACAATGTTTTTGGTCCATACAGCGCCTTGTCCGAACTTGTGTCGGACTTCCCAAGTTCGGACACAAGCCGCGACCTAATACTGAAAACCATACACACGTCCGAACTTGTGTCCGGACTTCCCAAGTTCGGACACAGTTCGAGAGTAATCCCAGATAGAAACAGTCACGTCCGAACTTGTGTCCGGACTTCCCAAGTTCGGACACAGTTCGAGAATGAGAAAATCCTTTACCCAACAGAGCCTGTCCGAACTTCCATGTCCGGACGGAAGTTCGGACACGGCAAAACATTCAATTTCCAAGTCTTTAAACACTTAACCAATTTCACCAACCTTCTCCTAAAGCCTCATAATGTTTCCTAACATCATTTGGCACATCAAACACACCTTTAGCCATGTGCTAAGCTCTTTAAATCTCTCACCAAAACCATCTTATCATTCACAAATTTCTTACAAAATTCCTAGCACTTGAATGTTTTCTCCTTAGATTTCTAGGTGGTATTTCACCTATAATGACCTCTACACTAAAATGCTTCTTCACCTTCATAACATCATCTCCCAAGCATCTCCTCTTACTAACCAAATCCTCTTTTCACAACTTCTTGAATTCCTTTCTCAAAACCTTACCTAAACATCATTTCCTCCTTATTCATCAACTTTACCCAAACTTTAAACAAACTTCTCCAAGACTTTATTACATCCTAAAACACTCATTAAATTCCTAGAACTTCCAAGATAGCACCTAATCCTTGTAACACCTTAATGCACGTTTTCTTCCTTAGTGAAACATTTGTTCACCTTTAATACTTCCTAGTTCACCAAAACTCTCTTAAAACACTTAGAACTTCTCACACATTTCCCCAAATTTGGCCATAGCTTCTCTTGTATTTACTCACATCCAAACACTTAGGTTTTTACCTTATTTCATTCAAGAACACCTAAAATCCATCAAACACATTTTTATACACAAGACTTCACACATTTAGCACTACATCACAATATAGTGCATAACCTAAATTGCTTGGCACTTAGGCCTTAAACAAAATGGCTCTTAGGCCCTTAAATTGCATAACCTTAAACACTGAATTTCCCACATCAATAATGCCTTTGACCTGCAAATACATACACCAATACATATGTTCTTTTACTAGTCTCCTTGAGAACACTTTACTAGGTCATTCACCATTTGCTCTTTAGGTAGTTTTAACAAGCATTATAAGCTCATTTCTCTAAGGCATTAAACCACATTAGGTTAGTATTTACCTCTTTTCCACCCAAACTTCTTTCTTGTTTCCTCATAAAACCGATAAGGCATTTCATTCCTTTTCAACTACTAAACAATATACCAACATTGAAATGAGTTATAGCTTTATGCTTCATCTCATTGTAAACCCTAGGTTTACATTATTTCAAAAACATTAATGTAGTTGTTTTACCTTGGTCTTTGAAGGGAGTTTGAATATCTATGAAGAGAGGACTCCACCTAGTCCATAAGGGATTGGAATGAAGCTAGAACAAAGTCACACAAAGAGCTCCATCAATGAGTATTTTCGGTCACACACAAAACATGGAGGAGGAAACTTGATTTTTCTTTGAGATTCCTTACCTAGAAGCAAAGGAGATCAATAATATGTGGAAAGACAAGCTCAAGCTCCTTCAATGGTGGAACTCCATGGCACCGAAATGGGGCTCTTGAAGTTTTGAGAAGGTAGAAATGAAGAGCTTGATGAGGAAGAGAATGGTGGTGTTTGTTTTTGATTTGGTAAGTGAGCCAAGAAATATTGGCAATGGAAGATGGCCTTTGGTGCTGTGCTGTAGCATTACGTGAGAACAGAAGGAAGAGAGGTAGAAGAAGGCTTAGAAACCGTGTGAAATGAAGGAGGAAGGGAGAATGAGATTGGTTTTGCTTTTAAGGATATTTATAACTTAAAGCAAATAGTAACCTATGAGTCACCTTTATTTACTTGACAAGTTAACATGTTGGTGACTCATTACTACCAAAAACCGGCCCCCTTATTATTAGAAGGGTATAATAGTCTTTGTTGACCAATTTAATTACTTATAACATATATGTTACAAACTAGCTTATAAAAAATCACTATTCACAAAACAAGGCACATAGAAGTGAACTTTTTTGATTTCCCATTGATATAGCCACCCAAATGTGATACTATATAGTACACATGTTAATTAAAGAGTAATGATGGACATTTAGCCATTCAAAACTCATTTACAAGACAATTTTTCAAAAACGTGCTTTAAGACTTCTTAAAGCACATTGTGTTTTAACTTGTTTTCAAGCTTGTTTTCTTTAGTAATTGATTTAATATGTTCATTAACATATAAATAAGGCATAGGTATGACCATTAGGTCTTATACACATTATCCCAAGCTTAGAGCACATTTTAGCCCATATTGACCTTAAGGTATTTATTTGTGTTTTGTTTGGTTTCATTGTCTACCAAAGTTTCCTAAGGACTTAATTAGCCTTATAAAGTCATAATTAAATATTATCAAGTCTTGGTAGGCTCTTTGGGTCCTAGCCAAGTTCACTCCAAGCTTAGAGCATGTTTTTGCTCAAACCGTGTCTTAGTGTTTTTATTGTGTTTTACCATGGTTTAAATGTTTCATTTATGTTTCTAAGGCACTTTTTAGCCTTTAAATACCATAGCTTAACATTTACACAACATACCAAGGTTTGGGGTATTTCAATCTACCCCCCTTAAAAGACTTCGTCCTCGAAGTTCACATTTCCTCGCATCATTGGATTAGAATACGGGAATTACTTATAGCCATAAAACTTCCATTACTAACCACCCTTTCCATCCAACCTCGGACTTAATGGTCCGGGCAAATATCCCATTATACATAAAATATCATACTCACATGGTAACCTCGGACTTAATGGTCCGGGTACCTTCACCACACTACACTAACAATATCCCTCAGACTCTTAGGTCTGGGTGACATAACCACATTTGGACTCGTAGGCCCGGGTAACACAACACATTTAGGCTCATAGGTCTCGATAGCATACACTTTAGGAGATCAAAGTCAAATAACCTTTATCACATACAAACAACATGTCATAGCATGTATATCAAACGAAATACCTTTTCCATCTCCATGGGTTCGAATCCCAGGTGAGTAATATACACTGTGATCCCGCAAAACCCGGTCGCGATGGACACCTTCTGGTCCCCGTTCCTTTGGGAGGTCAAAACTCACTTAATTTTCAACATATGTACTTCTCATGTCACCGGTCCGAAGACAAAGGCTCATACGTCCTCAGCTCGTGAGCACAGTATACAAAAATATTCTTTACCAGGTTAAGTATAAGAAGATCTTTTATTCAAATATTAATCGTTTGTTTGAAACACCAATTGAAAATCCTTTTGAAAACACCACAACTCCAAGTCCAATTTATGCTCCTTGTATTTTCTTAACATGGTTGTTTGTGACCACTTACAGGGAGCTTCAAGAGTCATCCAACCCTGATGTGATCAGCATCAGTGTTGAACTATCTTTCCACCCCAATTTGTGTTCGGCTTCCCTTGATCTCATGATAATCAAGTTTCACCTCCCACTTCATTTTCAACCAACAACTAGTTCAAACATGCCCCATTTTCTATCTTTAAATCCTTCTAGTCATAATCATTACATCTCCAAGGGATAGAACTCCGTCTATCAATCATCACCCAAATCCAACTTAATTCAAGTTACCTAGGGAATTTAATTCTCACTAGGTTCTATGTCGGTCTTATACCCTCATAAATCACAACATGTATATATATACATATATTTTTATCAAAATACAATACATGGTTTACATTTATGCACCATCGGGGTTTTAGTTCCCCAGTTTCTTTACTCCTTCCACTTGTACTCTCACACACCACTGTTAACAAAATAAACACACTTCCACAATGGTATTCGCATCTTCTGTGCGCAATTACCACAATTTAACCACAAATAAATGCGTATGTTTATATAACACACACGCCAACCATCATAACAAATCATTTTGTGCTATGCACAACCCAGTTCACGTACACTTGTACGGTAATGGTTTTGCGCTCTACCCCCCTTAAAAGGGATTACGCCCACGTAATCAATCACTAAACCTTGGCTTAAAATGTTCTGCCGTCGTGAGTGTTTTGACTTCCACGCGGTCTATTACACAATGGATTCTGATTAGAGGATCTTAACCATATTGGCGGTTTAGTCCCTAAACCAAGAATTCGCATTGGAGTTGTAACTCATAACCGGTTTCGGTCCTGGCCTGTGAGGCTTTTAGGCATTGATAACTAGCCATCCATTCATATTCACAATGTATATTCATTTGATGCATGGGCTCTCTGGCCTCTGTTGCGCAACCTGATAATTATAGAGCTAGTTTGCCCCATCGTTACTGTTGTGTATTGTACATCTCCAATGTATTACCCTTATCTTGGGAAGAATGGTTTCTCAACCGACGCATGGTATCTCTTACCCTGAGCGAATTCGGTGAGTTTCACATTTTCCATCACTTCTCCAATAGCTTACAGCGTAAACTACTATGTAATTCACAATGATTGACTTTTCTACCGACTTACTGTCGGTTGAGATTGAGCTACTACCTAATGTGTAGTGCTCTCTCAGTTATTTACACCTGGGGTATATCTCATACCGATTTGGTATTTAGTGTTACTGTAGTCATTACTGTTAATCATGTCTCCACCTTTGGTTTTGTACATGTATCTTTCATTCCTGCGGCCTTGCATTACCTATGCATCGGCCATTATAATATTATTCCTCCACAATTACCATGCTTCTGATTCCTAGCTATCCCACTCGATCATTACTGCGCAAGTGCAATACCAAAACACTCAGTCATACAGAGTGCAGAGGCGTAAACCCTTGACAGTAAATCTCTCATGCGATTGCGATAGGAATTTTCACTGAAATCCTTATCATCTAATACTTGCCACCGGCTTACTGCTCGGTTCGTTTGCTATCACTTACTGTTGTATCTCCACTGGGGTTAACTCACAACTCTGCTTACTCACCATTTATCATCTAACAATACTCATACAACGGTCGCTTATTGCGCACCGTGTCCTTACTCATTATATAACATCAACTTATACTGCATCCGCTATTATATTAGCTTCCGCCATTACACTGGGTTTATCTGGCCACTTATTTGGCTGATTTTTTTTTTGAATATGCTATATTTTTCGAGCCTTATGTTCCTTGAGCGTTGTTCGCTACTAATTTAGCATCACACACCTATGGTGGTTGATCGAACTTATCACTCTTCCTTTCTACACAACTAGTACAAACATTTCCTTTCGTATTATTGTTATTCAAATCATTCTAGGGTAATAACCACATGGTTAGTCCCTGACATATCTCTTGAACTTGGTTCATATAGCTACCGCTTCTGCGGTCTCACAATATCGAGAGGTATCCCCACTCTTAATGCAGTGGTTCGTTCTCCGCTCTATTTCCCTGTACCACATAAATTTCTACAATTAACTCAAATTTACATAACACATCTTATTTGTGGCTTATAAGCCTTGCTGCCTTGAGCTCCCCTCATTGTAGGGTGTCCACACACATGTACTTCTCTATACCATATTACCTGGTTAGAGGTTGTATTGGCATCCATGACAAGGTTGTTGCATCACATTTCCTTTCATGGGATGTCCCTTAGGATTGTCAGTCCGTCTCCTGACAACTTATGTCTAAACTGGGTGTTAATTTCAACCCTTGTGCTTCTGTCATGCATTTCGTTCAACAATTGTTGATGCGAACACCCTTCAAGGAATTCTCCTGGGTGTTGTTAAGTTATGCCTTTACATCTGGTTCACAGTTATTGGTACATCCAGTTAGCCACGCCTTTTTGCGTTCTTATCTGGTTACTATCTTCTTCTGTGAAGATCAACATTTCCTGATAGTGCAGGTACTCATTCTGGGAGTTTCATCCCGTCCATTGCACATTAATGTGTCCACATTAGGCATCTGCCTTGCCCTGCTTTCCAGCTATCATGTTTATCCCTGGGGATCCTTAAGTCATATAAGCTGTCTTTACATTCAGTTAGTGCACTTCGCACCTCCTGACTCTTAAACATTTCCTTGAAAGGAATTCACTAATTCCTTTAATCTCGTTAACTTAACTGAGTTCCTTAACTTCAACCATTCCTTGAATCTCTAGCTCTCGTTTGATTTATACTGCTGACCGTAGACGGAGTCGACTACTTCCCGTGTTTCGGACTCTACTCGTATACATATATGGGGTATCATACTGATACATTACTACTTACCCAACTAACCTATAAGTAGGTCTGTCAGGCCCACATGCTCCTATCGGAGTGCGGTCGTCCCACAACACAGTTGGTACACTTGTAGTGTCCGTCACACGCCTAGGTGAAGTATTCTGTTGTCAACTCCCTTATATTGTCCCGTGACAATATTCATTCCTTGCTTCCCGAACTTAATCGAGGGAAGTTTATCCACTGTTGTATCCTTGTCAATTGCCTGGTTTCACTGGTTTGGTTTAAAGAAGGTCGGAAAGAAGTGTTGGTTTGAAAGAAAATCTGGTTTTGAAAAGAAAGGGTTTGAAAATTTAGGTTTGAAAGAAAATTTTCATGGTTTCACAACATCTTCTTACCTTAGCCAAGTCTAGCTTCTTGCTGACTGGTGTACTTCCAATTACAGAGGTTAGGCTAACAGGCCCTCCACTGTTATGACAATCACATTTAACTTTATTGTACTTCTCCAAGTATTTTGTAGTGGTTATAAATTTCCCGAATAGCCCTGTTATAGCAGCACTTGCTATGGCAAGTGCGCCATGCTAACTGGCTATCGGTTCAACACATACCGGTTGTGGTATTGTTTTTACCCGTACTATCATCAGTGGCCTTGTTGGCCCCACTGATCTTACTATCTCTTGATAAATACTCCTCTAGGTAACTTCTCACTGTTTTCACATGATAATCATTAACTAGGGTGTTTCCCATTCTGGGAGACCCCTTTTTCATAGTGTTGTATTCACTTGTAGCCCGTTCCACGTATTTGGGCACTACCTTGTAGTTTCCCTTGTCGGTTGATATACCGTTGGTGTATTATTTATCAACTGTGGTCCCGTAGACACTCGTCTCGGGTTTTATTAATCCACTTCTTGCTTGTTGCACGGTCAGTGCGTTGCAAGCCAGTTGTTCTCGACTGCTCGGCATGTCGACCCAGGTTGCCGGAAATTCTATTCTCTTATACACAAAATCCTTCATTCATTGCTATGAAATGCGGCTAACATTGTTGAGATGGAGACCGTCTCCGGGATTCCCAGTTTTCGGGAGCTACCGTATGACAGGTTCTCCGTACCCTAAAGGTATTTAATAACAGCCAGATCGGGTATTCCCGAGTATGAGAGTGGACTTCCATCTCTCTGGCGTTGTTTCCCAAGTTATATAACGGGGATTGTGGAGGGTGGGATGGATATAGTAGGTTTCCAGTATTCACTGGTAGTTCCTTACTAGCGTGTCTCTCACGCTATCACTCAACCCTTAACCCAAAGTACTTAAATCCTAACTCGGTACTTCCTAAGCTCGGTAATTCAGTCATCAGAGCGATACTTCGCTCTGATACCACTTTTTGTAACACCCCACCACCTACCACCGTACACATAACATCAAATTGCAGCGGAAAATTCAACTCATCACATCATTTAATTCAATGGTGTTACACGCCGTTAACCACCCACGTGGCTAACAAGGCTAATACATGTACATTGTATCGGTCTGATGGACTAGATTCCCGAGCAACTACACAATACAATCCTTATTCCGTCTCCAACATTTATTATTACATACATTCCCACTGTACCGAGTATTTACAACTAATGCCGATAACAATTTCGGTCTTACCACGCCTACAATGCTTACGCCATTAAATGGCTACCCATGTACAAACATCTACCCCGTCCTACTCTCGAACGGCTTCCAGCTCCTTGTACCTGAAATAGAAAAGGAGAGAAAGGGTGGCCCCCAAGGGGCTCAGCACCTTTGCTGGTATGGTAATCCCGCAGCCCACATGCTACTGGGCCACGCACAACTAATTGTCGTCTTAGCATGCAATTGATTATATTCAAATCATGCATGCAAACCATAAACACAACACATAACATTTCGCCTCTATGGGCTCAACCTATAACCAACACATCCACACTTAACAGTCATCCAATGATTCCTTAAACCCTAGAGTGGCTCTCCTCTAAAACGGAGCTACTTCCTTAATGAACGACACGTACCCATTAATCGGTCATCCTTAAACGCCTCTTGTCACAAACTGGGATTCATTTCCATGATCCACACACTCCATATCATACAACATATCTCATTTCTCACATAATAAAACATAACAACACCTTCTTGTTTCAACGTACATATGATGACATCGCATTCATTTAAAACATCCATATATATATATACCATAGCATAGCAAGGGAATTTGCATAGCACCATAACATTACATAACACCATAAAATCGGTTCTCACAAGGAACCTTCCACCATAGTTAGTATACCATGTGAGCCTAGGGATTTTTGCCAATCCCATGTTAAGCTCGTTACCAACCTCGTTACCGTCCAGTTATATAGAACGGTTAACTTTAACCCAAGGTGTGTCGGATATAGTGATCCCAAGCACACCGAAATAACATTCGTATGCCCCTGTGGCCCGACGTGAGTCAGTAACTAGCTTTGGATAAGCTAAGGGAAGGTAGAAACCAAATTGGAATACCACCTATACATACACCAAGAGAGCCGAACCGGATATGATATCGACTCCCGTCCATCACACGCGTGGCCGGAACAACCGGACTCCTCACCCCCCATTAGTACATATACACTTATAAATAAGTAGTTAGAGATCCATTATGGAGCCTACCACATCCACACACCATACGGTATCATAACCGAGTTAAGCACACAAGGGAGGTTCACACACTTGCATACAACAACAATATCCAACTAACTCACACATAGCCGTGGTTAGCACGTTCCCAAGGTTTGGGCCGTCAACTCCGAATACCGATCACTCATGTGTCCTAGTTTTGTTGTTAGCTAAGGTTTAACACATTTGAGGTTAAATGGTATCGGAGGCCAAATTCGCCACATAAATGAATTACTATAAACTCATTACATGTTTTAATCTTACAAGGTGGCAAACACTCAGTAAAACATTGGCATACAAGCCGGTGTAATCCGGTAGGACACAGGTTGCAAGAAAACCATACCTGTCACCGGAGTCCACTTTACCACGTCCACTTATGTTCCTCGAGCAATTCTCGAACAACTGATAACATTACATGTATTTTATTAACATCTGGGGTAGCATGATTATTTAATGTCTAATGCTTATAACTCTTTCCCCGTTACTTAGTTACATACTTACTTTTTAACTTGTTTTACTTTCACATTTATTACAACTTTTCACCCCTTAATTGTCATTAAACTCACCTAAAATGTCCTTAACAACCTCATAACATCATTAACCATCAATCCCATCATTACACCATTTTCCATACCTTAAACAATTTTTTGGTCCATACAGCGCCTTGTCCGAACTTGTGTCCGGACTTCCCAAGTCGGACACAAGCCGCGACCTAATACTGAAACCATACACGTCCGAACTTGTGTCCGGACTTCCCAAGTTCGGACACAGTTCGAGAGTAATCCCAGATAGAAACAGTCACGTCCGAACTTGTGTCGGACTTCCCAAGTTCGGACACAGTTCGAGAATGAGAAAATCCTTTACCCAACAGAGCCTGTCCGAACTTCCATGTCCGGACGGAAGTTCGGACACGGCAAAACATTCAATTTCCAAGTCTTTAAAACTTAACCAATTTCACCAACCTTCTCCTAAAGCCTCATAATGTTTCCTAACATCATTTGGCACATCAAACACACCTTTAGCCATGTGCTAAGCTCTTTAAATCTCTCACCAAAACCATCTTATCATTCACAAATTTCTTAAAAATTCCTAGCACTTGAATGTTTTCTCCTTAAGATTTCTAGGTGGTATTTCACCTATAATGAACCTCTACACTAAAATGCTTCTTCACTTCAAACATCATCTCCCAAGCATCTCCTCTTACTAACAAATCCTCTTTTCACAATTCTGAATTCCTTTCTCAAAAACCTTACCTAAACATCAGGGCCGCCTATTCAGCAAACTTTACCCAAACTTTAAAACAAACTTCTCCAAGACTTTATACTCCTAAAACACTCATTAAATTCCTAGAACTTCCAAGATAGCACCTAATCCTTGTAACACCTTAATGCACGTTTTCTTCCTTAGTGAAAACATTTGTTCACCTTTAATATTCCTAGTTCACCAAAACTCTCTTAAAACACTTAGAACTTCTCACACATTTCCCCAATTTGGCCATAGCTTCTCTTGATTTACTCACATCCAAACACTTAGGTTTTTACCTTATTTCATTCAAGAAACACCTAAAATCCATCAAACACATTTTATACACAAGATTCACACCATTTAGCACTACATCCAATATAGTGCATAACCTAAATTGCTTGGCACTTAGGCCCTTAAACAACATGGCTCTTAGGCCCTTAAATTGCATAACCTTAAACACTGAATTCCCAATCAATAATGCCTTTGACCTGCAAATACATACACCAATACATATGTTCTTTTACTAGTCTCCTTGAGAACACTTTACTAGGTCATTCACCATTGCTCTTTAGGTAGTTTTAACAAGCATTATAAGCTCATTTCTCCTAAGGCATTAAACCACATTAGGTTAGTATATTTACCTCTTTTCCACCCAAATTCTTTCTTGTTTCCTCATAAAACCGATAAGGCATTCATTCCTTTCAACTACTAAACAATATACCAACATTGAAATGAGTATATAAGCTTTATGCTTCATCTCATTGTAAACCCTAGGTTTACATTATTTCAAAAACATTAATGTAGTTTTACCTTGGTCTTTGAAGGAGTTTGAATATCTATGAAGAGAGGACCCACCTAGTCCATAAGGGATTGGAATGAAGCTAGAACAAAGTCACACAAAGAGCTCCATCAATGAGTATTTTCGGTACACACAAAACATGGAGGAAACTTGATTTTTCTTTGAGATTCCTTACCTAGAAGCAAAGGAGATCAATAATATGTGGAAAGACAAGCTCAAGCTCCTCAATGGTGGAACTCCATGGCACCGAAATGGGGCTCTTGAAGTTTGAGAGAAGTAGAAATGAAGAGCTTGATGAGAGGAAGAGAATGGTGGTGTTTGTTTTTGATTGGTTAAGTGAGCCAAGAAATATTGGCAATGGAAGATGGCTTGGTGCTGTTGCTGTAGCATTACCGTGAGAACAGAAGGAAGAGAGGGTAGAAGAAGGCTTAGAAACCGTTGTGAAATGAAGGAGGAAGGGAGAAATGAGATTGGTTTTGTTTTAAGGTATTTATAACTTAAAGCAAATAGTAACCTAGAGTCACCTTTATTTACTTGACAAGTAACATGTTTGGTGACTCATTACTACCAAAAACGGCCCCCTTATATTAGAAGGGTATAATAGTCTTGTTGACCAATTTAATTACTTATAACATTATATGTTACAAACTAGCTTATAAAAATCAATATTCACAAAACAAGGCACATAGAAGTGAAATTTTTGATTTCCCATTGATATAGCCACCCAAATGTGATATATAGTACCATGTTAATTTAAAGAGTAATGATGGACATTAGCCATTCAAAACTCATTTACAAGACAATTTTTAAAAACGTGCTTTAAGACTTCTTAAAGCACATTTGTGTTTTAACTTGTTTTCAAGCTGGTTTTCTTAGTAATTGATTTAATATGTTCATTAAAATATAACATAAGGCATAGGTATGACCATTAGGTCTTATACAACATTTATCCCAAGCTTAGAGCACATTTTAGCCCATATTGACCTTAAGGTATTTATTTGTGTTTGTTTGGTTTCATTGTCTACCAAAGTTTCCTAAGGACTTAATTAGCCTTATAAAGTCATAATTAAATATTATAAGTCTTGGTAGGCTCTTTGGGTCCTAGCCAAGTTCACTCCAAGTAGAGCATGTTTTTGCTCAAAACCGTGTCTTAGTTTTATTGTGTTTTACATGGTTTAAATGTTTCATTTGTTTCTAAGGCACTTTTTAGCTTTAAATACCATAGCTTAACATTACACAACATACCAAGGTTTGGGGTATTTCAGTCGAGGAATTGAGGAGTAAGGATAATCTCTAGTATATAGGTTGACTGTCTCAGCCTGGACCTTAGAATGTCAAATAAGTGTTTTGTTCTTTTTTATATTGACAAAAAGGGAAGAGTAGGTGTTGAGCAATACGACACTTAATTCAAAAGAAATTACATCGACCAAGGCACTTATTCAAGGGGAATGGGGTTGATTGTTATTGTATTGACCATGATATCTTTTCAAGGGGAATTTAGTCTAATTAGATGAGAGGGTTGTAGTAGTGTAGGACAACTGTGGGGCATCTTTGAGGAAGGAGGAAGTTGTAGTTGTAGAAGGAAACAGGTAAACTCCATCCTTAACTTCACCTCGGAGAAGGACTCTCTTGGTAGCTAGATCCTTCAAGAGAAAATAGTTTGAGTAAAACTTAAAGAAAATGGCATTATCAAGACAAAACTTGCTCACAGAAATAAGATTCTTAGAAAGCTGAGGAACTTGTAGAAGATCTGAGAGAATAAAGGTTTTATTGGCAAGAGTAACAGAACCAGTACCCTGACTGTTGATGCTTAAGGTTGAGCCATCTCCCAAAGACACAGTGTCATTACCGCCATAGTCAGAGGCTTGGAGATTCAGTCTGGACTGATCACCTGTGAAATGGTGTGAAGCTCTAGTATCAATCATCCAATCAACCGTATTAGGGGCACCAGTAGAATTAGCAGTCATTGTAACTGGAGGTCTAGGCTGATAACTGTAGTTGTATCTATGGTAACAAGCTGAAGCTTCATGCCCCTTTTTCTTACAGATCTGACATTGTGGCCTGTTATCTGGCCTACCAGTGAAATTAGTAGATCCAGATCCACGGCCTCTGCCCCGATTATAACTGTTTCTACCTCTATTATTATTCTGTGATCTGCCTCTAGTGTCTCCCTGTGTATTACTAGTCTGAGAAGTGTTGTTAACAGTAATAGATGAGACAGTGGACTTCTGTTGCTGCTGTATCCAGGCTTCGCTAGATATCATGAAATTATATAGCTGAGCAGGAGTACAAGGTTCTGTACGAGTGAGCACATTAGAAACCAGAGATCTATACTCTGAGGGTAAACCTTTCAGAATGTAGCTCTGAAACTCACGATGAGTGACAGAGTGGCCTGTAATACTTAGCGAATCAACCAAATTTTGTGCTCGATTGTAATAGGATGTGATAGTCTCAGTAGATAATTTCTCAATGGAGGTTAGTTGAAGGTGCAGTTGGCCTATTTGAGCATTTGTTTGTGAGGCAAAAGTGTCATTGAGATAGGTCCAGGCTTTATAGGAGGTTTTCATAGCAACGACTTGACTGATGATGGATTCACTTAGGGAAGCAAAGATTATAAACAGAACCATCTGATCTAGTTGAATCCATTTCAAGTAGTCAGTATTAGGAAGATTATTAGCTACGGGAGATGGACAAGGGTGAGAATTATCAACAAACTTGAACAGATCGTTTCCTTTGAGAAAGGTGGAGATAACAACATGCCAGATTCTAAAGTTTCTGGTTTTTTAATTTGATAAGATTTGTGGCGGCAGAAAGATTGATTGAGAATGTGTTGTGTTTTGTGATGTAGGTAAGGGTGTAGCATTATTACCGTTCGAAGCACCACCAGTGGATCCGGTGGAGCCTGGAGAATCAAGATCGTCCATGGTGGAGGCTGATCGAGGGAACGCAGCTTAAGTGAAGGACCTCAGGAGCAGACACTGCTCTGATACCATAGTTGAGCGAATAGTGAGAACGATGAAGAGCTAATGTAACAGTAAAAGTGAATCGTATTATTGATGTGTGTTGTTCTGATTACAAAGCTCGGTATTTATAAGACACCGATACTAGGGTTGTAATAGAGACATTTGGACCAAATATAAACTTGGGCCTAAAGCAACTCTCGGCCCATTGTAATCTAAGGGCCTTTAATGCCCACATCAAACAGGAAATTGCAAGTGTATATTTTGATAAGTGAAAATGTTGTTTTAGTCCATTCTCATTCAAGGGTAAAATGGTCTTTTGAAATGTAGGGGTGAATCACAAAATCCTAACAAACTAGTTAAAGCCAATGGCAACTAGATTTTATTTGTTAGGGTTTTCAATAATCTTGGCACTTTGCTCCCTATGACTCATTGTATATATAAATACATAATTACAATCAAATTAGGGCTCTTAAGAGAGTTTTACATACCATATTATCATTTTAAGAGTCTATTTTAGATTTTTGAGAGGTGTCTTCCAACTGAGGCACTGAGCTACGCGTTTATTGAATTCATATTCAGCGTGTAAGCGAAACCATTCACAGGTGAAATTTCAATCATCTAATATAACTAGAGTAAGAAATTTTTTCAATTATAAGATTCTTATATTCTGCATTTGAGATCAAATCAAACATTATCCAATTAATGTTATTCGAGTCTATAAAAACATACAGAGCTTACAAAACACCACAGGTCTGACGCTCAAAATTTATTCATCTACTGATGAAAGTGCCACTCAGCAGCACAGGAGTCCTCAGGTAGTTTGGAGTTGGGGTACAGTTCTAGCATTTACATTACGCATTTTACTTGGACTAATAGAGCTATCTTGGGATGCAAGTTATATTTACGGGCTTTGTTCATGTTGATATTTTTATGACATATTTAAAGCATAAATAGGTGGTTCTCTCTAGATCCCCACACGTGGATCTTACCTTTTATTTCAATAATATATTGTCATATATAAAATGTAAAAAGAACTAAAAATATGCTAAGGCTAGGCAGACAACGCAAACAAAGGATTAATTGAGCAAAAATTGACAAATCTATCAGGAATAAGAAGGTACCTTATGAACCTAAAAATATGCTAGACTATGAAAAAAAAGGGTATAACAATATAAAAACATTAACATAATTAATTAAACATATAACCACCAAAATTCGTGATTTTGCAACTCATAAAGTAAATAAACAAATTAATTAAGAATTTAAATGTTGTTAGTCAAAAATATACATGTAAAAAAATGCAAAACAATATAATAACATTAGCATAATTAATTAAGGTATATAACCATCAAAATTGGTGATTTTGCAACTCATAAATTAAAAAAGCAAATTAATTACGAATTTAAATATTGTTAATCAACAATATAAATGTAAAAAAAAGTGCATAACAATATAAGAACATTAGCATAATTAATTAAGACATATAACCACTAAAATTGATAATTTTACAACTCATAAATAAAAATAAAACAAATTAATTACAAATTTAAATATTGTTGGTCAACAATATAAATGTAAAAAAAAAAGTATTTAACAATATAAGAACATTAGCATAATTAATTAAGTCAAATAACCACCAAAATTGATGATTCTACAACTCATAAATTAAATAAACAAATTAATTACGAATTTAAATATTGTTAGTCAACAATATAAATGTAAAAAAAAAGTGCATAACAATATAAGAACATTACCATGTGTTGGGAGGAATAATTATAAGCTAAAAAAATTAGAAGAACTAATTGGAGGTAGAAGAAGTAATTAGAAGTTGACCAACAAATAAAAAAAACACAAAAAATAAGTAGTAAAATAAGCATAGTAATTAAGTATAAATAAACAATACAAAAAAAAGAAAAAAAACTCAAGTTTGGCAACTTACTTAGGCAGCGTTCGATCAGCGCAGTTTTTTTTTTCTCAACATTAATGTGACACTTGTCATTTAATAATTGGTATATTGTATGTATGACCCCACAAAAAGTAACACATGTCCTTACCACATTAGTTAACTAGAGTCACATTAAACATAAAGCAGCAAGAAGCTGCATTTCGAACGACGCCTTAATGAAATTCGGAGAGAATGAGAAAAGATTAGGAGAATTCAGAGTTAGAGAATTGTGTGGAAATTGGAGGGGGGTTTATATAGAATTTTCAACTACCATAAACCGCCCCAGGCCCAGGACAACTTCTTTGCATGCTTTCCGGATAATCTTATCTACACGATTCTGGAAATCTCAAGATCGGACGGTCCACGCTCACGCTCGAGATTTTGGATAAGGCAATAAAGTTGCAAAGAAACCACCTGCCTTCAGGTAAGCTTCCGGAAGCCGCCCCGGCCTTGGGGCTGCTTTCGACAAAATTGTCCCAAGGCAGTTTCAAGCAAAAAAAATTAGAAGCTTGACTACTCCCGAGCACAAGGGTGCTTGTTTAAAGTAGTTTGGCACATCCGCGTAATTTTTTGGAAAAAAGATCAGTACATATAATTTTTTCATGAGTTCAGCATTTTTACGAAAATTTTCCATATATCAATATGTATATATGCATAAGTGGTGTCTCTAGGTCAAAGGAAAATAAAAGCATGATTACAATTACAGAAAAAGGTCACCTAGTAGGGGCATCAGCCTTCCTTTTCTGGATGGAGTGTAGCAGAGAGGGCGACCTGTCTTCATTTACAAGGGATGATCTGGCAAATGGGTTGGTCGGTCGAGCGTCGTTTTCACTGCTGCACGACTTTGCAAAGGGGATACAAGATGAGTGCACCTCCGCTATACTCTTGAGCTTCTTGTTGCCATTTTCCATGTTAGCAGCTTTCACGGTCATTTCCACAGTTTGTTGTGTGTTGTCTAAAGTGCAGGCTTTGCCTCCTGCTTGGTACTCAGCCACGCTATCCTGCACTTTGGCTTTCTTCCTCAACAAAGGCAGGGCTGTCAACTGTGAAGGCAGGGGAGTGTTTGGTCCACATAACTTATTGCTCTCCGTTGAAGCCACTCCAACGGTATTTGAGCTAATCGTCTTTTTGCTTTTGTCCAATGATGAAGAATTGGTCCACGGACCACTCGGGGTTTTGCGTGATGCATCTGTAGAGTTGATTACTTCAGTGTTTGAGTGTGTGGAAGGGATCGAAACTTTGGCTGCTTCCTCAAGCAACCGCTCCTAGAAGATGGAAAAAGGTCAAGTATGTCGGACCATGTCTGGGGATCATTATCATTATTTTTTAAAAAAAACAAGAAAGTATTACCTCCAAGATGTTACTAAATCGTTCAGCTAACTGGGGTAGCTTCAGAGTTGTGACTATCTTAATGGCACCTGTCACTGACTTCTCCAATGCAAGAAGCTTCACCAGTTCTGTTGCTCTTACAAGGTTATCACCTGGACAAAGAGCGATGTGATTGAAAAGTTAAAACAATAATAAAAAAAAGCCTGGACATATAAAGTCGCTCTCTAGTATTATTAACCAGCCATACCATTGCAGCAAGAGGCAATCAGTTTCAAGATGCATCTGTCAAGAAGTGCCTCTTTGTCAAACACTTCATCTTCGAGTTTTGTAGTGTCCAGACCAGCAGCCAGCATCTCACTTATTTTTCTCTGGGTCTGGAAGGCGAGCAATGAAAGAAAATTAATATCTCTCTAGTTGAGGTAGTTAGTTAGAAGAACAGAGCAAAACTGAATACCTCCCAAAGATGCATGTTCCTCATCATGAATTCGTTTTCAAGGGAGTCTGCGCCAAGATCAGAGCTCGCCAGAGGAATTGAGAGATCAAGTAGAGTAAGAACTGGTTTGGGTGCCACCTGAAAGGATAAAAGGGGGGATGAGTTCAATCAACATTTCTTTTTTCGTCAAAATTTTACAATATTAATCACCCATTTATCTATTATACCTTTGGGTGCACTTCAGAAGACTTGCAAATAACACAATATAACTTCTCTGCACTCAAACCAACCACCCAGTAATGCTCACCAGACTTCTTTTCTTTACTAGCACTGGTCGAGAGAGAATTACTATTAGCGGCAAACATAATGCTTAGAGAAAAAGAAAATTTCAGAGCGACTAGTGCAACAATATGCAGCAGTCTAAATATATACTCCCTCCGTTAATTAATATCTGTCGTTTTAGGGTGAGATTCTCGTTCAACAATATCTGTCATTCTAGCTTTTTAATAAATTTTTTTCCATTTCTAACCCTATTATTCAACACAAAAATAAATATTATTTAGATAGAAAAGTAAAAAATAGAGGTGCATGCATCTTTTTTCTACTTTTCTTAATAAGTGCACAAGTTTCTAAAACGACAGATATTATTGAACGGAGGGAGTAGTATCTATCGGAGATTAAAATATAAGGTTGGTCGAACACTTAAACCTGAAAATGGGAAGCCAACTTCCACCAAACTGCTGCTGGTACACTCTCAAAACACCCTGACGTTTCGAACCCAGGCATCAGGTCAAAGGATAGGGGACAAGAGCTCTGAGGCAAACATTCTGGTGATAAGTGTAAGAAACAAGCAGAGATACCTTGGAATCATAAGAACTCAGCCGACCTTCCTCACTAAAACCAAACCATCTTAGAGTTGAACCAGGGGATATGGGGAGTCTTCCATTCAGGGTTTGTGCCCCGTTAGCAATGTTCAATACTCTGAACTCCAGCATCTGCACAATCAGTTATTTGTTACTGAACATTATCACTCATCCCCATTTATCAATTTCTGTAAGCCAGGCATGTGAGCAGGCTAAGGAATTTCCGGCAAACCAATCAGTGAGATTCTTGTAGAACAAGAACCTATGGACAGTTGCAAGAGCATTTCTCAGACCCAGCCTTTAGATAAAAGTACCTACCTGATCATTATTTGGAAGCGCTGAAGAAGCATGAGTAACAACTGCAAGTTCATCCCTCGAGCCTGCTGCAGTGACTACTGGTCCGTCAAGGGAGATGACATGTTTCTGCAATATATCCAACAAGACTTCCTTACTTAAACAACGGGAAAGAGACCGGCTGACAGCATAGCACACGAGAGCCAAATCAGAAAGGTATACGTGTACCGGAATGAGGGGTAGGCGACTCAACTCAGGTAAATGTAAGTGACAGCATATATGCTTACAAAAGTATATTTATGAAACTTATTCAGATGCCAAAATCAGCTGCACAAATTGGATTTTTTTTCAAGCTACATGATTACAATAAAAGCTTGCTGGGTATCTAACTTAACAACAAAATGAACAAAACGTATGAGTAAGATAGTGATGGTGTCCATAGCACACCTGCAAGCCACCCTCAGTAAAGATGCGGAGAAAATTAAGGCTTGTCACAGCAGCCACCCAACCATCACCTAATGCCACAGCTTTCACTTCTTCTCCCTCAAATCGCATTGACCACTAAATGAAGTACGAAACAAATAGTTATTACAGCAAATGTAGCATATAGCATATGATAGACTAAAAGAACTCATTACAGCTACAAAATCCAATCCACAATTGTTCATACAGAAATACACCAACCTCACTATTATTTGCCCAGCTACTAAATGGGCGATACATGAGTGTGCTTATGCTCTTCTCGCCCTTGCATGGGTTGGCAAATACACTGCCTTTTTCGTTCATTGCAGCCATAGAATAACCAAAATAATCAGTCATAGATGGGACCCGTGGGCCTCGGCTTGTGTCATGGAAATCTATCTGTAGGACAAAGAATGAGGCAGGCAAGTGCCTGTCATGTCAGGTCAGGTCATCTATTCTTAAGAGAATTACTGCAAGAAGAATATTACAAGTACCTCTATACGAGAAAATCCGTCTTGTTCAATAGTAATAATGCTCCCAATCATATTATAGCACAAAAAACACCTTATCCCTGGCTGTATGGGAGTAGAGCCAGGCTGAAATGCATCCTGCAATTTGGTGCTGCTGCTGCTAGAAACCCCACTCTTTTTCTCCATATTGCCCGAGGTCAATTGTGTTTTGAGTGCATGAGAAGATTTTTTAAGTGAACCGGACAGAGAACTTGGATGAAGCCCTTCATCTAAATCTTCATCAGAATTCTCCTCAAACATTGTCTGTTTCCTTAACCTTTTTCTCCTGGAAGCACAATAGTCATCATGAAGGTCTTCTACTTGATCACTCAAACTGCCAGATAAACATGGCTCTTCTTCTTCCTCATCAAACATCAGAAGTCCTGCGCTCTTGTCGGACTGTGAACTTGGAATACTCCCTATGGGAGATTTCATGGAAGTAGGGATAACAGACTCCCAAACACCAACCTTCCCCATGACATCAATTACAGCCAAAGAATTTCCATTTGGTTTCCACATCATGGAACAAATTATCTCATCAAATTTCTGTCTGTCGATGTCTTGCCTCTGATCAACATCCCAAACTATCACCTGTTTATCTAAGCCCGAAGTAGCCAGGTATTTTCCATTAGGAGACCAGGAAATAGAACAGACGGATTGCTCATGATCACCCCTTAATGTGAACAACTTTTCAGCAGTGTCCCTATCATACATCACCACATCTCTCTTCAGTCCTGGGACTGCTAACAGGTTCCCATCAGGGCTCCATCTCACCATATTGATGATGAATTCGTCTGAGCCAGTATCAGGAGCGCGTCCTTCGAGAGTGTTAAGAATGGTACCGGATTCAATCTCCCAGAATATAACTGTCCCCTTAGAATCAATAGATGCCAGGTACTCATTTTTTGGATCAAAAGCTAAACAGGTAATGGATCCTTTGTGCCCTTTAAGAACCCTAGAAATCGTGCCATCAATCGTGTTGATGAGCTTGATGCCTTCATCGTCCCCAGCTGCTGCTAATATGGCCCCTGACTTGTTAAATGAAAGACTCCGAATGGGCAAGGTGAATCTGGTGATGTTTGTCTCAAATTCCCCACCTGAGTAATCGAGTCAGTTAAGCCAATCGATTGGTTGAACGTACCATGTGACACTCATGTAACAAACTGAAATAAGCTGAAAGAATTTTTCCTATATATTGAGCTGAAACGTTAGCGGATATGATAAAAAAAATTGTTACTACAAACTGCAAGTTGATGTATGCTAGGGTTAGGGTGTAGGTATTTCTGACGGCTGTTATCTTTGAGGGCGTGATAAGCACGAAGTTACACATCAGTTCAGAAGATTGAGAAATTCGAAACAATAAAATTTTCAATCTGACACCCAATAATAGACAGTAACGAGATCGTATTTATAATAGATCCCCCACTCAAGTATCAAAACCAACACACACGGAAGGGAAAGAGGATAAATCTTCCCAGTTAAGAATGAAGGCGCCTCAGAGAAATAGATGTGAAAGATTCTTACTCGGAAATTTGTAGAGCTTGACCGAGTGGTCGATGGACCCAGAGGCGAGGCAGGTAGAGTTGGGGCTGAGAGCCAGGGCAGTGACCCCGTCACGGTGGTGGCGGAGAAGCTTTGGCGCCGCCGACTGAAGGAGAAGAGAATCATAGACGGAGATGACGTTGTCCGATGAAGAAGCTGTGATGATGTGCTCTGCCCCCTTGTCCCATAGCACAGAGCAGAAGGATGGTATACCATTATTGATCTTGTGCGCCTCTCGGAGCTTCACAGATCTCGGTCTCATGGCTGGTCACCCTCCAGTTAATCGGAGTCCGACTAGTTCTATTTAAAATTCGAGCGTAGGGATGAAGTGGTGAAAGAGGGGAAGTTGGTATCCTGAAGCAATATGAAGAAAGGTTAGGGTTCTGTTCCCTCTGTGCAAGGAAAGGTAACCGAGGTCAGGTGATTTTTGGCGGGAAGTGAGAGCGGGGATTTTGTTTTGAGGATGAAACAACCAGCGGGAGAAGGTGGTTCGGAATTTGGGATGACCTGACCGTATCTGAAAATTTAAGTGAGTGTCATGCCAACCGGACATTTTGTAACATTCCTGTTTTGAAATTACTTCAAACAATGTTTAAACGAAAAAAGTCCAAAATGTCCACGACAAAATATACTCCAACTCCAACAAAACTAATTCCTAAAATAACATTCCGGAGAAATCGTCTCTTCAAAAGACGATTTCACAAATTATTGAAATTGAAATCGTCTTTTGAAAAGACGATTTACCTATTACCCAACACTAAGAAATTTCAAGTGTTGAACGTTGCGATGGTTCGGTTTAACTCAGAGAGAAATCGTCTTTTCAAAAGACGATTCTAAGTCGTCTTTGAAAAGACGATTTCTCAGTTTCAGAAATAAGTGAAATCGTCTTTTGAAGAGACGATTTCAACTTCATAATTAATGAAATCGTTTGAAGAGACGATTTCTCCCGGGATGTTATTTTAGGAATTAGTTTTGGTTGGAGGTTAATATAAGTAATTTTGTTGTGAAATGTTATTTCAGAATTTTTTTCATGTTTAAACCATAGAGATACTCGGCAGAAATTTAAATTATTTTGGTGACACGATAATATGTCACCACCGTCTGGAATGTTAATGTTATGACAACTTGTAAGTGTGATAATCGGGTTTTGGGTCAGCTTAAGCTCAACCCGAACCCGACCTAAAATAGTTCCTGATCCGAGTCCATTGTGGATTGTATTTCTTTAGCCCGGATTTAAAACAGGTTGACCCGAACCCGACCTGATTTTTAGTTTTTTTGATTGTTTCATTGTTCAATAAAGAAATATAACATTAAAACCTTAATTAACTACTAAGTGGTACATTCAAATATAAATAACTAACTAAATGTTTAGTTTAGTCATAAATTAATCACTAAGCAATAAGTTAAGTCATTAAATATAATATATTTTTATATTTAAAAAAAATATTTTTTTTGCTACAGGTTGGCGGGTTCAACCTGAATTTGAAACGGGTTTTGATGACCCAACCCGAACCTAACTCGGAAATCCTCAGGTCAAAATTCTCAACGTGAATAGGGCTTTTTACGGGTCGGGTTTCGGGTTCAGGTTAAGATTGACATTCATAAGTCCAAGTAACCTTATACTTAGTCAGGAATTTTCACCTTAATTGATCTATAGTAATTTCTTGGCTACATCCTAATGTAGTTATACATGGGTACATGCATGTACGTTTTCTCTGTAAATCGTATATTGTTAGTATATAAAAACTGCACATATGCATATATAAATGTATACATTGAATTATAATATTACTGAAATTGTACTATACATGTTGTTTTTTTTAAACTGTACGATAAACTTATAAAACTCGTGTGTTTACTATACACAAACTGTTCAACTACAAATGTAACCAAATATAACTACATATGCATGCAACTAAGAAAGATTGTAAAGAAATAGCCAATATGAGATAACATACTGGTAATTAGGTAACTTAGGCCATCCACGGTGGATTCCACCCATAATAGTATAAAGAAAAAAAATGAAGTGGTATAAAGAAGATGTGAAAGAAGTTCTTAGTTAATTAAGGACCTATCTTTTTAGAGACCGTAAATAAGAGAGAGAATGTGAGATGAGGCAATAAAACATATTTTGTTAGTGGTGAATCTAGTTTCCTTATTGTGGATGCCCTTCCCAAAGTAAGCGATTCAATTAGGACCGTTATGGCACATGTCAAGTGAAATGTTTTGTTGTCTTTGTTATTTACAGTTTCGTGAGTATTTGAATTAAAGGTTGAGGCCTTTTCTCTTGGGTTTATTTGTACACAACAGGTGAGTGAAGATTTAATCATCATCATTTTGCATTTGTTTGAATTTATCGCTATTAAAAGTTCGTATAGTATGAGATTGTGAGACTGGTACGAGACTGACTGAACTGAGAAAGTTAACAGAACAATACTCAATGTGTTTAAAAGTAAAACTCTGTTATCAATCTTTTATTAATAGCTTAAAAAACTCCTAACCTGGTATGTTCAACACTTTGAAAATTCACCTCACGTCTAACTCTAGACTAAACGATTATGTTCATCAACACTTGGTTCATCTCTCAAAGAACTCTCTTTTTGTGGTAAAGCCTTACCTTTTCACACATATTTCATATACATATTGAAAGGATTGGGGTGCTGACCGAGTAGCTCTAAACTGTTAGATTCAGAGAGACTCATTCTGATCGAACTGAATGAATTGCGAAAAGTGTTAAGCATAGTGATGCAAGAATAGAAAACTTGTATTGAAAACTCTAAAGATGAATTTACAACCTAGTTCTCTACACTTGGGGTTAGACAGAATGAATCTGTCTAACTCATACACGTAACTCTCTAAAAGATTGATCATAGATGTGTATGAAGTGTTTTGTGCGAAAGGCTCTATAAGCAAAGATATATCTATGTGTGCAAACGAAAACCATCTGAAGCAATCTCTCGGAATGTAGCACTTTCTCTCTAAGGGTAAAAATAATCGTATGAAAACCCACACGAATACAAAGTGCTCTCTTGTCCTTAAATACAAAATTAATAATCTAATGTTTTCCACTAAGTGAGTGAAGATACTCCATGATCACTTTTTCCACGTTCCTATTTCTGTATAAATACATAAATAGTTGCCTTGATATAATTTCTCAGCTGCTCTGTGTAAGGCTCATTCAACAAGGTGTTTATGTCCCATGTTCTGATGTTCGCGCCTTTGTCTGTAGAGGTACTTGTTGTTATTGCTGGACTCACTCTACTCTCTGATGATGTCGTTGTAAGCTCAAAGCATGAGTCGATCATCAGGTAGACTTATCTGCAAAACAAGGTTCCAACAAGTTTCCCCTTTTTGTTGATGATGGCAAACTCAGTGTATCCACGGCGGTACCTGTAAAATACAACAAGAACAACCAAAATGAGGAAACTGGCTCTGTCTTGGTTCCTTCTTAAACGAGTGATAATGATTCCCCTTAAACTTTGCAGATGAAAACGAGATAAGTGCTGAAACAACAAACTAGTGAGCTAGAGTAGTTAACACAACAATGTACCATGTAGAGAAAATAAAAATAAAAACGAACTGAATCCAAAAGAGGCCTATAAGAGGCAATCCTAGTCACAAGCTGAGTCACCCACACAAAAACTAGTCGCCGGATACACCGCTTCCTAATTGTGCCAACATCAGGGAAGGGTGTGAGTGTCTAAAGCAAAGCACAGTGTCTAAAAACACCATACAAAATAACATATTGTCTCAGTTCAATAGCAGCAAAGGAAACCTAACATCTAGGGAGAAAGAACAAAAGGAATTATGTCTTGATAGAAGCATCAACCATCCACACCATCGGCACCCACGCCTCCAGCCAGAGTCACTCCTTCCTTCTGGTCGTCTGCTCCTTCGGTAGCTGCAGCAGCGATTGCCTCTAAGAAACTCATCCGGAACTCTTCAACCAAGTGCTTGACCTTCAAAGTAGAGCCGATCATAATCAGGATAGCCCAACCGCCCAGCCCGGCCCGGCCCGTATTTTCGACCAATGAGTATGGGTAGAAAAAATAATTGGGTGGGTTTGGTAAAAAAAAGCAGCCGAATTTTTTTCGGATCGGGTTATGGCTAAATATTGTGCCCAGTTGATGGCCCGGCCCGAATGTCATAGTACATCTTACATTAGTATATGTTATTGTAAATATGTAAACAAAAGTAATAAAATGCTTACAATAGTACAGTAGTAATTATTCAACTAAATGGACCGCATACTCTTCGTCTTATAAATTTTGTTTTGTGTCACGCACACTCTTTAAAATCTATACTATGTATCTATACTTTAAAATCTATGTTACTAAATAGAGAAATTTGAGGTAAAAGCGGGCTGGACGGGCGGGCTATGACATGAGCATTTGTTTAGGTGGGCGGGTTCGGTTCAGGTGATTGGCCCGATTAGGCGGGTTTGGACTAAACGCTTGGCCCGATTGGGCTGAAAATTTATGTCTAGCCCGGTCCGAACCTGGCCCGTCCGCCCAGTTGATCAGCTCTACTTCAAAGATATCCATTGTGTTGTGATGGTTGTCTTTCAGGATGTCAATCATTAGGTATACCTTCTTTGCCAGACTGACTATGGCATCCTCAAGGTTATGAACTTTCTCAAATAAGGACTCACTCTTGACATAAGGGGTAGAAGTAGCTGGGACTAATCTTTTGGAGGAGGAAGATGGGTTGGAAGAGATTTTGAGCCGGAAGGATGGGGTCTTGTTATACAGGGTCTGACTGAGTATGTTAGTGTCTAAGATGCGGCTAGATTTTGAGGCATTCCGTTTGATGTTACAGTGGGTGAGGAGTTTTGGGATCCTGGAAAACATATTTAAGAGAGTGACGGGAGGTGGAAATAGAGGAGGCCATATGGTTAAGGATGAGCTGGGTAGATTGATTCTCCTTTTGTGGATTAGGCAGTACATTGTGGCTAAATCTAAGGGACGCACAAACTGCTTTCCTTCCTTTCTAGGCACCAGGTTCTTAATCACTATAGTGTGGAGCATCTGGTGTATATTTGACAAGTGGGTCGATCTACAGAATGGCCTACTCTACTGTTTGGAAAAAGAAGTCATAGACATCTTGAGCTTCTATAAATCCTAGATCAGGAAAACCAGTGCGGTCATTAAAAATCTAGGCCGGTGGTAGGGATACCGAGATAAGAAGCAATAGTCCTAGAGTCCAGAATCAGAGGGGTACCATGAACTTCAGTCATTAGCTTTCCTTTTCGAATAACACAGCTTTGGAGAACTCATATGCCTCAGCCTCATCCATTACACCAGTTGAATTTCCTAAGTAATGATCTGAAATTGCTTCAAGTTTATCCTATTTATCCTATTTTTATGCGGTCATATAAGCATGATTAAAACCTTGATTATAAGTTGTTGTCGAACTAACCTGACTGGATATGCAGCAGTAAGAGGAAGCTTTAGCGGTAACAACCCCAACATTAGTAGCAACAGCCTTAACGTCAGAGGCTTTCTTTATTTCTAAAAACAACAATAGGAGTAGTATTACCAGAAGAATGTTACCAGAGGTATATTGCTAAAGACCGAGAATTCAATTTCAAAGAGCAAGGTAAAATTCTATGGACCAAAATTTAAAACTTGCATGGTAAGATTTAAACTTAGACAAAGTCAAGTTATGGGCTTTCAAGATACTTCTTGTTCTAATGTCTTGGTGCTTACTCATTTCCGACATCCTTGCTTCTGATTTTTATTTTCATAATTCACTTTAAAAACTTGAAATCACATTTCTACAATGGTTCTATAAGCATATTCACACCCATTTTCACTGAATGTCTCCTGCTTCATTTAAATAGACAGACAACAAAAATGTTATGGCACAATCTACTTATTTTCTACATCACTTCAAGATAGATATCTAGTCTTTTGCTCAGATATTTTGCTGTTGTTTTCCATTGGTCCTGTTTGATGTTATATGACTATATAGTACAGGTCAACTGGTGTATCTGATGGTGTATCTGATTTTTACAGTTCAACATGCCATGCTTGAAAAGCAACCAAAAAGTATGAAAATTAGACTTTAACAAATTCTATCGAAAACAAACATGTAAAACTCTCATTACTTTCCTGAGAAAGAAGACGACTTCAGCATCTTGTGTACAGATAGGGTCAAAGCCCTGGACTATTACTGTATACTCTATATGAATAAAGAGAAGGAGTTGGGCCTTTTACATGTGCCCATATTAACGTAACATAAAATAACAAAAGTAACAGATAGAAAATTACAATAAAGAGTCCTAAGATACAATACTAGAAAAGCACACATATATCCTAAAATACATTCAACTTATCCGTGTCTAACACCCCCTCAAAGAGTGCACTCTTCAGGTGACCGGAGAAGCTTTGGAGGTGCGCTCTTTGCTGCATGGATCAAGTGGAATGTCTCACCGATAGGTACCTGCAAAATGAAGTAAAATAGAGAGAGAAGCTATCTGTTTTCTTGATGTTTCAAACCTAGGGTGGGAAAAAAGTGATGATACTGTTTACCTGTGAGTGTTTTGGTCATGACGTCGGCCAATTGTTGTGAGGTGGGAACGTATTGTACCTGAATTAGACCTGCCTGTAATTTTTCACGCACGAAATGACAATCCAACTCGATGTGTGTTTGTTCGTTCGTGTGATACAGGGTTCCTAGCTATGTGTATAGCTGCCAAGTTATCACACTTTAGGGGAACTGGTGTGATGTCCTTGATGCCAATCTCGTGCAAGAGCCTACTTAACCAACTTAGCTCTCCCGAACTTGTCGCATTGCCCTGTATTCTGCTTCGGCAGAGGATAAGGCAACCGTTGTTTGTTTCTTAGACTTCCAACTTAGGGGGGAACCACCTAAAAGGATGTAATATCCGAATATTGATTTTCATGTGTTGGGGCAAGAAGCCCAATCTGAATCACAATAAGCTTCTAGTTTGAAGTTTGATTCTTTGTTCAAGTATAGGCCAAACCTGGATGTTCCTTTAACATAGGAGAGTATGCGTAGTGCAGCCTTTAGGTGGTCTGAAGTGGGTTCTTAAAGAAATTGGCTAAGAAACTGAACAACATAGCATATATCGGGTCTAGAGTTGGTAAGGAAATTTAGTTTCCCCACAATGCATCTATATGTTGTGGGGTTTTCTAGTTTGGAGCCGCTGTTTTTGTACAGCTTGATGTTGATTGGGAGTGGTGAGGCGGAAGGTTTGATGTCTTTCCCATCGAAGTCATGTAGGATTTGGTTGATGTATCGTTGTTGTGACATGATAACACCATTGTTGGTTTCCATAAATTCCATACCTAGAAAGAAGTTTAGTCTTCCTAGGTCTTTTATTTTGAATTCCTTGTCAAGTTGCCTCTTTAAAAAAATTACCTCCTTGATGTAGTTACCTACCACTAGGATGTCATCCACATAAACCCCTAATAGAGTAATGTTGTTTTTGTTCCTTTTGACGAAAAGGGAGTAATCGTTTTGGGAGTGGTGAAATCCTAGTTCCTTTAGGAAATTATTAAGTGAAATACCCCTAACCTTTAAAATATAATTAAATGATCTATTAATGATCTAAGATGATTATTAAACATCTAAATATTATTGGGGAACAATCTAAAAGATCTCAATAAGGCAAAACACGCCTTAAGATCGGTAAAGCCAAAAATGTGCTTTAAGACACCAGAAAGATTGTATGACCTCAAATAAGATCCAAAGTGGATTCCTAAGTATTATAATGAATCAAGGAACACAATAAAACCATTCTCAAGGAGAACTAAGCTCAGGAACACCCTGTGACACAAAATGTGCGCTAAAACTCCTTAAAGCAAGTTTTTGTGAGATTGCCTTTTAAATTGATTTTAATGGGCTTAAAAATTATAATTATCCTTAAATATGATATAATCATATTATATCATATTAGGAATTTAATTCCAGAAATTTACGAATTTTTACAAATTTAATATTAAAATATTAATAAAACCCTAAAGTGGGGCCCGCATGAGTCAATATTGACCAAGTATGGTCAATGGCCAATTAATTGACCCACTTGGACCATGGAGATCGGCAGGCAAGGAGGGAGGAGACAGCACACAATCATTAGAAGACAAATTGCTACCTAATATTCAATTTGCAATAGTAAAACCTACCTTTTTTCAATTATTCAAGCCTTTCCACTCTCTCCTCCTGCTCTTGTCCGATTCCAGCCTGCCCAAACGAGTTCCTTCCTTCCTAAGAAGCTCTCAGGTCTGGTTCTTGAGCATGGAAGGCAGATCTAACTCCTAAGCTCCTAAGGTAAGTGTTTTTAGTCATTTTTAGCCCTTTTTCTTCATCTCTTCACTACCAACACCTAAATTTCGTGGCTCATCAATTCCTATGGCTTATTATCAGTGTTCTAAGGTTAGAACAAGAGCTAAACTCGTTTGAGACCAGTAGAGGGACCAAGGTTGTTCAAATCTACATTTAAGGTAAAAATGTGCTTTAAGCTCATAACTTTTGATTCCCTTCGAGTTTGGCTGTGAAACTTTGGTCATAGCCTCATCTTCTCTCCTATGTGGAATCTGTTGGTTAGCCATTTGGAGCAAGGGTGACCGAGCTCCAAGAGAAATACTCTCTTTTAAGGCATTTTTCCAAGGTAAAACCTAATAACAAGGTAGTATTTCGAGATCTAACTATTTCCTATGTCAATATGGTGGATCTAACACCTTGTGGTGTGTTTGGTTCAGGTCGAAAATACCTAGAACTTCCTTGCATTTTTAAGGTGATTTTTGCCTTAAATCTTACATTAATTATTCCTTATGGTTAAACTCAAGCTTGGAGTGTAACCATATCTTGTTTTTGTGTATTAAACATGTCTAAATCAAGTGGTGAATTTTCCTACAAGTGACCGAGCCCATACAAGGAATAATCAAGGTATAAACACCTTAAACTTATGATTTTTATAATTTCTAAGCATATATATATGGGGCCGAGAGTGAAAACATATATATAGGTCATATTGACCTAAAAATGGAAAAAAATGGCTAAGATAAATTAAGCTAGTAATTTAAGAGATTTAATTAACATAATGGTCAAATTATGACATTATGTGGAAAAGTAATTAAATCTAAGTGAGGCCGAATATATATGCTATATTTTGAGACATTTATTGTGTAATTTATTTTGCAAGTTCAAGGTTGTAATAAGGCCATGTCATTAGGCCATTTTAATTTAAGTTTATAAGCTTATTTAGTTTATTTATGCTTATAATTAAAATTGGGGCCAATTCTAATTACTAGGAAGTTAAAAAGCCGTGGGCTTAATTTAGAACAATTTAGGGTTTTTAAATGAATTTAATAAAAATCATAACATTTTATAAAGTTTTGGGTCAAAATTGTAAAAATAGAAAAGTATAGGTTATTATTGGTAATTACCGAAAAATTGGTTCCCATTTGGTATTAGGAGTCAAAGTTGACCATATAGGAGACTTTGACCAAGTTTGGAGAATTTAAGAAATTAAAATACTACCTTATAATAAGATACTTATTAAATTGTAAAAGATTTATAAGACTTGGGGTGGTATTGTGATTTCCGAAAACTTGGGGGTACTAAAAGGAGTTTAGTACAAACCTTAGGTTATTAGGAATTTTTAGGAATTTATTTGGTTAAATTTGGAGTTGATATGAATTAAATAAGTATAGTATAAGGTATTTCAATATTGTTACAAATGGGTAACATAAGTGGAAAAATCGAGATTTAGAGAAAATACAAGGTTAGGAATAAGTTTATAACCTTTTGGTATAGTTTGATGATTTTTGGAATTATATATGAGGTCTTATAAGGACATATGTATAATATATGGTTTTAATGAAATTAGGAAACTATATGTTATAAAGAGGGGAAATTGGTGAATATAGAAGTTAAGTGGTGGGAAAATAATTTAAATAGACCATGGGGTCTGTTCGGTTATTTTAAGGAAATATAACCATGGGTTATAATTATATCAAGGAATAAGGATTATAATATAAGGTATATACTATAAGTGTAACAAGGAAATATAATTTGGGATTAAGTTGTAAATTATGGAAGTTTGGTGGAAATTAATTATACCGAGAATTTTAAGTACTGTTTTGTACTTATTAACAATATATAACTACAGGTTATAATTGTATGAATGACATAGTTGTCAAAATATATGTTATATAACTATAATATAACATGGTATAAATTATGTGGTGGATTTTGTAAATAATTAAGGAACATAGGTACTGTTCGGAATATTAATATTTTGAATGAAATTTATAATATGGTTTTAATGTTATAAGAATTATAACATTTATAATATAAGAGGTATTCATTAAAAAGAATGAATATATTATAAGAATTGCCATATAAGAAATAGTTCCATGACTACATACACATAAATAAATATGTGTTGGAGGAAAATATAATATGGTTTAATGACCATATATTTTCATAATTAAAATGACGTATGATAAAGGGAAAAGAATTACAAACATTGGATATGGAATGTTAGGACTGTACATGTGATAATAAGGATTGATAATGCAAAGTATTGTTTACCACATTGAATTTGGGAAAAAGAAAAAAAGAGAGAGAAACAAACCTTAGAAAAATAAATACTAAGGTGAAATGTATGGTGTATGACAAGAATCATACATGCAATATAGAAACAAACTATATGATGTACAAACATACATTGGGTTACATGCGATAACAAAAGCTCAACTATAAAATATATTAATATACGAGACAAGACTACGCTTGTAATATAACACTTTTCCAATCTCGAGTTAAACCTAAAACCCGACAAACATTGACAGTTAATAACGGGGGTTAACCGGGAGGTATTAGTGACGGTACGGGATACCGTAGGAATTTGTGTTGTTATACAGTATGCTAATCAGTAGCATTATGTATTGTATAGACTGTTAGAGACGACGCACGGAGCGTAGGATCTTGCTGATTCATACTCCACCGTAATACTCAGCAGTGTGAACGGTATGTTATTTATGTGGCTTGATTGTCTTTGAGGATTTCCTCAGTTCAGACATTGTGTGAAAATCTGTGATAAGATTGAATGTCTGCTTGTGTGAATTAATATGCTTGAGTTGTGTATTAATGCTGCTCTATTATTACTGTTGTGCGATAACAGTACCGTTCGTATATATGAACATATTATAAAACGAACTAGCGGCAATGATGCTCTTATATGTGTAATATAAGGAACGTAAGTAAAACGTTGTAGCATTAGGATAATAAGATATATAAAATATCTGAGACTTATATACGGAGCATTGGCCTCTTTAACGCCGCTCTCGTATCTAGCACTGGATCCCGGGTCGACATACTCAGGATTGGACTACGACCTTGGTCTGCTGTGTTAGAAAAAAAATAGTAGCGATGCGATGGTATAGATAAGTATATCAAGGATGTGGCTCTTGCTGTGAACTGTGATCCATTAACGATACTAGGACACCGTGTGGTAGCCGTAAGTATCTGGATAAATTTCCAACGAACTACAGATTGTTCGTAGGACGGAGACTCTACCGCTGGAGTGGCTATTGCCGTGGGTGACCCGCCATAAGAGATGGGTAACTTAGAGACACGTCGTTCTAACGAGACGTTGTCATTAGACATGACTGAACAATTACGAACGACTATATTAACTCGTACATTAGGCGAACATTATTTGGGCTTGCATGCCAAAGACGAGAGTTCATACTCGTTTATAATTCTCGTTACTTCGCCTTGTTGTTCATTGGTTGTGCTTGGTGGTTATGTGTGGTATGTTGGTGGATTTGTTTGAACGAGCCATTGTGCTCATACTGTGTGTTGTGAATGGTTGTGTCGAGTCACCGTACTCATGTGTGGATTGTGGTTGGGTGTCTGGTCGAGTGAGTCGCTGAACTCAATTATGAATTATTAAGTGTTTGTTGGAATGGAGTCTCTGTACTCATATAAGCGCTGTAAACGCTTTCAGTTTATTACGATGCGATGTGTGAAGCCGGGGGCTTGTTTGTTATTTGAGATTACTGCAATATATATTGTTGCTTTACAGTTTCAACATTGAACTATTTGTATGGAAACGAATTGCATACTCTCGACCAAATAACTGAATGGTCCGAGGGTGCATGACAGTCAGGTAATAACATACTCAGCAGGGGCTGATTCCATACCACAAACTACCATTTTTGCAGGTATGCAACTTCCGGTGTCGGCAAAGAGAGTGACGCGCTGGGTAGTTTGATTACAGTTATTTAAACATGCACTGTTGCATTTAATACGAACCTAGAAACATGTATAGGTCTTGGATACGTAGAAAGCTCACTGTGAATGTATTTTATATTGGTTTTGGGAGTTTAGATCTATCTCTTGTTGTCACTGCGAGAAAATGTTTCGTATTTAAGAGCTTATCAGGAAGCACGTTATTACTCGTATGGGCGAGCAAGAACGGTGACCAGTAGTCAATTGTCGAGATTACCGCTGCGATTATATTGTTAAGTAAGATGATTAGGAGCCGAATAGAGTAGGGGTGTTACATTAAGTCTCTCATACCATTGGTGGGAGGCTTGCTTCAATCCGTAGAGGAATTTGTGTAGCTTGCACACCTTGTTCCCTCCATTAACTTCTAGGCCTTCGGGTATGTTCATATAAACGTCCTCATGGAGATCTCCATGGACGAAGGCATTGTTGACATCTAGTTGGTCTAGAATCCATCCATTTTTATTGCGGTTATGATGAGAGCTCAAACTATAGTTAATTTGACTACCGGGGAGAAGGTTTCCTCATAGTCAAGTCCGTGTTTTTGGGTAAACCCCCTCACGACTAATCGGGCCTTGAATCTTTCGATGTCCCTGTTGGCTTTGAGTTTTATTTTGTATACCCATTAATAGCTAATGGGGTGTTTGCCTTTAGGGAGATCTACAATGGTCCAAGTTTTCATGTGCCGTAGAGCATTGAATTCTTCTGCCATAGCCTTGACCCAATTTAGGTCCTTGCTGGCTTGCTTGTAGCTTGTAGGATCCTTCAGGTTATGAATGTGGGTTAGTACTTAGTAGTTTGCTTGTGTTTTGATGAAGGGAACATGATATAATAGTGGTGTTAGGTGTGTGGTCAGTGAGAGTGTTTAAGATGGTCTGTTGGAGAGAATTGGTATTGGTGAGATCAAGTCTTTGGGCAAGTATGATGGAAAAGGGGTCCTGATTATTCATGTTGGAGGACATGATGTAGTCATCGTATCTTGAGGGAACTTTGTGTGTCCGTGTTGATCTTCTAGGTTCCTCAGATTATGCAATGGTGTTATTCGTGGTTACATCAAGGTTTGTGATTGGTTCTGCGGTAACATTGTGAGGATGGCACTCTTCTCTTGCCTCAGAGAACTGCGACGTACAAGAGTCATCCTCAACTATGAGGTTAGTGGGAGGAAGAAATAGGTCTGTCTCATGTTGGCTTGTTTTTATGGTGTCGGTCAAATTCTTGTCTGTTAGGGGATAGATGTCTTCAAAGAAGGTCAAATCACGTGTGATTTTGAGTTCCTTAGTTTCGAGGATAAGAACCTTATGGCCCTTGGTATCCTTGGGTATACCAATGTAGATGCAAGTTGAGGATCTAGGATCGAGTTTGCCTCTGGTGGGATTGATATTAATCATGTAGCATAAACAGCCAAAACTCCGAATCTTATTATAGTTGGGTGTAGTGCCATATAGTTTTTCGAAGGGAGTTAAGTTTTGAATGGCCTTGGTAGGCATTATGTTTATTAAATATGCCGCATTTTGTAAGCAATGGTCCAGAATGATTTTCTAGCCTGATTGGCAAAGGATCAGCTCTGGTTTATTCCATGAGTTTTCCTTGTTTTCTCTCGACCCCCTTTTTGTTGAGGAGTGTGAGGACAACTTGTTTGGTGAATTATTCCCTTTTGGGCAAGAATTCTATTCCCTCTCGTGACTTTCCTAGTTCATGTGCACTGTCACTTCATATTATCTTTATTGTTTGTTCATTTGTCTTTCAATTAATTTAACGAAGTTTTTGATCTTTTCCATAACTTCAGATTTAGACTTTAAGAGGACAACCCAAGTTCCTCTAGTGTAGTCATCAACTAGGGTCAAAAAGTATTGGTGGCCTTCAAGAGTTTAGGCCACAACATCTATGTGAATTAGAACGAACAGTTGGGTGGTCTTGATTTCAGAAAGGAGAATTTATGTTGTTTGAATTTTGCCTTATATTCGAGATGTTCAGGAATAAAAACATTCATTAATTTTCTCATTCTTTGCAAAGATATGTTGCCTAACCTATTATGCCACAAGAACAAATCATCTTCATCATTCACACTAGGGACTTTATAAAAGTGTTTATACACCCAGTCACCATCGCTTTCTGTATGAAATGAAATCATATAGAGATCCTATATCTACAACATATAAACCATAGATTTTCCTTCCTATTTTTTTTTGTAAAATCACTCTTACAATCCTGCAAAAACAAGCATTGTCCTTGAAGGTTGCAGTCACAATTAAATCTTCGACTAACCTAAATACTGATATAATGTTGAACAAAAATGAAGGAACAAACATTATGTTTCTTAAACAAACTACAACATGCAGAGAAAGGTGTGCAACAGAATTAACATTCCTTTTGTTTCCATCTAGAATAGTGATTTCTCTCTTTGTTTCAAGGTTAACACAGTTCGAAAGCAAAAGTTTATTGCCACTGACATGTTCAGTGGCACCAGAATCTAAATCCACAGGCTTCAAAGATCATGCATCACAGAGTTCGTATCACTTATTAAACCTGGTAATGTAGTATTGAGTTTTTCAGGCTTACCTGTAAACTCGTCGAAATTTGCCTCTTTGGATGTTCTATAGGGCCGTCCTTTTGCAACCTGAGCTTGGAGGTATGCGACTAGTTGTTGCAACTGGTCTGGACTAAATCCTTTCACAGGTGATTCTTGGATTACATCATCATTGTTGGTAGTTCCTTTTGCTTATTCCGAAATCACTGATCCGATTCTGGTTTCTTTTGCCTTTCTTGAATCGTCTGTGGGGAAACCAATTAACCACTAACAATCATTTCGATTGTGGCCCATTTTCCACAATTCGAACACCTTTGTGAATCCTTCTTGATGTCAGCGGAAGGTTTTGTCTAGTTTTTCCTGTTCGAGTTCCTAAGATTTGGAGAGAAATTAGGGTTTCTTTGTCTGTTGAGGGTCGAATTTCCGCCACCTTTCGCGATTAGGGCAACGGATTGTTCTGTTTCGTCTCGCGAGTTGAGATTCTCCCTTGTCTGTTTTTCTTGCACAATGAGAGAAAAAATCTCTTCAAGTGTGGGAATCTCGCTCATCGCCAAAATTTTCCCTCACAATTGAGCGTAAGACCGACTCAATCCTATCAGAAAGTGGATAATCTCCTCCTTAGCCCGTCACTTCGTCTCATTGTCTCTGGATTTGCAAGAAGAACAACAATTATAGTCGTCAATTGGTCTCGCCAGATTGTATTGAGCCCACACTTCCCTCGACTTCATGAAGTAGTCAGTAATGGATTCCTCTCCCTATTTTAGGTTTACGATTTGCGTTTTGATGTTGTGCAGAGTGGCGAGTTTCTTTTCTCTCGAACCGCTTGTTGATGCACCAATTATTGATATATCTTTTAGTGCTTAAACCCCTAATCTTTTTTGTCTTTTTCTTAAGTTTATGATTTTATGATGTTTTATCTTTGTTAAAAGTGAAAATACCTCACATTAGCTTGTTTTGGTGTTTTTATAACTTAGGATGCGATCTAGGAGAAATTTGGTACAAAAGGGAAAAAACTGGGTCACGTCCGGACTTACGTCCGACCCTGTGGTCCGGACGCCTTGTACCTGTCCGGCAAACTCACCCGGACGCTGACCCGGACGTGACTGAATTCTCACTTATCGAAGCTTTAACGTGTCCGAATGACGTGTCCGGCCCTGTGACCCGGACGTGCTCAGAAGGACAAAATATTTACGACCACGAGTGCAGCACCGAGATTTCGATATATAATTTCGTCCAACCAGGGCGTCCGACTAACTGACCCGGACGTAGAGCCGGACATCTCACAAACGAAAGGAACCTCGCCTGACAAAGCTATCTCTTGTCCGGCTCTCCTACCTGGACAGGTGAGCCGGACACGTGCATTTTAGGTTCAGAAATTCTATTTTAAAGGGATTTCGCGAGGCATTTGGGAGACATTCAGAAAATCAGAGACTGGAGATTGTTCAAAGACAAACGTGGTCGTGAACCCTTTCTACATCAGGAAGAGAATTCTGCTCCGATTTCTTCAGTCTGTTCAACCTGACTCCTCGCAGATCTTCAGATTAACAGAGATGATTTCTTCACCTTCTTCTCTTGTTGTTTCTTTTGTTGCTATGCTTGGCTATGGGAATAAACTCCGGGGAATGTGATTGTAAATATTTAGGTTTTGTAGTTTAATTATCAGTTGATATGGGATTAATCTTGGGTTTGTTTCAGATTATAAATCTTGTTCACGCTATCAATTAAATTTACTACTTTATTTTTAGCTTTGTGAAATCTGTCAAGATCTAATCGGTGATTGATAGATAGGTCATTATAATCTGTTAGTTTATGGAAAACTCTTTCTAATTGATGAGTTTAGCCTTCGGATGCGATTTAAATTCTTGCGCTTAATCCTTCTGCACTTGTCGTGATAGATTCATGATTTGGTTTATCATGTTCTACACAGGAGAGTTTTATTTGGTTAGGATTTAGTCATTTAGAAACTTGTTAGAATTTGCCGAACCCTATTTTCTAATCAACTGGTGTTAGAACTACATAACTTAACTAGGAAAGACCACCTGAACCCGGAGTTCCGTTTTCATTATATTATTATCAGTCACTCTTTACTTGTTCTTAATTTTATTGATCAACAATTTCCCCCGATTTACAGCTTTTGCTAGGATTAGATTTGCTTTTTTAGTCCCCTAGTTCGATACCCCGGTTGCTCATATTACTAAAATGCTACAACCGGAATTATTTTGCAACCCGTAGGTTTATTTTATTTATTAATTTCTAGGATTAATTTCATAGTTTTTAATATATCAAAAAGACCGTTTGCAAATTGGCGTCGTTGCCGGGGACTAGATTTCTATCTAGTCTTTAGCCTTGGTTGTTAGTTTATTTTGTTTTAGTTTTATTTTACTTTGTTTTCTTTTGGTTTATTTTTTATCTATTAGCTTACTTTTATTTCTTGTTTATTACGATATTTTTCATATATTACTTTTCTATCATTTATTTTATTTCAGTTCTAATCCTCTTAAGTTTGTGTTGTTTCTTTTTCTCACCTTTTTGCAGGTAGTTGATGGTACACACCCGTTCTCGGTCGGATACTTATATTGATTTAGATAAGGTTTTGGACCCAGAGATCGAGCATACCTTTCAACAAGCCAGACGCCAACAAAGGTTTCAAATACAATTAGAAATGACAGCTCCAGCAAATGGTGCTCAGGCGTTGAGGCAATTTAATCGACCTGAAGCTGTGCCTAGAAGGAGTCCAGTAGTTCTTCCCGTGCTCACAGCTGCAACTACAGACGAGTGGAAGGGCCTGAAGCCTTTTCATCAATCCAAGGTTGTTCGGGAGCTCACGAGGGAGGCACCTTCGATGGCACCAATCCTAATGACGCTCTAGATCATGTATATCGGTTCCTCATTCATATTGATTAGATCGGGTGTTCTGAAGGTTTGTTAGAGTTTGTTCGATTGAGTCTCTTCCCTAATACTTTATCTCGTGAGGCTGTTAATTGGTTTTATCGTCTTCCTTATGGTATTATCACGACATGGGAGCAGATGACTACCAGTTCTACGATAAATATTATCCTATTTCTAGAAATATTGACTTGGTAGCTGCTTTGCTTGCTTTTAAACAGACATGATCTGAGATGATATGTGAGGCATGGGATAGATTTAAGGAGATGCTTCGCCAGTGCCGACACCATGGCCAAGACATGATCTGCATTGCCATGAAGTTTTTCCACGTGCTCCACCACATACACAAAGCTGAGGTGAGATCTGCTCTAGGTGGTGACATCCTCAACAGATCCGGCACTGACTTCATGGCAGCCATGAAGACTTATATTGATGAGGTGCGCCAGTGGGGATCAGAAGGTAGCAGGTCTATGACAGTTGGGGCAAAGGGTGTGCAAAATTTGGATCCTTGGATGGAACACATGGAGGAGACCCAAGCACAGCAGACTACTTTGGTAAGCTCTCTGGTTAAAAGGTTTGATGATTTTATGATTAATCAACAACCAATGCAGCAGGTGAAGAGGATAGCTACCAGCTCATCAGACCCACTTTGTTGTCAATATGGGGGCGCTCATGCTTTTGAGATGTGCCCACAATTGGAGGAGATGAGCAAAGCTGAGGAAGATCACTTTGTGGGGCAGGGGAATTACCAGCCATGGAACAAAAATCAACATCCGAATCTCAGGTATGGTAATCCAAATAATGCTTTGAACTCTAACATGCTGCAGGGCAATCAATAGGGACCACCTGGGTTCTCTCGACCTTCTTATAATCAAGTCGGCCCACAAGGCCAGTTTCAGCAGGGCCAGAGTTCCTATCAGCCAGTTGTACCTCAACAACCTGCCAAATCCTCCTCTGATGTGAAGATGGACCAACTTCAAGAATTGATTGCATCCATGGCGAGTACCCAGAAGACTCACACTGAGACACATAACAATATCAATCAATCCTTGATGGCTGGTCAGAAAAGTTTGGAGAACCTAGTTAGAGTATGCAGCAGTAGATGAATCAGATGAACCAGATACTCCTTAATCAGCAACAACAATGACAACCTGGCACATTTCCTTCCCAACCTCATCCAAACCCGAAGGAATCGGCTAAGGCGTTGGTGTTTATGAAGAAGTGGTATCTTCTGTGGTTGATCTTGAAGAAGGGCTCTCATATGCTACAGTAACATTGAGAAGTGGAAGACAGTTGGAAGATAAGCAAAAAGAACAAGTGGCTGAAGACCAAACTGGTGAAGAGATCAACCCTTCTTCTATTGATGTACCATCAGGGTCTTCAGTCCCTCCTGTGGTAAATTCTGAGGAGATCCAGGCTCCTATGCTTCCTACTACATCTCCTTCTTGTATTACTATTGATGTTTCTTCTTCCTCCTCTCCTAAGCATGTTGAACTCCCATTTCCTAATAGGATGGAGAAGAAACATTTAGATGAACAATTTGCTAAGTTTTTGAGCATTTTTAAGAAGCTAACTATCGATATTCCTTTGATTGATGCTTTGCAGGAGATGCCTAATTATACAAAATTCTTGAAGGATCTTCTGACAAAGAAAAAGAAGAAAGAGGATAAAGAAACAATTCACCTGACAGAGGAGTGCTCTACTTCTGCTCTTCTTCGAGCACTTCCTCCTAAGCAGAAGGA